>JAJOZX010000270.1:1260000-1674613 GCA_023014485.1 Bathynomus jamesi | reverse complement strand
TTTATTATTTAAATTTTGTGATCTTTTCAATTTGTTTGCTTTGTTTTTCTTAAGCAGCTGCCATTCTTCATTATTCCTTGAATTTTATCTACTACATGTATTCTTTGTTTTGGGTATTCCTGCTTTTTTCCAAACTGCTAGCACATCATCTGCAGTAGAGCAGCATGATTCTCTATGCCTTGCTTTTTAATATTTCTGTAGTGCATGAAGAGGGCCATCTTTCCTTCTCTGATGGTAATGACGGATGTTTTTAGTACTACAGAGGGCTGCCCAATTAGCCATACTTCAGTTTCTTTTCTTGTAGAACTCCTCCCAACTGAGCAACTAGGTGATGGTGAGTTAGGCTTAGCTTCCATAATCGATTAATTGGTATCAAAATTACGAGTTCCAAACAACAATTAAAAGCAAGCTAGTATATAAACCATTAATTAAAAATTCTGAAATATAAACAATTAAACATAAAATCATAAGTTGTAAAAACAAACAAATTGAAAAAAGGGAAACTTTGACGCCTGGTAGCACAGTAAATTTTATTTAAGATTCACCAAATTTGGCATACACTACTTTTTTGTCATAGGGAACAAAAATACAGGTTGAACAATTAAAAACGTTTGATTTTTTGGAATCACCCTAATATACTGTATATATATGATGAATAAAAACACGAAGGAAAGGAAATACAGAGTGGTGCTCAAGCGCTTTCGTCTCATGACATCCTCAGGAACACTCAGTGTTCTTATGCATTGCCTGCCATAATAGTAATATCACGAAATTTGAAAAATTGTCATATATTCATAATTCTACATTAGATTGATAGATTAACTAAATATCCGCATTCGCATCCACAGATGTTGAAAAACTGACATCCGGTCCACCACTAATATATATATATATATAATATATATATATATAATATATACATATATATATATGATTCATCATAAATATTTTTCACGTGTTACTTTCGTGAAATAATTTTCCCATATATATATATATATATATATATAATATGATGATAAAACCACGAAGGGAAAGAAACACAAAGGGGTGCTCAAGCGCTTTCGTCTAATGACATCCTCAGGAACACTGTAATTAGTGTTCCTGAGGATGTCATTAGACGAAAGCGCTTGAGCACCCCTTTGTGTTTCTTTTCCCTTCGTGGTTTTATTCATCATAAATATTTTTCACGTGTCACTTTCGTGAAATAATTTTTCATATATATAATAATCTTTACCATAATCTGAAGTTTGTATTTGAATTAAAATCTAGGTTTTTAACCGGTTTTAACTCATTCTAAACATTGATTTAAATTTAAATATATTTAAAGTCATCATTCTCATCTTACAACTTATAAGTTATAAACCAATAAAAGCTGATTGAAAGGATTCTGTAAACTTCAGTATATTAAATATTTGAACATATGCAATGTATGCATTTTGTATTCCAATTGATGATCTCCCTCTCATTGTCATTCTTATTTCCATCCTCGGTTCGCGAATAGGAATGATCAAAGTGAGAATTCCAGATTTGGAATAAATTGTCTTGTTTTGGAAAAAGGTAAAATGTAACTGTGACATCACTTCGGGCCTGAAGGGTATTTTCTCTGATAAAAATTAAATTTCAAACTTGTGAGGAACCCTACAGTAGGAATACTTTGATTTGAGAATTTTCCTTCCTTGAGATTCTCGAGGATTTCTAATTGTCAGACGAAGAATGAAATAGGAATAAACAAGTTTGTAAAGAAACCACTCCAGATCGCTGCAAAACGAACTTAAGTCTACAACTTCTCCTTTGTAATGTTTAACCAGTAATACTTACCTTTCCTCCTTTAATAATCATTTAGGTCTATAATTATTAGGTCTATAATTTTAATATACGAGGGGCGGTACGAAAGTAATGCCTCTTATTTTATTTCTCACTAAATGTAATTCCTGTTACAATGAAAATTACAGGGAATATGCATACATACGTATATATATATATATATATATACATATATATATATATATAATATATATATATATATATATATATATACATATTTACTATATTTACACGTATGTATGCATACGTATATTTACACGTATGCATACATACGTGTAAATATAGTAATAGTATATATGTATATATAGATATATAAATAAATATATATACAAATGAACTAAATATAAACTGAAAAATATGAGGCATTACTTTCGTACCGACCCTCGTATATGAACAATATTTGTACGTGATTACCCGTATAGCAGCATGATTTATACTGTAAAATTTATTATACCAAAGGTGGGTATTAAAGTAACTTATTCTCTCCCCGTACATTTTATAAGAAAATGCAATACTTTTCCTCAAAACTGATTTTGAAGATTAAGATAAATGTAAAAATCAAACTGACATAAAATAAATTAATAAAAATAAAAATCTCCGTTAAATTTTAGGTAATTACGAATTTATTTTACACCAAAATATAATTTTCTAAATCTACCTTCATGTAATGAGATAGATTACATTCTCGGAAATCAGATCAGAATTTTAATTAAATGTTTAAATTAAATATACCAAGGTAGAAGCGAATAAAATATAGTTTTTGTCAATTAATGGTTATATAAAAGGGTTTAATTTCAGTTCCTTGTTACATTGAATTGTTCATACAATTCGCTCGCGCACAACCTAAAATATTTACATAATTATACTTAATTCTTACTCATTTTCGTATAAATTTCTATTTAAAAAAAAAAGTAGTTAAATGAAAGAACCAAAATATTAGAGAACTAGTCTAAAGTCAAGCGTTTAAGTTAACTAACAGAAAAATAAATGTGATGAGTGCAGTTACTAAGTGCATGCATGTAATTGAATGAGCTGCCAAAGAGTTAATTATGTTTTGATGGTTTGTTTTAATTAAGTATTTTTTCTGTGTAGGAACAAAATAGGCTTCAACATTTTAATTCGTATGTTGGATATAAGAATAAAAATATTTATTTGAATCAACTAATTATGTGAAGGGTTATATAGGAGTATTTACCAATGAATCCAAATGATCCAACCATGCACGATTGCACTAACTACATAATTTGTTACAAGAAACACAAGCATGATTATGGTGCAAACAGAGTATGGCTGAATTACCATTTGGGTTTGTTTACAGATATTTAACAATGCACTTAGATGTTTTAAGAAAGTATATTTGCCCGTGTATGAAGGCCTCTTTTTCATTAATAAAAAATGTTTTGATAAGCAGTTTCAAACTTCAATGAAATAAAAGATAACAAAAGTTCGCAAACAAAGTAAGTACCAAAACTCTCTCTCTCTCTCTCTCCCCTGAGTTTTTATCACAGAGGAGGAGGGTTAAAGCCATAGGTGAGAAAACTGAACTAGTCCTTGTTTGAGTACTTTGTAAACTGTAAATTTTAAAGTTGCAGCAAAAACTGATGAAAGATATTCTATTTAATACATACTTAAACTATTTTAGCTCACTCTTTATCATAGAAAAACATTTATAACATTAACTAACATTGGTATTTGAGGTATTTAATTAATTATGGAATAATGAACTCGATGCCAACACTGGTCGTGTTATGAATAACTTCTTTATTGTTCATAACGACTGGACTGAGATAAAAATTTAAAAAATGAATGCCTGTCAGCATTAAAATATAAAGATGAATTTGCCCTTTTTCTCAAAAAATATTTCCCCTCAGAAATAGAAAACGGAAAATACAGTATATAGGTTATTTTTTTATATAACTGATAATGACTAAAATTATTGACAGAAGTAAGGAAAATTGTAAGTACTAAATTATATATATATATAATGTTATAATGTTATAATGTTTCAGACCAACAATGATCGTAGGATCCACTCAAGGCTGGTCTACCTAACCGTGTTTGTAATTGTGTATTGCGCATGTCCTCCGTAGTGGCGGAGGGGACCTACAATTTTACGTGGGTTCCGAACCACAAAAACCTTAATTTTACTACCTTGAACGAAACTTAATCTGTCAGTATATGCATCTAATCGATTTCTAAGCATGTTTATAGACGTGCTACTAATTACTTCTACCGGCAAACTATTCCACTATTTACTATTCTATGCTAAAAAAGTTTTTGGCAACTGCTCTCTCGAACCCGTTATTTCTAGTTCTACAATAATGTGCTATTTCCTAAAAGCTATCCCTATTTACGTTATCGAACCCATTCAAAATTTTAAAAACCTAGATTAGATCACCCCTTAGCCTTCTGTCTCGAATGTAGTCAATTTTGTGTATGATGAAAAAAAACAAATTATTTGCTTGAGCTGAATTGTGCCTATGATGAATAGATACAATGGTTAAGTACAAATAGGGAAAAGGAAATTGTTTCAGCTCAGACAAAAGGTATGCAGAAGATGAATTACACTTTCCTTAAATATTAAATTTCCGCAAACCTTACACTCGATATAAGTTGAACAGTGAACCATCGGATGTCCATCTTCTGTTTATTAAAAATATTGTATTTTCTAAAATTAAATTAATAAAAATATACAAACAGAAATATAGTTATAGTTTGTCTTACAGTGATACTATTAGCGCTTCATTTAATACAGTACTCATACCATCATATCACCTGTTTTATGGTTTTTAGACTTCATGAAGTAATGGCTTCCGACTCTAGAGGAACGGGAATTTTTACGTTATGTAAACTTAATATAAGGTATGATGTTCATCCATTCACTTTGCTGTTTGCTACTCAGTCGCTTTTCATCATAGTGTCATTTGTTATACTTTAATATACTTTAATATGCATATTATAATAAATAAAATATGAATATTTTTCCAGACTTTATTTGACAAAGTTCTGTTTTCTGCATTGTTGTTCTTTTTTACTTACATTCCAAACTACATTTAATCTTTCCCTTCTCATTGTCTGTCATTTCTCTTATACGTTGTTTATACTTTTCATTTTTATCTCTTTCCATCACTGCATATTCATCAATAACATCCTACATTTCTCTTCTTCTTTAATTATTATTATTCTCATTTTATTTTCATTCGAATATTGAAGATGCAAACAAATATTCATATTGAAAATGTAGTGGCGACTTCTCTTATTTAAACGTCAGTGATCAGTAAAGAAGAAAGTTTCCCTTTTTAGAAGCTGTTAGTTTGCTCTTTATAAAATATGAATTCAAATTTCATTTTCGCCGAGACTGAAATTCATTAGGAGAATCAGTTCAATATATCTCTATCTACTCATCTATATATCTATCTATATAACTGTCTGTCTATACAGGGTTGTTATAAAGTCCTTGAAGGGATTTGGAATTAATAATTTCTTACCTACTTGAAAGAAAACAAAATAGTAAAGAGCATTTTCAGTCTTAACTAGCGAAAGTTTTTCTCTTTTCACACTTTACAGTAGCAATTTACTGTTCAATACATCTTCCATCTTGGGCGATACAACGTTCAACACTACTTTGTGAGGATTGAAATACATTTTCGATTTGTTGCTGTGATTTGGAGAACTGTTAGTTCCATTCGTCCCTTCAGGTCTGCAAAATGTTGAGGCATTGTGGCGTAAAGATGCTCTTTATGTAGACCCATAAAAAGCAGTCTAAAGGGATTAGGTCTATTAAACGGGGTGGCTACGAATATTTCCCCCCCCCCCCCCCAAGTTCATTTTCGTGGAAACATTTGCTTCAAATATTCTCTAACATTCAGTCATAATATGTTAGGATCGCAAAACTGGGAATTTATTAATAATATATTTTTTATGCAGGAAGGAGGAGCCAAGGGCAAATGCCTGAAAAAAAAAACCCTCTCGTAGAGGAAGAAGAAATTCAAAATCAAGATCCAGGGTTTTCGAGATGCTTGGACACTGTGCGTTTGAAAGAATGAAGGTCATAAACAGGAGGAAAGATGGATTGAGGAAGATTGTTCCAGGGTTCACCGGTTGAGTAGGGGAAAGATTGAAAATGCCGATTAACCATTGCGTTAGACAAAGGACAGAAAGGAACTGAGAATGTGTTGAAAGTCTGCTCTGCTAATGCGAGCTCTCCTCAAAGGAGAGGGCATGGAGTTAGAGAGTTCAGAAGAGTAGTGTTCGTTAAAACAGCTATAGTAAAGACAGAGTGAGGCAACGTTGTGGCGAAGAGAGAGAGATTGAAGACAGTGAGTAAAAGGCGGGAAATTGATGAGACGAAAAGCAGTACTGGAACATGTAACGTTGTTTTTGTCAACCAATGGGATGTGAGAGAATACGTCACATGATGCCACACCATGATTTCATTCATTCTTGTTTTCGCAAATAATCTTAGTTTCAAATAGTATTGAAATGTATAATTAAATCATTAATATTGTCAAACAGATAACACAAGTTAATTAAATAATATAAAACAGTTAATAATGTGTAAAACCCATAATATAATGTACTTAAAGATATTTGTAAGTTCCAGGAACAGACGGGAAAGGAACGTGAGATTGTGTTTTCCCAGTGCGAGATGGAGAATCCGAATTTTCAATGCTGAAAGGTAAAAAGAAGGTGCAGCGAAGCTCGAGAAGTCAGTGAGAGAGAGAGAGAGAGAGTCAGTTAGAGTCAGATCGAGTGTCAGCGAGAGTTAGATCGAGAGTCATTCAGTCGAAAGCAGTCCATCAGAAGAATTGAAGTTTGAGTGACTAATCATACAACGAAAAACATTAAGATATAATTTTCATGCTACCATCTAATGGACTACGCTATCACATCAACGGAACATCCTTTCGGAGTTAATAGCAGTGGTTTGGAAAACTGCTAACAAACATGCATTAATTTAGTTACCACTCACTCAATCACAAGTTACCGACCGCATGGATCACCGGGGGAAGGTACGTCAGCCCGGGAGAAACCCCACCCCAATCATATATATATATATATATATACTCTATAATTCTACTCCTTTAGTGTGCTGAGAGAAATCTGTCAGAAAAGAAAGCAAGAATTGACATGCTAAAAGCATTTATTTATATCTTAACTTTTTCCTCGATTTCATCTCATTCAAAATGTTTCGAATTCAAGAGTTTCTTTGAATGTTACATAAAAAATGCGTCTATGCTATAAAATCATGTATATAGTTTAATATAATTTTATATAATTAAATATAATTATAATCTCTATATTAATTCACTTACATTGATCTTTTTAGATAATGACTTTTCTTTACAATTTATTGCATAATTTTTTAGCTTTACGATTTTTTGTTGAACTTGCCAATTTTCATTGTTATCCAGTGAGAGTTATTCAGACTTAAAATCGAGAAATAATGACACTTGATTTCTGTTTTTCATGGAGACACATTAAAGCGGAATGAAGTATAACACATATGAAACAATATTTATAAATGAAAAAGACAGTATTTTCCATAACTCGAGTACCATTTAAACAGTACCCAAATAATAGCTTAAAATCCTATGCTAATTTCATGGTATCGAATAATGAATGTACTTCACGATCATCGACCACAATCCCAAACTTTTCAAATATTATAACGAATTGTGTGATGTTACAACACGCACTCTGCTTGTATTGTGGACTTCCTACTCTATAAAAATAGTTATGATTCTTTGTGGAACGTGACTGTATGTGATTAAATACGGTTCATTTTTGGTTGATAAGTTATACCTTCGTTACGAAATTAAAATGATTACAGAAAATGGAGTACAACGATATAATTTTAATCCTGAATTTAAGATATATTGAATGGTTTCGCGCGGAAGGACGGATATAATTATGATTTGAAAGCCATCTGAAATATAACCAATGAGTCAGAACTCCAATTTAGTCCTGCGATAATTGATTTCTGAAAGCAAATTACGTACATCACTTTATTTCGCTTCTACATCGAAGCTTAAAAAGTGGAGATAATAACAGACTAGAAATATATAGGCTACAACATAATTTCAATTTAAACCCAATCGTACTTCTAATTTTTTTAAACATTTCTATACCCCAACTGTTATCATAAGAAAAATTACTCTTATTGCTTTGTTAAAGTTCTTTTTTTCAATATTCTTACATCATAAACGACATATACTGAAATTGGGGCTTTTCATATTTGAAATTAGATGTCATTTTTCGTTTAGCAGGTCAAGTGACGCAGTTTCTACACATCAAATGAAGTAGATTTTAAATTAGATGCAAAAATAGTTTTAAATTTCAAAATTGTGTTTCCAACTGCGAGTACATTAAGTAGGATTCATATTTACTCATGTAATTTTAGTCAGATATTGATTTTCGCCGTCTCTCTCTCTCTCTCTCCGTGGGGAGGGGGGTGGGGTACTAATATACGTCAGGGACACGTTGAGTCCGGTTGACTGCCAGTTCCGATCGGAACTCACTCACTCTCTCTCTCTCTCTCTCTCTCGCAACAATGGTTGGAAGTTGGATTTGAAACGGTTTAGGACTAGTGTGTGTGGGAATTACTTTACGTATAAGATCTGTGACACATGGAACAGGTTACCTTCGGAAGTTGTGAACAGTTCCTCTGTGGATCAGTTCAAGAAAAGGTTAGACCAAATCTTGCACACTATTTGAGTGTGTACAAAATTTTCCCTGGCACCCGTTGTCATTGGTACCTCCTCAGTATGGGCCGCAAGGCCTTTTGAGGTACTTCTTTTCCTTGTAACTCCTTGTAACTCTCTCTCTCTCTCTCTCTCTCTCTCTCTCTCTCTCCGTGGGGACGGGGGTGGGGTACTAATATACGTCAGGGACACGTTGAGTCCGGTTGACTGCCAGTTCCGATCGGAACGGGAGCTGCTTGGTGTCGATCTGAACGTGGGGGGGGGGACGAACTATAAGTTAATCTTGGTGTACAGACCTCCGCATCTCCTCCTCGAGGAGGATACAGCCCTGTACACCGAACTCAGTAGCCTGCTAGGTGATAGGGTGTGTGTAGTTTTAGGAGACTTCAACTGTCGCGGCATAAAGTGGGAAGACAGGACTGCTGATGCTGAAGGGAGGAGGCTAGTTGTCTTTGCTGATGAGAACTTCCTCACTCAGTGGGTCAACGAGCCTACACGAGGCGAAAGCGTTCTAGACTTAGTATTCACGACCGAAGACAACCTCGTCACTGGCCTCACCGTTGACGAATCGTTGGGCGGGAGTGATCACGGTCTGATCAGGTTCCGTGTGCGCGTCCCTCGGGTGAAGCGTAGTAACTCGAGAGGCAGTAAGCTCGATCTCCGGCGGGCGGACTTTGTTAGACTCAGGGATAGCGTAGGTGAGATGGGGTTAGAGGTCGGCGGCGATGTTGAGCGGGTGTGGAGTGCATTCCGGAACGAGTTTATGGTGCTGCAGTCTGCTGCCATACCCTCAAAACCGGTCACACCTGCTTCAACGCAGCCTAAGTGGTTCAATCGTGACATCGCTTTGGCTATCCGAAATAGGAAAGTAGCGTATAGGAGAGCGAAGGCCAATCGTTCCCACGAGAACACTGAAGCGTATGTCCACCTGTGTAGGGAAGTGAAGGCAAAGGTTAGACTAGCGAAACGTAACGAAGAACTACGGGTGGCAAGCCTCTGCAAGGGGAACCCTAAGGAGTTCTTCAGTTATGTTAATAGTAGAAAGCCCATTAGAAGCATGATAGGTCCACTAAAGGATCTAAGCGGCGTTCTGCGGACCTCCGACGCGGACATCGCTAATGTGCTTAATGAGTACTTTGCGGGAGTGTTCACCAGGGAGGATACCCGCGTCATCCCCGAGCCAGGCGTGAGGCACGAAGGTGCTGGCCTGGATAGTGTTCGATGTACCACGACAGTCATCGCCGATAGAATAGACAAACTGAGCGCGTGTAAGGCTCCTGGGCCAGACCAGTTTCTCCCCAGAGTGTTGCGAGAAGTGCGCGACCAGGTGGCTCCCCACCTGGCTACAGTCTTCAACAAATCGTTGGAGATGGGCCAGGTGCCTGGTGACTGGAGGGAAGCCAAAGTGACCCCTATCTTTAAGAAAGGGGATCACGAAAGTCCAGGGAACTATCGTCCCATTAGTCTCACTTCAGTTGTAGGTAAATTATTAAAAGGGATAATAGCTGATAGGATCGTTGACCATTTGGATTCCTACAAGCTGCTTGGGGACTCCCAACATGGGTTTAGACGGCATAGGTCGTGTCTCACCAACTTGCTCGAGTTTTTCCACTTCATGTTGAGTGAGTACGATAAGAGTAGGGCGATTGATATACTTTATCTCGACTTTCAGAAAGCCTCTGATAAGGTACCTCACCGCCGGCTAATGGCGAAAGTGCGCGCGCTGGGTATCGGTGGGGAAATAGGTAGGTGGATTGAAAACTGGCTGAGGAATAGGCGGCAGAGGGTTGTAATTAAAGGGGCTAGTTCGGGTTGGGCCTCGGTCACTAGTGGGGTTCCTCAGGGTTCCGTTTTTGGGCCACTGTTGTTTATCATTTACATAAATGATATCGACGGTGGCATCGTCAGTCGGATCGCCAAATTCGCTGATGACACAAAGCTTGGGGCCAATGTTGGGACGCCCGAAGCGATCGAGGAACTGCGTGCGGACCTAGGTAGGATAGGAGAGTGGTCCGAAAAATGGCAAATGCCGTTTAACTTGGGTATATGCAAAGTGATGCACATTGGCTACGCCAATCCCAAGTCGGACTACTCGATGTTGGGTAGTAATATCGAGGTGACTGATTTAGAAAAGGACTTGGGTGTGCTAATTAGCAGCGACCTTAAGTTTACGAAACAGTGTGTAGAGGTGGAAAAGAAAGCCCAGAAACTATTGGGTTATATCAGGAGGCAATTTCAGTTTCGGAACAAGGAGATTGTGCTCTCACTGTACAATTCCCTTGTTCGGCCGCACCTGGAGTATGCTGTGCAGTTCTGGTCGCCCACCCTCAGGAAAGATATTGAGAGGCTGGAGCGAGTGCAGGCGAGGGCCACAAAGTTAATCCCTTCCGTTAGGCATATGGGTTACAATCGACGGTTACGCGCCCTGAACTTGTTTTCGCTTGAAACTCGGTAGGCTGCGCGGTCAACTGATCGAGGTTTTCAAGCTCTTACGGGGTTCAACGATGTCGATTTTAGAAGTATGTTTAGTTTAAATGATAACCCAACTCGTAACAATGGTTGGAAGTTGGATTTGAAAAGGTTTAGGACTAGTGTGTTTGGGAATTACTTTACTTTATAAGATCTGTGACACATGGAACAGGTTACCTTCGGAAGTTGTGAACAGTTCCTCTGTGGATCAGTTCAAGAAAAGGTTAGACCAAATCTTGCACACTATTTAAGTGTGTACAAAATTTTCCCTGGCACCCGTTGCCATTGGTACCTCCTCGGTATGGGCCGCAAGGCCTTTTGAGGTACTTCTTTTCCTTGTAACTCCTTGTAACTCTCTCTCTCTCTCTCTCTCTCTCTCTCTCTCTCTCTCTTTGCTGCCCCGATATACAACCGAAATGCAAGGATTCTGAATTCATCACCATAAAAAAGGGATTTGACCTGGTTGCTGACGAAGAGGAGGAGTCTTTTTAATTGAGGATCCTCTTGGAATTAGACAACGTAACGTCAAGAGAAAAATTTGTTCTATGATTCTACATGTTGACACTATTCAGAGAGGGACAGGAGGCAGACTGAGGCCATTGCAAACGAATTTAAAAACCTAACCGATAAGATTAAATAATTGACATGGGAATGGTTGTAGGAATTCTTCCAAGAATGCATGCAGTGGATGTACTTTAAATAAACAATAAAGTTAAACGCATTTGCGAGAAAAAAGGAACAAAGTTTGTCGATTTTTAGCCTATATTTTTCGATAACGGAGAATATTTTGTCTCGGATGGGAATCATTTTAATCAAAAGGGGAAGAAGAAATATTGCGATCTTCTGAACGTCAACTTGTATAATCTTTTTAAATTAGGACGCCCCCAACAAGTAATTGATCCTACTCCACCAGTAGTTAGTCCTACTCCGTCAGTAGTTAATCCTACTCCCCCAGTAGTTAATACTACCACCGCATTGTCTGAACAAGCTTCCCTCTTATCGTTAATTGATTCTTCTTCGGGAAACGACTCAGGTCAAATAGGAGAAACAATAACTTAAAACCTCTTGAAACTGTGCTATTGAATGCTAAGTCAAATAGAAACAAACTAATGGAATTTATAGCGGGAGTCAAAACTGAGAACTTTGACATCATAGGAATAACTAAATCCTGGATTCATTCTGAATCAAGGGATTTGTAGGGAAATTTGAAATGGTAGGTTACAAAATGTTTCACAGAGTTAGGAAAGGTTGGGAAGGAGGCGGAGTACTTTTATATGCTCGTCACTTCCTGCTCTCACTCACTGACTCTCGATTTTTGCTGCGCCATCTTTTTACCTTCTAGTATCGAGAATTTGGATTCATCTCGCATTGGGAAAAAACAATCTCATGTTCCTTTCCCGTCTGTTCCTGGAACTTACAAATATCTTTAAGTACATTATATTATGAGTTTTACAAATTCTTAACTGTTTTATATTATTTAATTAAGTTATGTTACCTCTTTGACAATATTAAAAGATCTAATTATATATTTCAAGTACCACTTCAAATTAAGACTATTTGCGAATACATGAATGGGTGAAATCATGGTGTGGCATAACGTGACGTATTCTCTCACACCCGAATGGTTGTACAAAACAACGTCATATGTTCCAGTATAAACACGTTGAGACCTGCGGGCAGTCATGTAGACTTGTGTGCGATTTACCTGAAGCCTATTTTGAATTTATATCCTAACTTATGTTTTTCACTTATGTCAAAAATTTTATTATATTTTTTATTATTAATAAATTCCCAATTTTGCAATCCTAACAATTCTTCTTTGTAATAAAATTTGAAGACCAAAACCCAATTATTACTAATAAGTACTTTTTTAGGTTTTAAAAAAAAATGTATTCATAAGCGAACTTTTTTCTAAAAATTATACATAACACAGTTTTAACCTTAGATCTGCAGTAGACTTGCTTTCTTTTTTAACAAATCTTTACCAATATGATTGGCATCATAACTTGTAGAAAGGAGTCACAACCTAAAATGTGTTTCAATATGATGATCATTCGTGCATTTCTGATTTTTTTTTATTTCTCTGTCCGTTACCTATTATAACAAGATGAAAATTAATCTTAACTCTTTCCAGCGCAGCGACTCCATATGAACCCGTAATAGTGTAACATTTCCACTAATTCGTGAATAAATCGGGCGGAAAGGGTTAATTCAAATAAAATAAATATTTATAAATATTAAATGCTTTAGTGTTCATATAATACTTCTCCTTTTTCTTCATAATTCAGTCATTAAAGTTACTAAAAATGACTGACTCTAACACTTTAAATAAAACAACAGTCATGTTCCTATTTGGTAATGTTAGGCTGTAAATGGTTAAGACTGGATATCAGCTTTTTATGAACGTTTACTCTATTGAAAATGCATCTTTCCTTAATAGGATTAATTTAAATCTATTTTTCTTTTAATTATTATATAAAGTTTTTCAATTTTGCAATTTAAGTTTTTTTAAAACAAGTTATTTTTAAAATAAATTTGAGAACTCAAAGGTGAAACACGGTTGCTGCATATGAACTCAAACGATGTGAAATAATTACTTTTTGATTTGCACCTTTCATGCCAGCGCCCGTAGCAGAGTGCTTAACGCCATTTACCTACAAATGAAGTGAAGACAGTGAGGATCTGAGGATGCGGGTTCGAATCTCGATGTTGCTGGTAATAATAATACAGGAATGAACGCAATGGGCGGCATAAGTTGGTCTGAGCGCTGTGCCATTTTCTGGCCCTCCTGACTGATTACTATTACACCTTTTAAATTAAGTGTAGTTATTCTTTTTTTTTATACAGGAAGGAGGGGCCAAGGGAGTAAACCCGCAAAAAAGCCCCACGCCCCCTAATAGAAAGAGAAGAGTTTTTTTTTTTAATTTTGAAAAGATTGTGTAGTGTGTAAGATATATGCATGTGTAGTGAGGAATAGAGGGAGAAGTGTATGTTTGAGAGCATGCAGGACTGCTCACAGGGTAGATGAGACGAGTAAAAGACCAGCAAAGGAGGACAGCGACAGAAAAAAACGGGAGTTTCATAATTCCCTGTCTCCTGCCAAACTCCCTCCAAGGAGTATTTTCATCGTCGATTGGTGTCTACAATCTCCTCCTTGAAACTTTAAAGTTGAATATAAGTATTTCACTAAAGTATGAAATAACAAGAGTACTATGACGTAATATCCTTAAGGGATTATGAAGCGTCTTTGATCTGACACCTTAGAATCTGTTTCTTAAGCAGCTTTACTTAACCCTTGAATACATTTTCAGACCGCATAGTCACTCAGTTGCACAATATATATGAAAATGAAAAGGTTTATGGCAGACTATAGTCCATATGACAAATATTACTAATACAATGACAGTTCATATACTAAGGATAGAAATATATACAATTGATTAGAAATAATACTGTAATGTCGAAGTTAAGTGGAGCCACAGACAGACATTTTCGTACCAAGAAGTCCATAGCTTAGAGGATAAATGGCAGGACTCATGGATAGTTTGGATGATCGGGTTGGTTGATTTTTTAATTCTTTGCATTAGACTGTATTGAGCACGTCTTGTTACATCCGGGAAGCTCGGGACATTGCGGGTAGCAAACATTTGCGAAGTTGAGCATCTCGGGGGGTAATTTATGTAAGAGTCTAAAAGACCTATTGTACAACAAATTTAGAGGTCTGCCAGAACCTTTTTTATAATTCACCCACAGTTGCTGTCCGTATATATTACCGCAGAAAGTACAAAAGAGAATGTATTCAGCTTCACTTGTACAGAATCGAAAGTTCCTTATGGTTATATTCGCTTTAGCACACAGGCTTCGAGATTGTTTTCTTATATCCGAGTCATCACTCAAGGAGCTGGTAATAGTTTGACCCAAATACTTAAACTCTTGTACCTCCTCAATTACTTCACCATTCATTTTAAACCTTATATCAGCTGGCTGATTACAGCTTTTAGGATGAAATTGCATAACCTTAGTTTTTGTAACATTAAAAAGAATATCATGTTTCTGCGAATACACTTCGCAGACTTTTAGTAGCCGATCCAGACCTTTAATAGAGGGACTTATTAACACCATATCATCGGCATAAAGTAAGTTATTTATCCTTGTGTTATCTATACAACATCCCACTGTTGCCTCATTAAGTGAAGCAATTAATCCGTCAATATACACATTAAACAGCATAGGTAAGAGCAAGGAGCTTTGTCTCACCCCGCAAGAGGAGCCAAAACACTCGGATAGTACATTGCTCCACCTAACGGTGAAAGATTGGGAATACCAAAATTTCAATAAATTTAATATGTACATGGGAACCTTTCTGTCTTCTAGTTTTGCAAATAAAATATTGTGGTTCACCCTATCATATTCCTTACTTATATCTATGAAACAGCTATAAATAGTTGAATTACTGTCAATGTATTTAGATATTGTTTCTTTAAGTACATAGATACACTGGTCAGTTGAGTGGGACCTTTTAAAACCAAACTGATTAGGAGATCTCCATAGGAAATCATTTAATCGGCGTAACAAGAGTTTTTCTAGTAGTTTCGAGAAGTAGGAAGCGACAGCAATAGGCCTGTAATTATTGCTGGACAGAATGTCTCCGTACTTATTTTTGACCAGGGGCAAGATATATGCCCTCATGAACTCTGCAGGGATATAGCTATAAGGAAGCTCCTTTTATGTGACGCGCCGATTTGATCGAATGATGCTGTTAGCACGTTACACAGTGTGAGATGTGACAGCTGATGCAGGGCGACCGCTGCGTTTTGTAGACGTTTGTGAATATTTCCAAAAGCACTTCCATGTATCGAAAACCTACGTACACATGCCTAGGTACTAATTTCCTAAGCCACACCCCTTTGTTATATAAAATGAGCAGTATTAAAATTTTAATCCACCGCGCCTATCATCTGTGCTCTTCGTACTTATCCTTCCACTATGAAATAGAATTCATTCATAATTTCAGCATTAATAACGTCTTCCCAAAATATCTGTTACAATCTTTAACCAGAAACTTTCTTAATAATATTTATCAACCCCCTTAAACTTCCCACTTTTAAAAAAGACGTACAATATTTGGTACTAGGGCAATTGCGTCCTGGTCAAGTGCGTCCCGGACAAATGCGTCCCGGTCATTGGCGTCCCTGGACAATTGCGTCCCGGACAATTGCGTCCCGGACAATTGCGCACTTCTCCAAGTTTATTTATTAGAGAAGTGAATAGAAAGTTAGTATCGGAATTTCAAATATACTTTTCATTTTAACCTATTAAACTTGTTATATGTTCATAAATTCTGTTCGAAACTGTTCTCTAAAACTTTATCCATCATCAGCAACATCATTGTCAAATTTTATGGGTTACGTCCACTTAAGATAAAGTTAGTTTCGTTAGTTTTAACGAAAATATCACAACTTAACCTAACCAATCGTCAAGGGCATACAGTTGACCTAACTGGGCATTCAATTAATCTAACTGGCATTATATCCCATACAAAATTACAATAACAAACATACTCGTCCCTCGTCATTGGCGTCCCTGGACAATTGCGTAGGTGAAGTCACAATAAACTTTCTATTCACTTTTCTAATAAATAAACTTCATATCGTAGTTGGGGAAGTGCGCAGTTGCCGGGACGCAATTGTCGGGACGAAATAAAACCGGACGCAATTGTCCAGGGACGCCAATGACCGGGACGCACTTGACGAGGACGCAATTGTCCTGTCACCACAATATTTTTCATTTCCCTATTACGACCACATCAGCCACAAAATACTTCAGAACTCCGTCTCCTACTCACCCCGCTTTACCCCCAAATTAAATTTCATTTTGTCTTCACCAACAACAATAGCATCAAATCTTACCTTAACCATAAAGAAAAAAACACCCCAGCCACTTGCTTCGTACACCATCTACGCTTTTAATTGTGTTCGCTGCAAAGCGAACTATATTGGCAGTACCATCCGCCAATACCAAACAAGAGTGGATGAGCATCATGGTATTTCTACCAGAACTTCGCAGCCCTTGAACAAACCTTCCAAATCAGCAATAAGGGACCATTGCCACCTTCACAACCACCCGTTACTTCTCTCCAATTTCAAAATCGTTAATTCTGCCAACTAACTAATCGACCTCCGCATACTTGAGTCCCTTTATATACTCAGTATTCAGCCAACCCTCAACGACTACAGTTCCGCTTTCAACCTAAACATCGCCAAATAAACTCTCATATTGAAAAGAAATCCACCATCACTCTGCCTGGCTCTATCTTTCTAATATGGATTTTTAACAAGCAACCATTCCCAATCTTCTGCAAAATTAGTCTCTCACTACGTTAACAACCTGGTAAGACCCCCCTTAATTCTGATTCACCTTTTAATTGTTTATATTTTTTACTTAGTGTCCACACTCTTATACTTTATATTATTTCATTTTTAATCTTTTAATTTTAATTTAATATATATTGTAACCATTGTCGCACGTTCATTTTAATATATTCTTTGTTTTTGTTTATTATACTTATTTATTTCTATTTGATTTTAAACTTTTTAGCACTGATGATGGAAATTGAACTTTTCCGAAACGTCTGTAAATAAACATGTACCATCTTTTCGTCCTCCTATTCCTCGCTATATATATATATATATATATATATATATATGTATAATTTAGTGGTGGACCGGATGTCAGTTTTTCAACATCTGTAGATGCGGATGCGGATTTTTAGTGTCAATATCCGCGGATGCGGATATTTAGTTAATCTATCAATATAATATAGAATAATGAATATATGACATAATTTTTTAAATTTCGTGATATTACTATTATGGCAGGCAATGCTTAAGAATTAAAAGTAATGTTAATGTTTTCATTATGATAAAAATAATAACTTTCTCAAGAGTTTCAGCCACAGAAATTTCAATGAAACAAGTTTCATTCAATTTTCTGTTACCAGGTATTTATATTTTGAGGTTTATATATCTGTTTGCTCATTAATAATTAATAATACTTTACATGAAATGAGCATGACTGGGCCTTATAAGCTACTTTATAAGCTAATTTAATTGTAAATTGCATAATTTATTACAGGTAATATCCGCATAACATCCGCAGTCAGAAGTGCGGATGTGGATGTTAAAAATGATGCGGATGCTTATATCCGGTCCACCACTAATATATATATATATATATATATATATATATATATACGTATGTATGTTAAACACAGACCGTGCATGGAACAAGGAACTCTTCTGGGAAATTACATTCACTATAGTTAGAATAAGTAATGATAGTTCCTTGTTCCATGCACGATCTGTGTTTAACATAAGTTTCTTAGGGGACCATTCTGAGTTTGTATATATGGCCCTGGGTTGGTTCGAATCGACGGGGGTTCTGGTTGGGAGGCAGCAACGGATATTTCTCGCGATACGTTTCTTCTATAATAGGGTCTCGCTATAGGGTCGACAGTTGTTAATTCTTCTCTTTCTATAATACTCTGATACTTTCTCTTGGTTCGCCGATTTTCTTTTTGTAACTTATCGACTTTATTGACTGAGTTCTCGGACGAGGCACGGCTCGAAGGAAAAGATAAAAAAACTTCTTTTACTGTAGTTTACTGCTAAAATGTACAGGTAGTGCTCTGAATTTACAGGGGTAGAGGTTCGACCTCTTTCGACCATGGCTCAGGCCGGAATCTAAAAAATTAAGGAGGCAAGGGGCCTCTTCCCCCTCCTCGCAGCGAGGCTGCTAACAAGGGAGTGATCCGAAGTAATCGAAGTCGGAGTGAAGAAGTAGAAGTGACATTATTTTACAATTACATGATTTATATACAATCTAAATTTTTGTGGGAATGCAGTTTGAAGGTTAAGTTTCCCCCCTTTTAAACACCTGATGAGATTAAAGATTCCAAATAAAAATTAAAAAAATAAAAATAAAAATAATCGTATTTTCGCCGAGAATACATTTTTAAAGGGCGACATAATTTCGTAGTACATTGAGTACAATCCAAGTACACCCTGAGCACATTGTAATTTCAGTTTATTACAATTATGATTACAATTACCAACCAATTCACATTCGCTTATTATCGTTAATTATCGTCATTAAACTACATTAATTACACTATACTAAACTACTATCATAAATTACAGTTTCATTAAAGTACGGTACATCAATTACATTATATTAAAGTATTACATTTAATTACAATTTTAGCAAATTGTTAATCGACATATCTACTACTGAAGTAATCTAAATAGGTGATACAATTGATATAATGAAGGGGAGTTAACCGTTGTTCTATAATTTAAAGGGGATTAACAACAATGTTATTTATTTATAGTTAACAATAATTACGCCAAATTATGTCAAATATTATTAGAACCTGGTTGGTTATCAGAGTTTGAAAGTCTAATTAGCCAGCGATGAGGAAAGCGGACAAAAATACGGTGTACTTTTCATTGGAAGTACACGGACATTTATGATAACGTAATACATAAGTAATATAGAATTTGAATGACAATTAGGTAGAAATAGTAAGTACAGGTAATGAGAACGGGGATAACTATGTGACGTAAGCCGATAACGAACTAGTGGCCAGGCAGGGAAACAATACAGTATATTATAATAATATAACATAACATACAGCATAACACCTTATGTTATAAATTTGTAGCAGAAGCAAGAGAGAGGATTTCGAATGCAGATGCTTGCTTTTGGCGATGTCATCGGAATTCGAACACCCTGAATCAGCAAGAATGAGCAGCTTGCGAGAGGTGAACGCACTTAAAAGTTAAAAAAAAATAATAATAATACTTGCGAACGTATTTGGACGACTTTAAACGAAAAGGTACGGATGCATAGACTGACACGAGTAATAATGAATATTTAATAAAATTGATATAGGATAATGGTCAAGATAAGATATGGAAATATGAATACGACTTAAACCATAGGAATGGTAGGTCGCATGGTTGTGACACTGAAAAAAAAATAGAAAGCAACAAATAAATATTTTAATCCAAAATCGTATCAGGCGATTTTGATTTCTCATGTAAAAATGAATATGGTTTATTCATTGTTCATTTTTACACAAACACACACACACACACACACACACACATAATATATACAGTATATATATATATATATATATATATATATATATATATATATATATATATATATGTATCGTATGAACAAAAGGTACGTAAAAGTGGACCCCTATCATTTGTCGACGGACATCTGAATGCTAGGAAATATGTATCTGTAAGGCTTTATTTTGTCAAAAGACCTTATTTTTAAACAAAGAAAAGTAAAAAAAATACATAAACATATTTATACCACTCAAAGAAAGCAAAAACAAAACACTTTCAAACATTAAAAAATACACTAAATTGTTTTTCTACTGAGATTTGTATCTGAAATACAAAGTCACAGTTAATTTTTCAACTACGCCCAAAAAATTGGAATAAACCAATTTTGAGTCGAGAAAATAGGCGTGTTTTCCATTAAGAAGGACTCAGAATTGATCTCTTCTGCCGTCGTCTGACCGAATGAAGGAAACGCCAAAAATTTAAATAAACATCTGGTGGTATTGCATTCCTAACCGAATTTCGCTTACTATACGCTAATATAACGTGACCTTACTTACGCCACAGGGGAAATGTAGAGACGTCGATATTATGTCTTGTGAGGAGACTGAATTAACACCCGAAGTACAAATGGGAACGAATAATAATACCAAATGACGATGAAGATGCTCCCGGCGGTGCTCGAAAGGATCCATATATGGGCTTTTTCGCGCCCATGGAAGAATTTTTAGTCGTTTTTGTTATTTGCATTCAGTGATGTATTGTTAAATGTGACAGGATGCGCAATAGGGTAATAAAAAAAAGTAAAATAAGAAATATATTCCTCATGACATTTTTCCATATTCTACAACCACTACTAATGTTGAAACTAAAACATTGGATCGATTTTCGCATATTTAGAGGTGGCGCAACTCGAAGCCTTAGTATCATTATACAGTGTGCGGTGGGAAATTTCTTCAAACTTGTGCCACCTTTAAATGTTAATGGATTTAGCTTAAAATGCGATTTTTGGTCTGTTTCTACATAAGAAATAAGAAAATGCATCAGGAACTCTTATTTGTGCACTTAAATATTTTACCATATATGTGTTGCCACCCTAATATATATATATATACTTATGGGTCGGTGTGTAGGGGTTAGCATCGCTGACTACGAATCGATCAGCCCCGGGATCGAGACCCGGTGACGTCAGGCGGCGCGCAGCAAAACCCAGCTGTTCATCCTTCTACACAATAAAAAAATTGGTTGGTAGATAAATGGGCACCCTGGGTAGCGACTGACTCGTGGCTCCTTTGAATAGATGTCTAGTTCTTTTTGATAACTTTTCTGACTTTTTTGATTAGTGGAGGCACAACCTTACCGAAATAACTCCATACATTAACCTTCGGCTTCTTTTTCAAAAGTCTTGATCTTCTCGTGAAGCAAAATCAATTGCTTCATCGCCATAGGTTATATTACGTGTAGGACTAGCGTTAGGTGATGCAGACATAATGATTATCTCATATTTTACAAACTCAGGCACTGTTATGCAAGCAAATTTGAAACTACAGTAGAATCTAAAACGTGAGAAATCATGCGAATAATGTCTGCCTTCCACTGCCTGAAACGATTCCGTAAATTTTCTATTACATTTTTTCATAGTATGAACACCTGCATCATCAGTTATGTTAGGCATAAATACCACGAGACTGTTACATCGGGAGACACCATGTGAAGACAGGAAGAATCAGAGGAAAAGTCATTCGTTAATTTTTCACATCAACTAAGAAGCTTTACAACACACTGAATAAGAGTCCACTGATGATTATTGAAGGTTGCTACAGTATGTCATTGTCCGAGGCGTATGCAACAACCGCAGTTTTTCGTTGAAGAAGTCGTTGTAGAATATAGAACAGTGATAGCGAACCACTGACCCGTGGATCAAGTACTGACCCACGACGCAATTTTTAGTGACCCACGAGCTCTTATTTAAATAAAATATGACTTTAATTTTTAATATTTTCTGTCTTACAGTTTTAAAATTATTTTATTTCCCACCAAATAAACAGCTGATACACATTGAAACGTTTAAAAACGTGCGTGTATGTATGATAACCGACTCATGGTGCGCGCTGTGCGGTCATCCGCCTTCCCAGTTTTGCAGTTCAAGTCCTTAAGTTTGGGAGTGCCAAATTATTAGTGCAGAAATTATCACCCATAAAAAATGGCTACAAAAAAACGAAAAACTAGTTCTGAAGGTAGTGGAACTGGAAGGTTATTTCATGAAGTGTGGACTGTGAAATACGGTGTTATTAAACGAAATAATAAAGCTTTGTGCTGTATTTGCAAAGTGGACATTGTTGCTCGCTTTTATAATATTAAGCGACATTTTGAAAGTAACCACACCACAAAAATTTGTGCTCAATGTCAGATGAGGAAAGGAATGAAATTATTATGCGGCAATTAAACCAAAAGCAACAACAATCTACTATTTTCAAAAGAATTTTTAAGCCAAATAACAATATTACGGCAGCTAGTTTTCAATTATCACCTACCATTGCTCACCACGGAAAGCCACTTTCTGATGGTGATTATTTAAAAGAAGCATTTATAATCTGCTCAGATTATTTATTTGAAGATTTTCAGAATAAAGATCAAATAATTAATTAATGAGTTGCTGTGGCCAGAAATACGGTCAAAGATAGAATAATTATCATGGACAAAGATGTATCTGATCAACTTTTATTGGATGTGACAAATTCTGGAATGTTTTCAGTTTGTTTGGATGAAAGTACAGATGTCACATCACAGGCCCGTCTAGCAGGCAAGATTTATTCCGAAAATATAATGAAAAAGAGCTAATTAAATTGATGACTGCCTGAGAAAACCACAGGACAGGATATTATGAATGAATTGAAGAAGGAATTCATCCAAATGGGTATTAATTTTAGAAATATTGTATGTGACGACTGATGGAGCTCCGAGTATGATTGTAAAAAACGTTGGATTTGTTCAAATACTTAAACAAGAAGTGAAACACCCTTTAGTTGAATTTCATTGTATTTTGCAAAAGAAGCTCTTTGGGCAAAAAAAGTTTAAAATCATTTGAAAATGTGATGTCTCTGTGACAAAGATTGTCAATTTTATAGTTGCTCACGATCTTAATAAACGTCAATTTACCAAGTTATTAGATGAGGTTGACTCTCAATTTTCAGGGTTAGTCATGTATAACAATGTCAGATGGTTAAGTCGTGGTCATGTTTTGAATCGCTTTGTTGAATTGTTAGAAGAAATAAGATATTTTTTTAATAAAAAGGAACATGAATATCCAGAACAGACTGACATGAATTGGTTGAATGACTTACATTTTTTAGCTGATTTCACATTGCATTACAATACTTTAAATAAAAAGTTGCAAGGTCGCGGGTGTGTTGTATCATCAATGTTTGAAAATATAAAAGCGTTTGAAACAAAACTAAATATTTTCTCAAAAGATCTGAAAGAAGAAAAATTGAAATATTTTCCATTATTGCAGAAACACTTCTTGACTTCAAAACATTTTGCTGACAATGAAGAAAATAAATCCGACGTGCTCAAAAAGTACTCTTCAATAATGAGAGATGCCAGACAATCGCTTTCAGAGAGGTTTTCACAATTCCGACAAATTGATGCAACATTACAATTCATCCAATTCCACCACACTATTCAATTTGGAGATCTTCAGTTATCAGCTTTTCATTGGCTTGACATTGGTAATTTAGAAATGGAATTAGTTGACTTCCAAGAAAGTGCAGAATGGAAGACTAAATTTATTGATCTTAATCTGAAGTTACAAGAAAGGGAATTGGAGTCGTCAATTTTGGGTGTAACAGAGAGCAACAGTCAATAGGAAGAGTAGAGAATCTTATTCTTGCAGAATGGAACTCTTTACCAAATTCTTTTGCATCAATGAAAAAGCTAGCATTAGCTCTGCTAACAATGTTTGGTTTATCTTATTCATGTGAACAGTTGTTTTCCTCCATGAATTTCGTCAAATCCACCACTAGGAATCACCTTGGCACAGATATGAGTGCTGCATATGTGAGACTAAAGACAACTAAATATAAACCTCGGATCAAAACATTAGCAGCTAAAATCCAACAAGTTTCTCACTAAAAATAGTAAGTAAATAAATTATTGTGACCCAATTTCGTTTTTTAAAACCAAAAGTAACAAAAATGAGCCGCCAGCAAAAAAGGTTCGCCACCACTGATATAGAATGTAGAGTTCCATTGGGTGATAACATCTCCTATAAGTTTGTTTTCGGGTAAATTATGTTGCTTCTGGAATTCCTTAAGTCTGTCAAAGGCTGGAAATGAATAATTAAAATGCAACAGATTGGGCGCGCAATTACCCATATCTCTGAAACAGACTTCTGGCTAAGAAGGGCTTCATCAACTGCAAGTGCTAAAGTATGATTCACACAAATAACAGGAGTAATTTTGAGAACGCTCGCAGCTTTAGTAATATTATAGCCATTGTCGTACACAATTGCATGCACACGATCGCCCTTTATTGACCATTCTTGCAATATAGGTCAACGCAGTTGCAAATTTTTCATGAGTATGGGAATCTGGCAGATTTTTGGTGGCTAAAACATGCTGCTTTTGCTCACTTTTACTATTAATTCTTTGTGCTATCAAACTGATAAAGGTTTCAGTTTTTTATAGTGACGCCTAATAACCCAAATAAAACTAATATTTGGAATTCGTATTCGGCCGAATAGTTTTATACCAAGTATTTTGTATTCGGTGAATTTTAGTATTCGGTACATCCCTAATACTCGTATATATACAGTAAGTTCTATGGAAAAAGGAACTCTTCTAGGAAAATTAAATCCACTATAGTCTGAATGGTAAATGACAAATACTAAAGTTTTTCTTTTTCGTGATGGAAGCCCAACGTGAGCAACGGGTCATGACCGGGTCATCATTTAATTTTCCCAGAAGAGTTCCTTGTTCCATGCGCAGTCTGTGTAACATAAAAGTTTCTCAAGTGACCATTCTGATTTGTATCATGTATATATAGATACCATATATTAGGGTGAGCCACACATATATGGTAAAAAAATAAATTTCACAAGTAAGAGCTCCTGATGAACTTTCTCATTTTATATACAGAAAAAGATTTCGTACCAAAGTTTGAGCTAAATCCACTAATATTTAAGTGTGGCGCGAATTTTAAGGATTTAACCACCCAAACTGTATAATGATAATGAGGTTTAGAGTTGCGCCACCTCTAAATATGCACGAATCGATCCAGCCTTTTCATTTCAACATTGCCAGTGATTGTTAAATATGGGCAAATATCATGAGATCGTGACCCGACAATCAGCGCAGGACAATTCAGCGCCGACAATTCAGCGCAAGACAATTCAGCGCAAAGACAATTCAGCGCAAGACAATTCAGCGCAAGACAATTCAGCGCAAGACAATTCAGCGCGAAAATACCAACAAAGAAGAAGAAAGAACAAATGCAGAGGGAAGAGAGGCTTGCAACTGTTAGGTTAGGTTAGGTTAGGTTTCTAGTTTTTTAAATAAAATCTTAATTTTAACAATTCTAACAAATTTTGTTTTTTTAAATAAAATTTTAATAATTATACTCCTTTGAATTTTATCTCCGATTTGTCACTCCGTTATGTCACTCCTTCGTTACGGTATTTATGTCACTCCTTTGTTATGTCACTCCTTTGAAATGTCACTCCTTCGATACAGACCCAATTTAGCATATATATAAATATACAAATTTTTCTCTTTTTTATTTATTGCGATTTATTTTTATTATTTTTAACTAAACTTTTAACTGTACTGACTTGCGCTGAATTGTCGGCGCTGAATTGTCTTGCGCTGAATTGTCTTTGCGCTGAATTGTCGGCGCTGAATTGTCCTGCGCTGAATTGTCGGTGCTCCTCAGAGATATATATTTTACATTTTACTTTTTTGGACCACCCTTCTTGCAACACATGCGTATTGAACTGAAGTATTACATGATGAAGAATTGGAAGAAGAGACTTGTGTATGCTCTATATGATGTCCTCTCATCTCATTAACTTTGTAAATGAACAAAAAAATTTTGCAGTACCCTGACACAGTATCTTGAAATCTGAGAAATTTCTCGTTCGATTGATGCTTTCAGTTGTTGTTGTTGGTTAGCCGATCAGCACACCCTGATCGAGCAAGCCGGCGGCACACAAGTAACCGATCGCCCTCTCCGGAGTGGACCAGAGGTTCAGCGCACTAGTGATGTGTTGTGTCTATGTTGTGCTAGAGCGGTACAGTCTGTCATAATGTGTTCAATTGTTTGTGTGTGTCCTGGCACAGGTGGCAGGTGTCGTCTGTGGAGTTGTCTGGTCTGTGTTTATATGTCTATAAGTTGGGGTGATGTCCACATCGGAATCGTGCTAAGTTAACTCGATCCGATCTGCTCAGGCTGGTCTCTGACCTGTCAATGGGTGGCGGCTTCGCACCCAGGACCGCATTCGGACCGAGTCGTGTCAGTGCTTTGTGGGTTAGGTGTGTGTGTATGTGTTTTCAGTATTGTGTGATGTCTGTGGGGCGTGGTATGGAATGGAGTATTTGGTTATAAAGTCTCTCTGGTGTTACCTTAATGTTGCGAGGTGCTGGTGCATGATTCCACATGTAGTGGCAAGGGTGTTATGGGTTAGTTGTCGCTGTTGCCATGAATTGTGTTCCCTTCATGTCTAAATGTTCCCTAACTTTCAGTATTTTTGTTTTTGTGTGCAGGTGTTCTATTGGTGATGTTTGAGTGCATCCTGTAATGATACGAAGTGCGTTGTTTTGTATTGTCTGTAAGGTGTTTATGTGTGTGTTTGAGATAATGGGTGCCCAGCATGGGCTAGCATAGTCCATAACTGAGCGAATATATTGTTTGTATATGAGTGATGTTGTTTCCTGCTGGTGTCCAAAGTTTGTGCCTGTTAGTACCCTAAGCGTGTTAAGTCTTGACGTACATTTGTTTTTAATGTCCTGAATGTGGTTTGCAAAAGATAATGATGTGTTGTATGTGACCCCAAGTATTTTCGTCGTGTGAGTGTGTGGAATGTTTGTTGTTTAGTGTAAGCTGTGGAGTTATCTGGTGTTCTTTTGTATTGCTTGCAAGCAAGGTGATGGTTGGTTTTGTGGACGCTAGTTTGAGTCTATTGTGTGTGAGCCAGTCTTGTATACTGTTTATGTATGTTTGTAGGTTATTTGTAGCGGTGTCGATGTTGTTGCGGGTGGATGTTAGAATGATATCATCTGCATATGATGATAAGGTAAGCTTGTTATCTATGGGTGTTGGAATGTCATGCATGTATAAGTTGAAGAGTGTTGGGGAGAGAACAGAGCCTTGAGGGACCCCATTCGGAAAAAGCTTGTTTTTGGATGACTTGTCATTAAATGACTTGTCATTTGACGGACAGGATTAGAGGGGAGGCGCCGTGGTGCATGATGTATGCAGACGATGTTGTGTTGAGTGGGGAGACGAAAGAGAAGGTGGAGCAGCAGTTGGAAAATTGGAGAGAGGCGTTGGAAGGTAGGGGGATGAGAATTAGCCGAAAGAAGACCGAATATATGAGATGTGATGTGCAGCAGGACCGAGGAGGGGAAGTGACATTGAGTGGAGAGCGTGTTAAGACGGTGGAGTATTTTAAATACTTGGGGTCAACAGTGGATGCAGAGGGGGAGGGGGAAGCAGAGAGAGAGATAAACTGTAGAATACAGTCGGGGTGGAAGAACTGGAGACACGTATCAGGGGTGCTCTGTGATAAGAGGGTCCCAGTGAAACTGAAGGGAAAGGTATTCAAAACAGTGGTGAGGCCGGCAATGTTGTATGGAATGGAGACTGTGCCAATGAAGAAGAGCAATGAAAGAAAAATCGATGTGGCTGAAATGAAGATGTTGAGATGGATGTGTGGAGTGACGAGGAGGGATAGGGTCAGAAATGAGCATATAAGAGGAACAGTGAAGGTGCCGGAAGCATCTAAGAAGGTGCAGGAGGCCAGGCTGAGGTGGTATGGACAAGTCAGGAGAAGAGAGGAGGAGTATGTGGGGCGCAGAGTGCTGGAGATGGAGTTGACGGGACGGAGAAGAAGAGGAAGACCGAAGACGAGATGGAGGGACTGTGTGGTGGCGGATATCAGGGAGAAGGACTTGGAGGAGGACGTGGTATACGACAGAGGAGAGTGGAGAAGACGAACCAAAAACAGCGACCCCATGTAAAGATGGGATAATAAGCTGCGGAAGAAGAAGAAGTCATTAAATGTGACATGTGAGTATCTTCCTGAAACATAGTTGCTCAGCCACCTTTTGATGTTATTGTGCATGTTTGTGTTGAGTATTTTGTTTATGAGAGGGAAGCGTGGGATAGCATCAAATGCTTTATTCATGTCTATTGTTGCTAATAGTGTACGTTAAGCTGGTCGTCTGGAGTTGATGCCATCCATGATGTGCTGCGTGAGGTTAGTGAGTAGTGTCGTGGTTGAGTAGTGAGGTCTGAATCCATGTTGAGTAGGCGATAGTGGTATGTGTGGGTTGGTTATTTGTAAGATTAGTCTTTCAGTTGTTCTATTGTGTGTAGATTCTGCTTAAACACTTTATTTTTTAGATAATTACAGAGATAAAAGAAACAAGGGTTTAGCTCTGTTGATGTTGGTCGCCTTTATCATAAAGAGCAGGGAATTTGTTGGACAGGACTCTTCCATCGAAGGTATCTTGTGCTGAGAGGACATGACATACTATATGTTATGCACTCGGGCACCAATTCCCCATCTGTAGAGAAGGTACAGTAAAAATTTCATGCTTTTATTTCAATTTATAAAAAAACACAAGATACCGGTTACGTTGAGGCATAGAAATTTGCCTTTCATATGTAGGTTACAGTTTGTTTCAATTATGTGTAGTACATCAAAACTTATTAAAGTTTGAATTTGCATAAGGACTTTGCAATCACTATATATATATATATATATATATATATATATATATACAGTGCCCGCGAAAAGTATCCGATCACTCAAGAAAATACAATATTTTCCCTTGATATTCAGAGACACGTAATTCACTTTCTATTTGTTCTAGCGACATCTGGTAACTTTGAGGTTGCTCGCTGATATGAGAGCTATCCAACGCATTCTCAAATTAGTGTTCTGGTAGCCTTCGTTGCGGGTGGCTGTGTCTCAAATTTGTCAGATTTCACTGTTTGTGTAAATTTCTTGATATTTTTTTTTTTTTTACAGAAAGTGGTGTAAATAAAATTTATATATAATGTGTGCTAAAAAACAACTTAAGAGTGATTGTCGAGGTGCTATTGTTGCTTTGCATGCATGTGGGAAATCACAGAGACAGATAGCTAAGGAATTAAACATATCCCAAAGTACCGTTAATTTATGGGTTTCACGGGCTAAGAACAATGGTGGCCTAACCACGCCAGTCCCTAAAAAACGATCTGGCAGACCCAGAAAAACAAATTCGCGAACAGACAAACTTATGAAACGTTTAGTATTGAAAAACCCAACAATAACTGCGAAAGAAATAAAATTTAATATGAATAATTTGTTATCTGGTGTTTCTGAACGAACTATCCAGGAGCGGCTCCAAAAAGAACTCGGATTACCATCTCGCCATGCTGCTAAGAAACCGTTCATTAATGAAAAAATGCGTAAAAAACGTGTCGCATTTTGTAAAAAATACATTCATTGGACTGTTGATGACTGGAAGAAGGTTTTATTTAGCGATGAGTCGACATTTTTGACATTCAGAAGTTGTCCAAAAAAGGTTCGCCGGCCTATTGGCTCAAATAGGATGGACCCTAAATACACCCTAAAGACAATGAAACACCCTCCAAGTGTGATGGTTTGGGGTTTTTCGGTTACTATGGGCGTGGAAACTTATATTTTCTTCCGAAGAACACAACTATGAATGGTGCACGGTATTTAGCAATGCTACAGGATAAACTTCCAATGGCAATGGCAATCCAAAGGACAAAAACATACATGCATGATGGTGCACCATGTCACAGGGCCAAAATAGTGACAAAATGGATTACTGACAATAAATTTGATATTTTGGATTGGCCTGGTAATAGTCCAGATCTCAATCCGATAGAAAATCTGTGGCTAATAATAAAAAATAAGGTTGAATGCCACGACACTGGCTCAGTCGAAAAATTACAAGAGGCCATCAAAAAGGTATGGTGCAAGGAAATCAGTGGAAGTTTGTCAAAACTTGATTAAATCCATGCCAAAACGTCTAGAACAAGTCATCCAAACCAAAGGACAGATGACAAAATACTAATATAAGGTTAGTATACATTTAAACATTGTTTTTTATGTAAAAAATACAAATTTCAAGGGTGATCGGATACTTTTCGCTGGCACTGTATATATATATATATATATATATCAGCGACGTGCACTCAGGGTAGGCAAGGTAGGCAGTGCAGTGCCTGCCCTAGCATAAAATCTAAAAATATAAAAAAGTAACTTTTTTCGTTATTTAAACTTCATTCTTTCAGTTCCTTAATGCTTTCTCTTAAAATACACACAAATTTCATGCTAATTCTGTATGTAGCATTATGTGTAATGCTGAAGCAGGCACATATTGCTATGCTTTTTATCCTGCATATAAATTATAATAGCTAAATTTTTCGTAGCGCGTGCCGTCAATCCAAGCTTTTTCCTTTAAAACAATAGGAAATAAAGGCAATTTTCAACCTGCCTACGAAGCAACCCATGGGGCGGGCGTATGATGTAGCAACGTGGCAACGCAACTGCAGTTTTCCAAGGTATGAACAGCAATCCTTTATCTTGGGATGCATATACTTTGATAAAGAGTAATGGGTCTTATAATTGGCTGACAAAAGACTCAACATACTTTCTACTAATGACCTATGAAGAAATTTTCAATAAAACTGAGCTACTCTTTAATATCTTGCAAACTAAAATAGTAGATATTCCATATTGCATTGAAAGAATCAATGACACAATAGAATTAGAAGATATGCGTAAAAATTTTGGTGTTTTTATGAGAAGTTTGAAAAGAATTGTATAGAAAATAACCTTGCTGAATCCAATTGTCGCATAAAACATCCAGTTAAGGAAGAGAAAGAAAGAATTTTTTGTTTTATGTTGAATGACATAATTAAACAAATGGAAGCTAGATATAATGACTTCAAAAATTTGCGGTTTATTACTTTAGTTGATAGTAAGAAGTTTGCCGAAATGGCTAGTCAAGTTGATAGGGAAGCGCGAGAAAGTTTAGAAAAGAATTATGCTAACTTCTTTGATTTCGTAAGACTAAAAGCCGATTTGGCTGGAATCTATAACGCACCAATGTTACGAGACAAATCTATTAAAGATTTGCTCATCTTCATTTTTAAAAATGAACTGGAACAAACATTTCCCGAAGCAGTGACACTGCCGCAATTGGTCCTTACAATTCCAGCTACAACTGTTTCAGTTGAGCAAACATTTTCAGTTTTAAAAAGAATTAAAACATGCACTAGGAATCGAATGACACATGAAAGGCTTTCATCGCTTGCTTTAATCTCTATAGAAAAAGAAAGGTTCATGAAACTGGAACAAAGTACTACACACAACTTTTATGACATGGTTGGTTACAGAAATATTTCTTCAGAAGGAGAGACGAATGGAATTTATCTACAAATAATGTAAGTAAATACTAAAATTTTATTTTGAACTTTTAATATTTTTATTAATTACCGGGATATTAGTTGGTATAAAATAGCTATGAAATTCTGACCAGTTTTATTAAGTTGAGTAACAATGCGATGCATGCTTAATTTCTATATTTCGATGGTAATTATTGTTAATACAGTGTTCAGACCCTTTGTTGGCAATTGATTTTATTAGTGCCTACTGCCTACCCTGAGTTATTACGCACCGCACGTTCCTGAATTAATTTATATATGTTAACCCCCCTTTTTGGCCCTGAGTCGGTTCGGATCGACGGGGGTTCTGGTTAGGAGGCTGCAACGGATATTTCTTCTATAACATTCTATAATTCTTTTCGGTCGCCTTAAATGGTGGGTCGCCACTCTGTTAAACCCTTGGCTACAGACTCGCCAGACTGTTATGCCAATATCTTCTATGGTGCTTGGGTTGTCTCTTTCTCTCGCTTATGGGTCGAGAATTATTAATTCTTCTCTTGCTATAATACTCTGATACTTTCTCTATACTAAAATTATCGACTTTTCTGACTAAGTTCTGAAAAGAAACGGCTCGAAGGGAAAATAAAAACTTCTTTTACTTTGGTTTACTTCTTAAAAATATACAGGTACTGCTCTGAATTTACAGGGGTAGAGGTTCGACCTCTTTCGACCATGGCTCAGGCCGGAATCTAAAAATATTAAGGAGGCAAGGGGCCTCTGCCCCATCCCCGCAGCGAGGCTGCTAACAAAGGAGTCCTAATGAGGTGCTAATATGAAGTCTTATGAAGAAGTGCAATGAAGAAGTGCCATGTATAATATAAACTTAAATGTTTTGGGGGAGGACAGTTGAAGGTTAAATTTCCCCCCTTTTTAAACACATGATCAGATGTTTTGAAAGATTACAAATAAAAATTTAAAAAAATAAAAATAAAAACTAATTTGTATTTTTCGCCGAGTCTACATTTATGAAGGCGAAATCATTTCGTAATAGTACACATAAGTACAAATTAAGTACACGACTGAGTACGTATTAATGTTGGTTCATTACAATTACGATTACAATTATGGATTACTTCACATACGCTTATGATTGTCCATTACAGTTCTATTAAAGTACATTCTTACATTATAAATTAAATCATTACATTTAATTACAGTTTCAATGAAGTACATTACAAGTTATTATTAATTACAGTTTCATTAAAGTACATTACGTTATATTAAATTAAAGTATTACAGTTAATTACAATTAAACAGTTACTATAACTTTGTTTTCGTTTTTACAGTGTTTCATATTAATAGACAATTAGATGTTAGAAATATAATACAAAGTACATGGCACATACGAGATAATTTATTTACGAAATAATATGCTATATATGTTATGAATTTGAAATCAGAGCGAACGGAGGTATTTATCTTTGAGGCGCTCGATTCTGTCGTAGTGAGTGGAATTTTATAACTTAACTCAGCATTTTTGAGTTCAATGCGGGAGGTGAAATAATAAAAGAAAATAAAACGTAAAAAGAATACATGTACGTAATCATGATCGTCAATAGACATGTACGACTGCACACAGTAGTGTACACATATCATTCGTCACACAATAGGTTGTGTGCGTAATATAGACACGAGTAAACATAGACTGATAAGTTGATAGGGCATAAGTAGACAATAGGTAGATGAATGAATAAGTAATAAAATTAATAAAGGATAGCGGTCAAGAAAGAACATGAATGTAAGAATGAGTATGGTTGAATAATGAGTATGGTTGAAAAATAATGTTTATACTACATAACACCACAACATTATTACTAAAGAATTTACCATACATTGAATACGGAAGATGTCCAAATACTAAGAACGCGATTCAGTGTACAAAGTATGGGAAACGTAAAGAGAATAAAGTTATTTTGTGACGTCATAGTGTATAAGTCATTATTAGAAAAGATGGATTAGAAAAATACAGGAATGAATAAAGAGTACAAATCGAAATTCTATCCAAAACTCGCTTATCCGATTTTGGTTTCTTATGTAAAAATGGACATTCGAACATAAAACTATACGAACATAAGTTCTGCATCAAGACAATGAATCCATATAATGATGGTGTAGGAATTGTTCATTGTTCACTTTTTACAGTATTTCCCCCCAAAATGGTATTAATACAATAATATAATACAATATAATACAATTGAGAAAATATCATCGAAGTAATTCAAGTTAGATGACGACATTCTTTACAATACAAATTTTATACAGAACGAGTTCGGGTAGTTGAGTACAATGCAGAGTAATCAAATTTTTAACATGACACTCGCTTAGAGGGCTATGATAAAATATAAAAATTCAAAGATTAAAACTTTACTTTTATACAAACAGAATAAAGGATTAATACGTTAATTTAGACAAACAATTAAGTTAAACAAACATTGATATGGTTAAAATTTTTTACAAAATTTTTATTTTTCTGTGGGAAAAATTATGTACATAATGAATAGAGTAAAAGGGAAAAATAGAAATTTTAAAGTTCATGGATTTTTCGAGGCTTCCATGATAGTACAATTGATAACTAATTTTATTGACTATTGTAGATAAAAAATCGAATTATGTAATGGATGATGTATAGACCTGTGGTCAAGTGTGTATTTGGGTGTATTCGGTGCAAAGTGTGTATTTTACAATTTCGAGGGACAGATTAGCTGATAGGATTGTTCAAGTAACTAAATATTCAATGATTTTAGCATAAGGTTTGTATATATATAATTATATATATAGTGTGCATACATGCATTTTTATTGAATGTTGTAGGTACAAATCGAATTACGTAGTGGATGATGTATAGACCTGTGGTCAAATGTGTATTTATGTTTATTGGGTACAAAGTGTGTATTTTATAATTTCGAGACACAGATTAGCTGATAGGATTGTTAAATTAACTGTATAAATGCATGAGCGAGAATTTATATAAAGTAAGCATAATTATTATGTATTATGATGATAATGTTTGCATACGCGTTTTAATGCAAAAGTGACTGGAGGGACGGAACGTAAATGAATTCGAATGTGTCAAAAGTAATAAAATTCACTTAGGATTATAGATTTTACATAATTAATCAGTTACACGTATAATGTAATTAAAAAAAAGACGTACTTAGAAGACCTTACGAGTAATGACAGTAACTCTCACGGTTTTAAAATTGAATTTCGACACACAATTAAATTCGACTACGACAATTACTCAGTATTAATCGAATTAAAAAAAATATAAAAATATAAAGTTTGGAAATAGAAATCAATGATAAACTATAATAAACTAAGCATATAATATTCTTAAAAATAAAAAAAAACAACTTAACATAAACGGAGGTTATGTTCCATAGTACTAAAGAGGAATTAACCATGGTTGAACCATTTCTCCGGTTGTCACTGGGTTCAACTGGGGTTGGGGGTATGAAAATAAAATAAACTTAAAAGACAAAGTTTGTAGTACGACATTCGGGGGAATTGAGTGACTAAGCGGGGGATATAAGTCTGAAATTGACAATTACATCTTTCGTGAGCACTTTGCTCTGTTTTTTTTTTTTTTTTTTTTTTTTTAAAGATTGCTTGTCACACTACTTAGAACAAAAAATTAAAAGAGTTCAACAAACGGAGGGACGGCATGTTCCTCATATACATTACAATAATTACCAAAATCGTTACAAACAATTGTAAAAACTATTTTGGTTACAAATAATGAATTACATAACTATATATTTATATACGTAACAATGCATGAAAAGGGAAAGACAAATCGGTGAATTTCCGTCTTACAAACAAAGAAAAGGTTAAACCAAAGCCGCAACCCGGTCAATTCAGGTTGAATTTAATTCTCTTTTACAACACAAAAAAAAGGTTGAATTAAATTCTTAAATTACATTTTTCTTAAATTAAATTCTCTTAACTTACAAAGAAAAAGTTGAATTCAATTGACTGCATTGAAATGAATGGGTATTTGAAACTAACAGAGACTGACTTCAAATAAAACTCTCTGACTTCAAATAAAACTCTCTGACTTCAAATAAAACTTTCTGACTTCAAATAAAACTCTGACTTCAAATAAAACTCTCTGACTTCAAATAAAACTCTCTGACTTCAAATAAAACTGAAATCTCTGGGGCGGTTGTCCCTCTTGGATGCAACCTTCTGTAACTGAAAACTGATTTGCAACTAAAACTGACTCGAAACTACTTCGAGTATCTTTATAAATCTCTGGGGTTTGGTTGTCCCTCTTGGATGCAACCAACCGAAACTGAAAACTGATTTGAAATTAACTGAAAATGGAAAATGACTGCACTTGATCTCTATTCAAGTGGAGACGATTAACCTCTGTTTTGGTTGACCCTCTTGGTGCAACCGACTTACTTGAAATGCAATCAAGTATCTCTATAACTTAAACTGTCTAACTTGAAATTAACTGAAAATGGAAAATGACTGCACTTGATCTCTATTCAAGTGGAGACGATTAACCTCTGTTTTGGTTGACCCTCTTGGTGCAACCTTCTGACTTCAAAAAATGACTTCAAAAAATGACTTCAAAAATGACTTCAAAAAATGACTTCAAAATTACTTCAAGTATCTTTATAAATCTCTGGGGTTTGGTTGTCCCTTTTGGTTACAACCAACTGAAACTGTCTGAAAACTGAAAATGGAACTTGAAACTGCTTCAAGTAACTCTATAACTCTATAAACTCTCTATAAACTCTCTCTCTCTTAATTTGCAAGTCAATTCAATTCAATAATTTGAAAAAAATTTGCAAACAAAAATATAAAATGTAAACAACATTTCACTTTAATGTACACGAAGGTACGATACTATTATGTTTGATACATAAAAGAAAATTATTCTATACTGAATATAACAGTGAAAATAACTCTGAAATTAACTCTCTGAAATTAACTCTCTTTGAAATTAACTCTCTTTGAAATTAACTCTCTTTGAAATTAACCCCCTTTGAAATTAACTCTCTTTGAAATTAACTCTTTGAAATTAACTCTCTTTGAAATTAACTCACTTTGAAATTAACTCTCTTTGAAATTAACTCTGTTACAATTAACTCTGTTACAATTAACTCTCTTGAAATTACTGTTTCAATAAAAACAAATGTATCACTGGTGTCTGAAGTGTTCACTGTGTTTCTTGTGAATTCTGATTTGATACTCATTATTAACTGTTAATAATACTGACTTTTCAAGTGTTTATAAATTACTTAAAAAAAAACAAAATGTACTTAACAAAATTTTCTATGGGGAAATCCTTGAGACGTGTCCTGAAGACGTCTTGCTGGCTACTTCTTCTTGGATGAAAACTAGGCGTGGAGAACTTGGAGTCGTGACACACCGGTTCAAGGGTGGATGTTACGAACTAGAAGTCGTGACACGCCGGTCAAATGGTTTTATCCTGATGCAGGGTAATTTCTATCTTGGCCAAAGAGTGGCCTCTTCTTAAAATCTTCTTGTTAAAATTTTCTTCTAATCCTGGTAGTAGGGTCTGGAAGACTGGAAGAATCCTGGAGTCGTGAAGATCCTGGTTAAAGGGTCTGGAAGACTGGAAGAATCCTGGAGTCGTGAAGATCCTGGTTAAAGGGTCCAGTCTTGTTATCTTCCTTCTTCTATGTGTTTATCCTGGTATAGGGTCGCCAGTTGTTAGACCCCATATCTTCTTCTTCTTCTTATCCTGGCTATGGGTCGCCAAATGTTAAACCCTTGGCTACAGACTCGCCAGACTGTTATGCCAATATCTTCTATGGTGCTTGGGTTGTCTCTTTCTCTCGCTTGCGGGTCGAGAATTATTAATTCTTCTCTTGCTATAATACTCTGATACTTTCTCTTATACTAAAATTATCGACTTTTCTGACTAAGTTCTGAAGAGAGCACGGCTCGATGGGAAAAATAAAAACTTCTTTTACTTTGGTTTACTTCTTAAAAATATACAGGTACTGCTCTGAATTTACAGGGGTAGAGGTTCGACCTCTTTCAACCATGGCTCAGGCCGGAATCTAAAAATATTAAGGAGGCAAGGGGCCTCTGCCCCCTCCCCGCAGCGAGGCTGCTAACAAAGGAGTCCTAATGAGGTGCTAATATGAAGTCTAATGAAGAAGTGCAATGAAGAAGTGCCATGTATAATATAAACTTAAATGTTTTGTGGGAGGACAGTTGAAGGTTAAATTTCCCCCCTTTTTAAACACATGATCAGATGTTTTGAAAGATTACAAATAAAAATTTTAAAAAATAAAAATAAAAACTAATTTGTATTTTTCGCCGTCTACATTTATGAAGGCGAAATCATTTCGTAATAGTACACATAAGTACAAATTAAGTACACGACTGAGTACGTATTAATTTTGGTTCATTACAATTACGATTACAATTATGGATTACTTCACATACGCTTATGATTGTCCATTACAGTTCTATTAAAGTACATTCTTACATTATAAATTAAATCATTACATTTAATTACAGTTTCAATGAAGTACATTACAAGTTATTATTAATTACAGTTTCATTAAAGTACATTACGTTATATTAAATTAAAGTATTACAGTTAATTACAATTAAACAGTTACTATAACTTTGTTTTCGTTTTTACAGTGTTTCATATTAATAGACAATTTAGATGTTAGAAATATAATACAAAGTACATGGCACATACGAGATAATTTATTTACGAAATAATATGCTATAATATGTTATGAATTTGAAATCAGAGCGAACGGAGGTATTTTATCTTTGAGGCGCTCGATTCTGTCGTAGTGAGTGGAATTTTATAACTTAACTCAGCATTTTTGAGTTCAATGCGGGAGGTGAAATAATAAAAGAAAATAAAACGTAAAAAGAATACATGTACGTAATCATGATCGTCAATAGACATGTACGACTGCACACAGTAGTGTACACATATCATTCGTCACACAATAGGTTGTGTGCGTAATATAGACACGAGTAAACATAGACTGATAAGTTGATAGGGCATAAGTAGACAATAGGTAGATGAATGAATAAGTAATAAAATTAATAAAGGATAGCGGTCAAGAAAGAACATGAATGTAAGAATGAGTATGGTTGAATAATGAGTATGGTTGAATAATAATGTTTATACTACATAACACCACAACATTATTACTAAAGAATTTACCATACATTGAATACGGAAGATGTCCAAATACTAAGAACGTGATTCAGTGTACAAAGTATGGGAAACGTAAAGAGAATAAAGTTATTTTGTGACGTCATAGTGTATAAGTCATTATTAGAAAAGATGGATTAGAAAAATACAGGAATGAATAAAGACGTACAAATCGAAATTCTATCCAAACTCGCTTATGCGATTTTGGTTTCTTATGTAAAAATGGACATTCGAACATAAAACTATACGAACGTAAGTTCTGCATCAAGACAATGAATCCATATAATGATGGTGTAGGAATTGTTCATTGTTCACTTTTTACATATATATATATACTGTATATATATATTTTTTTTTCCCCGACTGTACCTCATGTTTAATCCACTCTGTCATTACTTCTCATTTATTCATATGAACGGAAAGAAATAATCTTTAATACAAAGAATCAAATAAAAATGTTCAAAAGTTTTCTCTAATTGGTTAAAAGTTTTTCGCTATTTTTCATCTTCTTTTTCGTCCCCCACCCAAATCCACCCCGCCCCGCGAAAGATTCATGATCTTCAGTAATTGGAAAGGAAACTTATATGCAAAAGTAATTAAGCACACTGTTCGCAAGAAGAAGGAAAACTTACAGGGAGAACAGGATAAAAAGTGAAAGATATGAGAACACCCACAAAGAGCTTTAATAATAATACTAAAAAAACTCTCAGAAAGACAGAGAGAGAAAGAGCGAGAGCGAGAGAGAAGTCTATGGGAAAAAGTGGTGATATAGCCAATATAAAAACTGAATGTAGATGATGTACGGACGATAATGGTGTAAGAGAGATAATTGGAAAGAAGGGTAACGGATGGTAGATTTGTAGTAATCACGGTTTAGGAAAGTAATTTAATTACATGAGTCGGACACAAGTAAAGGTAATCAAAATATATAAGGCCTTTATACTAATACGTTAATTACTTACATATATATATAAGGCCCTATATAATATATATATATATATAAGTACATACAGTGTGTGTATATATGTATATTCACACACACACACATATATATATATATACACAGGGTGGCCCAAAAAGTACCTACTAAGTTTAAGCCTTTATTTCACCAAAACTATTGAGAGTACAAAGATAGTTCAAACGCCATTCAAATCAGCATCTCAAACCATTTATATGACAATGTGTTCGATGTGCTATCCCTCCACTTCGACGATTTTTCGCAACCTTATCCCAAAAATTCGATATCACGCTGTGGAGAACCTCTGTCAGAATGTCGACTATTTGACGTTCAATCGATGATTTCAGCTCCACTAAAGTCTTTAGGTTGCTCTGATAAACTCTCTCTTTGAGGTATCCCCACAAAAAGAAGTCGCACTGGTTGAGATCAGACGAATAGGCAAGCCAATCAATGCCGCTTCCGTAGTGCTTCCGATAGTGCAAACCAATGACATTCTCTCCAAACTGATGTTAAAAAATGGCGTGAGTAGTATAGTGTGTCATCAAATTTTCATCGAATTTTATTCATTCGTTTCGGAGAAAATGCAAGTTAATGTTAGTAGGTACCTTTTGGGCCACCCTGTATATATATATATATATATATATATATATATATATATATATATATATATATATATATATATATAAAGTATGATAGTAACTTGTGTCCTGCTGAACAAATAGCTCCTGCGTAGTGCAAATTTACTTTTGGTGAATCAAGATTTGAATGTAATTTATTTGGCAATGGGACACTTAATAGCAAGATACTTATTTCCTCGACAACGCCAACTGCTTCCAAAACCAATGAAATACTGAAGTATACTTTTATGCAAACTGTACAAATTTATGTATAATTCAGACATACCCAGATGTTTTTGCATAGTCCTATCAATAATTATCTTACATCATATAACTTTAAATTAGGCAGAGTAACTACGCTTGTACCTGTGTTAAGGTGTACAGAGGGTTGACAAAAGTAAATAGGCACCTTCGGTTTTTTCATAGTATTTGATTTCATAATAAAAGTCAATAAATATTAACAGTTATTAAATTAATATACTGTATTTAGAATCGTGTTGCTTTCTTCTTTGCATTATGCAAAGCTAACACACGTTCTGGCATTCCACTGATGCCATTTGTTCGTAAGGACAATCATCGTGGTGTCTATTTACTTTTGTCAACCTTCTATATCTTTAAAGCATCCAACAAAGTCTGAGAGAAAATTTTTTGGATTCCTCTTTAATTTTATGTGTCCATGCCTTTACTGAAGTCCCGCAGTTCATTCAATATCAAGGTTTGGTTGGCAATCCTTAAATTCTGTAGTAGCGGAAGATAAATCTGAAATAAGAGTTATGCGTTATACAAACATGGTGAGAGATAAACCATGTCCCCTTGCAGAAGATAATGCTAACTTCTGGTTCCTGTTTTGAACAAGGGTCCAAATCAGTTTCCAAATCCAAACCATCTTTAATAGTCTTTAATAGAGTATTTAATAACTAATATTAATAAATAAATTGCAAATAAATTATGAAATTGTTTAAAAGAACTAAATAAAATGTTATATTTACTAAGATATAAAACAAGGATCTAAAGTTTTTTTGTATTTACTGAGACATAAAATAAAGACCTAAATTTATTTACATGAAATTACTGTAAAACGCCTTTACCTCAGACTCGGAACATGCACATGAATATTTTATGTATATCCCAGGGCACTTTACATGACTTTACATGAAGCCGCGTTATGTGTTTCGCTACACATAACTAGTTCTAAGTTATAATACTCCAAAGCCGGATTTGAAATGGCAGACTATGAATGTCGTGTGAATATTCTCAATTGGGAGAAATTGATTTCGAGCAATAAAACCATAATCAATAATGGATTTATTAAAAACAGAAGTTTTCCACCTATTTTAATTTCTCATATGGTGAGATAAAGAGCTTATACACTCGGGTATACACTAGTCACTAGTGACTCACTACCCAAAGGGAATTACATTATATGAACGCCCTTTGAATTGAATGGAATACTGTGAACATTTAGGATATAATTCCATGTTTTTGCTCCTAATAAATACATTAGCTCATAATGGCTTTACTCCCTGAATAAATAAATGATTACAGAAGTACATAATACATAGTTAAGAAATCCGAAATGTTGGTAAATGAAACTAATGAAATAGAATTTTATTCCAGCACTCTGTAAAATGGAACCCTAAAATTTGGTAAAAATGTTTTATGTTAATTAAGAAATTTCTGAAGTTAACTTTCGCATTCATCTTCTAAAGGGTGATCCAGAGAAATGGGACCCAAAAGAAACCCCTGTAACTCTTAAAGTATAAGTCCTTTTATAAAATCATACGCATCATTCGAAAGAGGATAGTTACAAGTTTGTACAGGATTGTATAGGTTTTGACAATACAAGACAAGATAAGATACAAAACAAAATAAAAGTGTTAGTTAAAACTAACCCTTCAAGATGACTGCATGGACTGTGGAACAGCTGCGTTTCATAACTGAGCAATATTATGAGCATGGAAGAAGTGTAGTTTCAGCTGAAAGATCATTCAAGACAAAATTGTCGTTTCTGGGCAGCAGAAAATCCATTGAATATTACCGAAGTCCCGTTGCATAGTCAGCGTGTAACTGTTTGGTGTGGTCTTACTGCATCTCAGATCATAGGGCCGTACTTTTTCGAGGATTCCACCGGAAACACAGTCACTGTAAATGGTGATCGCTACGAAAAAATGTTGACCGATTTCCTTATTCCTAAATTAAGAGATCTTTGTCTAGAAAACCACTGGTTCCAACAAGACGGAGCTACCTGCCATACCACGAGGAACTGCATGGCAGTTTTGCGTCAAACGTTTCCAGGCGAGTTAATCTCAAGATTTGGAGACGTTGAATGGCCCGCAAGGTCTCCGGATTTTTCTCCCTTAGATTATTATCTCTGGGGATATTTAAAGAGTAGGGTCTACAGAAATAACCCAACGACCTTGCAAGAATTGAAGGCCGCCATCACAAATGAGATACAGGCCATACCACCGCACACTCTTGCAAAAGTGATGCAGAACTTACAAGCGAGAACACTGGAATGCTTGGCAACTAATGGAGCACATTTGAAAGGAGTCATTTTTAAAAAATAAATATTTCATAATAAACTTGTAACTCTACTCTTTCGGATGATATATAGTTTTTATGAAAGGAATTAAATATTAAGCATATTTGGCTTTTTTTTATGGGTCCCATTTATCTGGATAACACTTAAATTGATTATTACATATGAAAAATATCACGTAAAAAAAATAAAAAATAATGGAATAATATTTACACAGTAAACTTTAAAAAAAAAGTTTGTGGAATTTAAATTTTACTTTTATCATGGTGTCAGAGCAGAATATTAACCATTTGAATTATTTATGGGAATAAATTCAATACCCTTTCATTAATTTATTAGAACGTTGTACCCTTTACTTTATTATTATTATTATTGTTATTATTATATTACTATATTATTATTATTATTATTATTATTATTATTATTATTATTATTAAAGTCAAAACAAAGTTATGCGCAGCAAGTTTCAAGAAACACGATGGCATGCTTTTAACGAATCCTGCACTATCATTGACAAAAATATTCTTACTGTCGGAATCAACAATTCCTGTTTGACTCCAGGTCTAAAGACATCCATAGCACAAAACCATAATCTACAAAAATGTGAAGGAAGGTTTACTCCCAAAACAAGTACGCACTCACTGTCGAAACAAACTTAAAGTAATTCATTAATACTCAAAGCAAAAGCTAATTCCTATAAACATAAATTTGAATAATACAAGGGCGATCCCAAACAATAGTGGAACCTCATTAACAAAGTGATTAATAAAAAACAAACAAATCCCTCTACCCCAAAAATCTATTAATTAATAATGAGCCCATTACTGACACGACAAATATTTTAAATACTTTCAACGAATTTTTCACCGAAGTGGGAGCCAATCTCGCCTCTAATATCTCACCTACTGCGAGGTCTCTTTCTTGCAATTCCCTACTACGACACACGATTTAATGACAGTCATAAAACAATTGAAAAATGAAAATTATACGCTGGGCACAATTCCAAACGAGTTTCAGTCAGAAGCTAACTCCCCAGGGTTAGGTCAAAAACTCCGACTTCAATTCCAAACAAAATTTACAAACGAGTGCGCGAACTTAATTGCGCCCAAGGTCTCAAAGCTCATAATTTCATAAACTTATCCATTCAAAATATATCTTCCCAGACTGTCAAAAAAATGGTTAGAGTATTCTCTACTTATATATCAGGAGATAAAACTTTCCCCTCAAACTACTGTTCCATCTTCGTTCTTCCAGCCGTCAGTAAACTATAAGAGAGAGTAATATATAAAATTTATATTAAAACACAAAATAATACACAAATAACAATTTGGCTTCCCACGATAACACACGACCAACGACGCAATAACTGCTATACATTAGAACTTTATAGCAATCTGAACGGCAAAAAATTTAATAATTGTCCTAGTTGACTTTTGACACAGCGATATGGTCCCGCTCATACTTGATTAATAGGGAACAATTTATAGTATAGGATTCTCTTACATCACGGACAAGATTATATCTCCCACGAATTGCCTCAAGAGAGCATTCTGGCACCTGTCCTGTTCCTCCTTTATACAAGAATCTAATGTTGATTCTTGTAGTGATTACTACGAAATTAATGACATTAATCATGTTATTCTATATTCCAAGCCATTTTCTGAATAAATACTATAATGAAGGATCTCTCAGTTTTTCAAAGAGGTCAAATAGTTGGCGCTCGATTGGCAGGTGCGTCAGTGACTGAAACCTCAAGGTTGTTCAACATTTCAAGAGGAATTGTATCCAAGATGATGGCGGCATACAATGAACAGGGGAAGACAACATTTGTAACGAACAACAGTGGTCACGAGCCTAAGCTCACCGACAGAGACAGACAGACGTTGAAAAGGATTGTTGCGAAAAAACACAAGACAACTGCTACCAGAATAACGACAGAATTCAATTTACATCTAAACATTCCAGTATTAATAAGAACAGTTCGTCGTGAGCTTCACAAAGCCAGACTCCATGGTAGAGCTGCCATCGCCAAACCACTGGTTACAGATGTGAATGCTACGAAGCGCAGGGCCTGGTGCACTTAGCACAAAAACTGGATCTTAGAGCAATGGAAGAGTGTAATATGTTCAGATGAATCGTCCTTTACCCTTTTTCCAACATCAGGTCGCGTTTATGTTTGGAGAAAGCCAAAAGACGCTTTCAACCCTGACTGCCTCTTACCAACCGTCAAGCATAGAGGAAGGTCAGTAATGGTTTGGGCAGCAGTATCGTGGCATTCATTGGGTCCTATCATTGCACTGCATGGCAAAATTACTGCAAATGAATATGAGGACATTTTGAGTGACCAGCTGCTTCCCTTAGTGCAAACATTGTTTCCCACAGATGTTGCCATATTTCAAGCCGATAATGCCCCCATACACGCAGCTAAATGGGTACATTCTTGGTTTGAAGAGCATGAGGATGAAGTCAAACGACTCCTCAGTCGCCAGATTTAAATATTATTGAACCCTTATGGTCAGTTCTCGAAAGTAAAGTGCGGAGCAGATTTTCACCACCTTCATCTCTTAAGGAGCTTGAAGCCTTCCTTCTTGAGGAATGGTTAAACATTCTACTAAAAACCATTCAAAACTTGTATGAATCAATTCCACGAAGAATTAAAGTTGTTCTGCAAGCAAAGGGTGGTCCAACCTCTCATTAGTAATTAAATTATGCATTCCAACAGTGTTTTCATTAGTTTGTTAAACCCCTATATTTCACCATGTTATACCCACACCTACAGTACTTACAGAAGTGCACGTCACTGTTTTATGTAGCTACTGGTGGTAATGCAGAAAGGACTAATTAGAAAAATCTATAAATCGAACGAACATAATGGAAGTACAAACAAAATATTTCACGAGATAAAAATTCTCAAACTACGTAGTAGAAATCTACAAACTAAATATTGCCTCACATATGTACCAAGTCTTCCATAACACTCCACCACTAATCACCCAAAATAAAATATAAGCTTTCCAAACACAAAACCGCTTCAGCACAAGACAATCAAACAGGTACATCAGAAAACCAAATTACATTAGATTGTGTCCTTATGTTTCAGACTTCTGGATTCCAAATTGTTTTATCTCCTGATCAAGGGTGTCCCAGAATCTGGAACCACCCTCGCTCAAAAGATAAACAATCTAGAATGTTAAAAGCCATACAAAGAAAACTGAAAGACAAATTCACCAAATTATAGAAACCATAGCACAGTATCCCAGTTCTTATTTACATAATAAATTAATCTACAGGGTGGCGCAAAAGCCGCGCATCATAGGAATTTTTAGTTACTTATTTCGTGTGGGTTCGAACCACGGTTGAGGATCGACCTGCGGTCGACCCCTCAGTAGCATCCCGCTTCATTTGCGGGATTTGGTGAAGGAGGAAATTGCTGTCTGCTCTCCTCCTACCCTCGTAGTCAGCCACGCATGGCTGGTCAGGGACTTTGCACAGGAATCTGTCCAGCTGGTTCTTGAAATTATTCAGATCGGTGTGCTGGAGATTCCTTACTTCTCTCGGTAGGGCAGTGTTGATAGTGTTGTTTATAATATATATATATATATTTTTTTAGGTAGGGGATGGCTGCTAAATTAACAATATACGAGAGGGTGAGCTTGGTTTCAATGTATGGAATACCAGGTACAGCAAATCGATGAATCGGTATAGAATTTAAATTCTGTACCGATTCATCGATTTGTTGTACCTGATATTCCATACATTAAAACCAAGATCACCCTTTCGTCTATTGTTAATTTCGCAGCCATCCCCTACCTAAAAGAAAAAAATAATATATAATCAACACTGAAAATTCCTATGATGCGCGACTTTTACGCCACCCTGTATATTCCTATATAACATAACAAAAATTTTAAAATAATAATAAAAAGATAAAATAAATGTGTAAGGTCAAGATATCCAAGTCTGAAAAATTTTCAATTAACAACGTATTTAATATTTAATATTCAGTTTTTGTTATATCCCACCAAGTAATATTAGTTAAATAATTATCTACTCCTATATGTACAGTATATACAAATTTATGTCTGACACTTACAACAGATAATCTTTATGTTTTTATCTCGCTTTGTTCCGATATCTTTAAAATTAGTGTAAATAACATCATTTCTCTGCACTATCAGATAAGATTTGTTAAATAAACCATTCTGTCAATAAAGCATAAAATTTGGTTGTAAATGGCAGTTCTGTACTATGTATATTTAGGAAGGCATTAACCGTTCCATATATATATATATATATACATATATATATATATATACAATATACATGGACATGTTGTATATTATGTGTATGTATAATTGTATATTTCTTGCATCTTATGTATGTCCTCAACATGTAAAATTAGAATAATAAATTGCGTTACTATAATTATTATTATTATTATTATTATTATTATTATTATTATTATTATGTATATTGAGTGGTCAGTAAAGGAGAGAAATGAGCAAGGAAACATCACCATAAAGGATAAAGACAATTCTGCAAAGTTTGACGCAATATTTTTATATGTAATTTTGTACAACCTCATTAGTACACCTACGGTATACCAAATATTTGTAAATATTTATAAAAAATATGCAATTAATTGTAAAGTGCTAAGAAAATTTTAAATTAGGATAGATTATGAGGTCTTTTCCCACGAAATATCATTCCCATTTTATTCCTCAACCAAGGGGGAAAATTCGGCAAGTGAGACTCTCAAAGGAAAAAAATCTGAATGTGATTCATTCTTAGCCCAATGTACGGGGCTCCAATAAACCTTAGCCCCCCCGCCCATGGCCTAAACCATTAGAGGTACAGTAAAACTAAACATATCTTACAAAAGAGAATTTAATCCTGCATTTAATGAAAAACAATTAAAACTTGGTGTTCCCGCCATTGGCTTCCAAGACAGCCTGAATTCACTTTGGGTAGGTTGCCAAAAGTGACGTGAATAGATCTTGATCGTAAAGCAAATTTTCTAAAACAGTTTCAATGTGTTGCGTCATGGTATCCTTCGAAAATCGATTTTCTGCAGGTTCTTGAAACAAGAGACATTCAACCTTGTCCTTTATAACTGATCCAATGTGTTCACAAACGTTCAGGTCAGGAGAATTTCCTGGCCATTCTTCATTTCCAAAGAAATCGATCTCATGGTTCCGCAACAACTGTTGAGTGACTAATGCCTTAAAGCAGGGGGCCTTATCGTGCAGAAGTGTGACCTGATCGACATCCATAACATTGTTTGGGTTTCTTAGAAAAGGAATGGCATGCTGGGATAGAATAATATCACGAAAATACTGTCCATCCCAACTCTGACCATTTGGCTTCAGCACCCACATGAGCTTCTTTGCAGTGAACAAAACAAATACACCAACACAGTCTGGGCTTTTTAATAATTCGCGATAATGTTCATTGTCATCGATTTCATCTGGTGTTGTGGCCCACACTCGATCATTTTGGTAGTTAGGCCGACGTGTTACGTAAACAAAAAATTCATCGGAGACAGCTAAATGCATGAAATCATCCACATCCCAATCTTCAAGATAATGGGCAAACCACATTCTGTCATCGATGTTAAGTTGAGTTTTTCTTGGCTTTGGAAGTTCATGCCAAGGCTTTAAACCTTACCTATGACGGTACAATCGAATGATCTCACCACTAACGATCTTTCCTCTCAACACTTCGATCTCTCTAGAAAGTTTAGCACAGCTGTTTTTCCGCTTACGCGTACCGCTTTCAATGATGTCCTTTGTTTCCTGAGAGAGTGGCAAATTTGGGCGCCCAGATTTGGTTGTATCCATTTCACATTCATCCAAAGTTTTATTCCAATTTCTTTTGACGAAGTCCTCACTTCTTCGCAACTTTTTGGCAACCCATGAACGTGTTATAAAGGTGGCTCCAGCATCACGAGCTTCCCGAAATGTTATTGCTCGTATGCGATCTATCACACGTTGCCTCTCCAAATCACCAATTAATTGAGAAGTCATTATATTATCACTTTATCAGCTAGAGTAATTTTAATACCTGCAATAAATGAAGAATTTTGTGTATTTTTATAATCACTAAAAACTATTTCGATATAAGTAAACATGTAAGCTGCAAATAGGGGGGGCTAAGGTTTTTTGGAACCCCTTAGGATTCCCGACTTAAGTTAAGTCTTTCTTAGAAAATACCCCTCAGGTCTGCATTTCCCTTCACGTTCTCTTTTTACCCTCTCTCAGATCAGGAAACTCCTTTCTCAAATCTGGAATCCCAACTTCAACATTCGTACATGGGGACCGAGGATGAAAATGGGAATGACACTGAGCGGGAAGTTATCGATTACGAAACAAGCGCAGTCAACAGTTTCTGGACAATATTTCCACTATTTGGGTGGTTGGCAACTCCAAATCTATATACTGTATACAGTACAGTAGTTTGTAAACAAATATTCTGGATTATGAAATGCTACTGTCTTTCCTGTTTGTTATATAATAACACTGGCCAACAAGTATTTTTCATCTGATATAATTATGGGTGGGCTAGATAGCTGTTTGGACGCTGATCCCAAATCTGTTTTCGGTTTTCCTCTAACACGTATAGTTTTCGAGATGAGACCGATCATAATATATATAATAAATAGTATAATACCGGGTGAGCGAAAAGTCCCTGTGCACCTTCCACTTCCAACACAGTGCAGGTACAGGTTCACTACACTTCTTGCAGGTGCACAGGGACTTTTCTCTCACCCTGTATATACAGTATATATAATATAATACTATATATAACACAGTGTTGGGCACTAAAGCGTTAATCCGATAACAGTTAATTAACGAAGTTAACTGTTTTTAACGGACTATTAACGGAAGTTAATTTCCATTTATCGTTATCGGACCAGTTAACTTCCGATAACTCGATATTTAGTCTGTTAAAGTTCGTTAACACGTTAACTGCGAGGAGTCATTCACGGAAGATCACCGCTCCGCGAATGAATTCAAACCGCCATAACTCCAGTCTGCTTCCAGATCTCGCAAGGGGAGGTTGGAGAGGCCCAAGAGGTCAAGACTGGCAGTTGGGCCTAACTTTGAGAAGTTGGTCTTTCTGAAGGGCAACCAGCACATTGTGTCATAGTCTTTAATAAATGTGCCTAAAATTTTATTTTACCTTTCAGTTCCCGCCATAATAATTCTCTGGTAAATTAAAATTTAGTTAATGGTTAGTGGTTACAAGGGTTTCAAAACATGTAATCAGTACATTTTTTATTAAAAATAAAAAAAAAAGTTATTAAGCAAAAAAGTTGCAAAACTTGATGAAAATACAGTTAAATACCTATTTATTGTTGGATTTTGAATAAATAAACATTTTCTATGGGTTTTAAAGCTTTTTTCCTTGATTTTTTTAAATGTTAGTAAAGAAATAGTTATCGTTAACGGATTATCGTTAACTTCCGTTAACTTTGTAGTAAAATTATTGGATTATCGTTATCGGAGTTAAAAATTGTGGTTAACGGATTATCGTTATCGAAGTTAACTTTTTGGTTAACGGTGCCCACTACTGATATAACATATATAATAGTATGCATATAACTATATATAATATAATATATAATACTATATATACAATATATATGCGTCCTTTATACATGTAGGTGAGTATTTTGTCGTTGCAGCTTAGGTGTAGGTTTTTGTTTTACCCTTTTTGTACCCTCATGTATGGCATTTTGTCGTTTCAACTTAAGCTTTCCGCAGGTTGTCTTGTAGTATTTTAGATGAGAGCAGTTGCTGGCCACAAATTTGCAAACGTTGCACATGTACACGCATTTATTCTTTGGCGTAACAGTCACATGTCTAGTTGTGTGTTGTTTTTTTTTGTGTCGCCCACTTATACATTTTTTTTTAGGTGATTTACATTAACCCATTCATCGATCATCATACCTCGAAAGTGTAAAAATCATCCCGACAATTTCGCGACTAAATCACAACGGCGTACAATCACGATGGATCTTCGGAAAACTTACCGGTTACACTTCGGCTGTCCACTAGACGACCAAGATAACATGTGGGCACCACATGTTATCTGTACCACTTGTTCGAATGGATTACGTGACTGGTTGAACCAAAGGAAAAAGTTGATGCCGTTCGCTGTACCCATGATATGGAGGGAGCCGAGAGACCATCATGGTGATTGTTACTTTTGCAATGTTAACATAACTGGATTTTCCGTGAACAACAAATATAACACCGTTTATCCGAACGTAGACTCCGCGATCAGCCCGATCCCTCACGATGACACGATGCCGATTCCGGTACCTCCACAGCATGGACTCGATTCTTTAGAAGACGAAAGGGAATCCGACGAAGGTGCGATTGGCGGAGATGCGGGATCTTCAGCCGATCTTGACTACACACCTGACGAAGAGCAATCGGAGCCGGAAAGGTTTACCCAAAACGAGTTGAATGACCTCATTAGAGACCTAGCCCTCTCCAAAGAGAAATCAGAAGTTCTCCCTTCGAGACTCAAGCAGAAACACTTACTTGAGAAGAACGTCCGAGTGTGTCACTATCAAAAACGAAACCATGATTTGGCGACATTCTTTACAGTAGACGGTCCGCTCTGCTATTGCCATGATATCACTGGCCTTTTCGAGAACTTGTCACAGGTACACACCATTTGAGTGGCGCCTCTTCATTGATTCCTCACAGCGAAGCTTGAAAGCGGTTCTCCTGCATAACGGGAACTTAAAGCCGTCCATCCCGATCGTCCACTCCGTTCATCTAAAGGAGACGTACGATAACATGAATATACTATCGAAGCAATCCAATACAGCACTCATCAATGGTATATCTGTAGTGATCTCAAAGTCATTGGTATGTTAATGGGCACGCAAGGAGGGTTCACAAAATACTGTTGTTTCCTATGCCTATGGGACAGTCGTGCTACCGTGGATCATTACATCAGACGTGACTGGCATCAAAGAAGTACATATGAGCCACGAACGGGCAGTGTCCAGTGTGTTCCTTTAGTTGATCCAAAGAAGATTTTCCTCCCATCTCTCCACATTAAGCTCGGCTTAATGAAACATTTTGTGAAAGCGATGGGTAAGGCGAATTCGAAAGGGTTTCGATACCTTGTTGAGACATTTGCAAACATCATTGCCGCGAAATTGAAGGAGGGATTCTTTGTGGAGCCCAAAATCAAGGAGGTTCTGTAGGATGAAGGCTTTGAAGAAAGCTTCAATGCCTTAGAGCTAAAAGCATGGCAGGCTTTCAAATAGATTTGTGGAAACTTATTGGGTAACCACAAGCCTCCCGCATACAAAGATGGGGTTCAAAACCTGCTCGATGCATATCAAGAAATGGGCTGTCGCATGTCCTTGAAAATACATTTTTTACATTCGCATCTAGATTTCTTTCCAGAAAACCTTGGCGCGGTGAGTGACGAACAGGGGGAACGCTTCCATCAAGACATCCAGTCAATGGAAAATCGCTACCAAGATTTCTGAAGTGAAAGTATGCTGGTAGACTACTGCAGGATGTTGTACCGCGACGATCCGGACAAGGTTTACAAAAGAAAATCGTACTCGCAACGTTTTTAGGTTGGTGTACGAATACATTTCTTTGTATGAATAAAGTTGTACTTTTACCATAAATTGTGCTGAAATTAACACCAGTCATATCATACTCACAACGTGTTTAGGTTGGTGTACATTTCTTTTTATGAATAAAGTTGTATTTTACGATAAATTGTGCTGAAATTAACACTAGTCATATTCCAATAACTAGATGTGCTAGAGGAAAGCGGAAAACATATTTGGAATCAGCGTACAAACCTGGTCTAGAACAATGTGTACAGAGCTTTCATGAGAGAAAAGAGTTCGATTTTGTCGACCAGTGTAATTAGTCATAGCAAGGAATTCAGTTTTTGGCTTTGTATTTAATATTTCCTTATTTTTAATTTTTTATGAAATTTCAAACAATATATATATATATATATATATATATATATATATATATATATATATATATATATATATATATATATATATCAAGCTATTGACTTCTCCTTAGGGAAACGGAGCTTACAGATGAACAGAAGGACCAACACAACGGCAAACATTTTCATTTATTTTTTGTACTTCAGACGTTTCGACAAATCTTTTGTCATCATCAGTGAATTAAGTCTTAAAACCTTAAAACAAAAATAAAAAGTGAAAATTACATCAATACAATATTAAAACCATTAAAATTAAAACCTTAAAACAAAAAAATAATGAAAATTGCATCAATACAAAATTAAAATCATTAAAATTACATCACTACAAAAAAATTAAAATCATTAAAATTAAATTACCTCAACAGGTAAATACACAATGTTTACATCAACCTCCATACTTGACAAAACCTAAGAGAAAACTGTATGGTCAGTAAATTAGAAGGTATGATATGTCTATGAAAATCGGTTGGTTAGTTAAAAGAGCTGTAATTTGTAAGATGAACTATTATTGTTAATGGAGGGTTTGTTTCTATAGATGTACAAAGATTCTAAAATTCGGAGTTCTGTGAGGTTATTGGATCTAGTTAAAATTTCAAACTGAGTTTTGTGAAGGGGATGGTTGTTTTCATTACTATGGTTTCTAATTGCTGATTGTGGTGGGCTACTGAGGGGGCGGTTGGTACGGACTGATGAGCCCAAATGTTGAGAAAGGCGTACCTCCAGTTGGAGTTGAGTACTGCCAATATACGCAGCCTTACAGCTGTCGCACGTGTATTTGTAAACAACATTAGGGCATACAGTTTTTGGGAATTCATCTTTGAACTTTAAAAAATTTGATAATTTAAGTGGGTTGACGAAGGCGAATCTAAAATTTATTTGGGGATAACTAGACTTGAGCAGTTTGGACAATTCACCTCGAATACGCAATGATAAATAACCATAAAAAGGTAATTTAATATATCTGGTTTCTTTTTGTACTGTAGTTATGGGGAGTTCAGTATTAAAAGTGTTATTTAAAAATTTCTTTAATTGGTTATCAAAAAGATTAGAAGGGTAGTAATTATTAATAAAGTACTGTCTTAAAAATTTAAATTCTTCGTTTAATGAAAAGTAATCCGAACAAATACGGTAACTTCTTTAATTTTAATGGTTTTAATATTGTATTGATGTAATTTTCATGTTTTATTTTTGTTTTAAGGTTTTAAGACTTAATTCACTGATGATGACAAAAGATTTGTCGAAACGTCTGAAGTACAAAAAATAAATGAAAATGTTTGCCGTTGTGTTGGTCCTTCTGTTAATATATATATATATATATATATATATATATATATATATAATATTATATATGCGATGAATTTCACGATGTATTTCTGAATACACGAAAGGCCTTGGAATCATTTTTCGTTTTCCTTGTTGGTTTGCATCATATATATATATATCAGTGGCGACTCCTGCACTCGGGCTTCTCGGGCTGAGCCCGAGAGGCAAGGGGCAAGGAGAAGCATGAGAGATAAAATTGTGTATTTATAGACTTAAGTTTTAAAAAAACGTTTTAAATACAAATTGCAAAAATGGTTTTTGGTTGGTTGTATGTTACTATTTTTCTGTCTAGCCTTCGTCACGCAAGCAAATTTTGAGCGCATTTAGATACCCTTACTACCTATATTGACACATTAAGTTTTCGTGTAATCTTTCAAGATCCTTTACTCGGGCGCAAGACATTACGCCCGAGAAAGCATAAGTAATATCGTATATTTAAAGTTATTTTAATGAATAATTATTTGCTTGCATACGGTTACATAATAGTCCTTCTAATTCTCATTAAATAAAATACGTTTTTTCTCCTATTAATTTTTTTTATAAAGGAAAAACATTTCAACTCGGGCTTATATCCTTCGGCCTTGTAGAGGCACAATTTTTAATTCTGGCGATACATCGTAACTTTTTACGTCTCGATAAGCGTGCCTTCAACTATCTTGGGCGGCGGTGCAGTTTGATTTATTTTTAATATTATAAGTATTCTGAGAAGTATAGCCCACCCATGGAGGACATAGTGTTTTATCATTAAAAGAAAAACCATTTGGAAGGAGAAACATCGCTGAACAACGAGAAATTATCAAATGAAAGAAGTTTCTCTGTTCTTGTTCGAATTAAATCATATTTAAGAAACACAATGGCTCAAGAACGGCTCTCGTCCCTGGCTAGGATTCCGATTGAAAAAGAAATACTTATTGATTTAGAAAGCAAAAAGGAATTACATGCCCGAATATTAAAAGAATTTGCTTTAAAACCAAGACGCTTGGACTTTATGTTCGAGTAAATAAAATTCAAATAATTTTTTTACCAAGGTATGTATTTATTTATTTTACTGATAATCTTAAGTTATTGTCATGCATTTAAATGTCGGCTCATATGTAGACTTGACAATTTAAAAAGAGCCCGAGTAGTCTTGAAGAGCTGGAGTCGCCACTGATATATATATATATATATATATATATATATTAAAAATATATGACTTAAAACAAATTTTTCCTATTTTTATATTACTTAAATTTAGTCTATTTGCCGATAAATATTGGCTTTACTTACTTAACTTAGTAATTTGTTTATCCTAACACGAAAAAAAAGGGGGTACTTTTAATGTCCTTTGAAATGTGACAAAAGTTTAAAATTTGTCCTCTCTGATTCTGAAATTACATTTCCTTTCCAGCAAAGGTGACAGCTGTCCCTCAAATCCCTGAAACTACATAGTTATTTATTAAAGTAAGCAAAGGTGACACGTCTGTGTGCTATTTTTAAATTTAGTAATGTAAGATTTTTGGATGTTTTTAAAGGTTTCTCTATAAACTATATTTTCTGTTTTATAAATAAATTACAGGAGACTTATTGGTGCTCCTTTAGTATGCGGTCTACAGACAAATTCACACTTTAGTATGCGGTCTACACCAATTTGTTTTTTAAATGTAGTTAAAGAAGGTTGAAATGACACTCTTACTTGAAAAAAATTTATTGAAAAGTTAAAAACACAAAAAGTTTAAATGTAAGTATACCTTCTTAGCTTGTTTACTAATTGCTTGTTTACATCCCAATGTCAGTCGCCCTTGACGATTGGTTAGGTTTAGTCATGATATTTTCGTTAGTTTTAACGAAAATATCTTGACTAAACCTAACCAATCGTAGGTACACCGCATACTGTAGTAGCACCGGCAATTGAATTGTTTACAACTTTACTGCTTCAAATTTCTCAAGCTACTGATGTTAAACAATCATTTTGAATTTCAAGGTCAAATAGGGTCTAAGTCATGTGAGTGAGTCATTTAGCGAAAAAAAAAGAGCGGCAGAATGCGTGAGCAGGCACAAATTTAACGAAATAAACCTGTAGACTGCACTTTGAAAAAAGTAGAGTGCGGCAGAATTTGTAGACCGCATACTAAAGGAGCACCGACTTATTTTATACTATGCATGCGATGGTGGGCTTCTTGACAAATATATATATATGTTACAGTTAATCTGTGAAACCAGGCATTTCACGTAATGCCTAAAAAATTCAGGCATTTCGCGTAATTCGATTGACTCTTAAACATAGGTAATATGCATTACTAACCTAACCTAACCTTCACGAAGTCGTTAATCCCTTAATCGAATTACGCGAAATGCCTGAAATTTTTAGGCATTACGTGAAATTACTAGCTTCACAGATTGACTGCTTATAATTGCAGTAAAAGTTATATAGGAATTATATGGATATTCTAACCTTAAAAAAACCGTTGAGATGTAATCAGCGATTTAATTTTTCTGAATGAATCTTACGAACGGGAAAAAGGATATCTGTACAAAATGAAGAACGTATAAAACACTTCAAAATTTATGTCCGTTTTAAATTCAATGTTCCTTTTCAAATAATAAAGTGAAAAGCTGTCACGCTTCCCAACGGCATATTCAAATAAGAATACTGTAATTAAACTACAAAAATTAAACGTTAATCCTAACGTGTGTAAACCAATATGGATATAATGTATATCTTATGTAATGTGTTCTTTCTGAATTATTATTATTATTATTATAATTATTATTATTATTATTATTATTATTATACTATTTTCAACAAAGATATAAACAATATTTTATCCATGAGTATTTTCATATTTGGTGAAGTATTATAATAATATATACAATTCGTTTTGTAAATACTCTCCTTTAAAACTAGTTTAATTTAATTAACAATTGAAAAAAAATAAGATTTCTTCAAAACAAGAAAACGTGTTTAGTTAACAACCTTTTGTTTCATTCAAATAAGGTTATGGTTAAAATAAACTGTTTAAATTGGGTTTATTATATGCATTTTTCTTTGTTTGGTGAAACAAAAGAAATATTATTTCTTTGAACAACAAAACACGATTAGCGAGCCAGTTTTTTTTTTTTTGTGAAATAAATATTTGGTTAAGATACATTACTTTGTTTAATTTCAGTTATCGTGTCCATTTTTAATTATAAAATTTTATTTTGAATGTTAAACACAAATAAATTATATTTTTGAACGATAGACCATGCATCCACATAAACACACACACACACACACACACACGCATATATATATATATATGCGCCTCGGTGATGTAGTGGTCAGCATCGCTGACTACGAATCCATCGGTCCGAGATCAAGACCCGGTGACGGCAGGCGGCGCAAAGCAAAACCCAGCTGTTCATCCTTCCACACAATAAAAATTGGTTGGTAAATAATATATTCGTATATTCGAAAGTATTTTTAAAATCTGCTGTCTACGCATGCGCACTGGGCTTATACAGATCAATTAACAGTTCACATGACGCGGTACATGTATGATATGATCCCTGTTAAAAATATGGTTGATTATGAAAAGAATACTTATATTTTTTGCGTTATATAAAATAGTTTAACTGAATAAGACAAGTTAAACGTAATGTGATAAAATACATACTGAAATTTGATTACCTACAAACCTGAATCTGAATTAATAAAACATTTTCAGAATTCCCTCGATTTTAGTTGAGAACGTTTCTTTGGTGCGCTATTTTTAAACTTACTAATGCAAGGTTTTTGGATGTTTCTAAAGGTTTCTTTCTGAAATATATTTTCTATTTTACAAATAAAATTCTGACATGTAATTTTGCTTTTCCCTAACCTTCAATCATACTGTGTGTAGGTCGCACGGTAACATAATATTTACTTTGTTGAATCTCTGAAACACGAAGGTGTCTAAAAAAATAGGACCAAAATGTGGGGTAATATTCGTTTTAGCACACTACTCGTGTATATATATATATATATATTAATATATATATATATATATATATATATATATATATATATATACGTATATATATATATGTGTGATTGAACTTAGAATGATTCCCTGGATCTTTTTATGTTACACACAGACCGTGCATGGAACAAGGAACTCTTCTGGGAAATTAAATCCCCTATAGTTCGAATAAACAATGGTAAATGACAAATACTATAGTTTTTCATTTTCAGGATGTTAACCCGACGTGGGCAACGGGTCACTCGCAAAGAGGCTCCAAACTATAACTTCCCTCACCAGCTTTCTTCCAAGCAGATAAGATCCAGCTTTGGGTCAGGATCTAGGGTTTACAGCTACACCTAGCCTACTACATTCAGAACCTCAATATAAGCGAAAGACTCGTTGCATTCACATCGGATTGAATACACCAAAGAAAAAGGGGTAACTATTATATTTTCAGCCAAAAACCAAAACTTAAACCTAAACTGGCAGAATTGAACGTCCACTTTTTAAAGCATTTAACATGTCCGTTTCATGATGGGATGTACGGTCTGTGTGTAACATAAAAGATCTCAGGGGACCATTCTGGATTAAATTCCATCATGAAACGGACATGTTAAGTGCTTTAAAAAGTGGACGTTCAGTTCTGCCAGTTTAGGTTTAAGTTTTGGTTTTTGGCTGAAAATACAATAGTTACCCTTTTTCTTTGATGTATTCAATCCAACGTGAATGCAACGAGTCTTTCGCTTATATTGAGGTTCTGAATGTAGTAGGCTAGGTGTAGCTGTAAACCCTAGATCCTCTCCCAAAGCTGGATCTTATCTGCTTGGCAGAGAGCTGGTGAGGGAAGCTATATTTTGGGGCCTCTTTGCAGTGACCCGTTGCCCACGTCGGGCTAACATCATGAAAAAGAAAAACTATAGTATTTGTCATTTACCATTGTTTATTCGAACTATAGTGGATTTAATTTTCCCAGAAGAGTTCCTTGTTCCATGCACCGCAACATACATACATATATATATAATATATATTATGTATGGTATTAATATAATAAGATTAATTAATTACTGGTTGTAAATTAAACCACAAACAAAAATTGATCATACAAACGGAATGATTTGTATATATAAATGAATCGTTCAGGGAAACAGAGGGAACGACCGAAATGCCGACTCCGCCTTTTTCGTCTCTGAGGCGACGTTTTATAAATTCTTAAGTACATGAATTTAAAACATATGCATGTTAAATACTCGTGTAATTTAGGGAAAAAGACATGAATTTAATTGTCTATTTAATTCTGAATAAGTTCGGATAAAAATACCATACATAGGTTATCCCGAAACTAGGAAAATAATTAATGTAAAAATTACATTAAATTGGAAGGAGACACGTTGGTTTCCGCGTTCACTCCAAAGAAACAAAGACGTTAGAAAGTTGAACGTTCATTTATGTATAAAATGGGGAAACTCCGCTAAAATTATATTGCAACATTATTAACAAGTCTAATGGCATGTAAAATTACACCTTCTTAAAGGCTAATAATTTTTACAAATAAGATTAATAAAAAAAGAATCTTATTTGGGTATATAAATAAATATACGCCTGGCAGCCAACTCGAAAAGGGTCAATCGGCAGAGAAAAGTGTTGTCGTATAAATGAATCAAAGTGTATTTAAAACAGAGAACGAAGATGAAATTTACATCAAATTACTCTTTACCTATTGCCGAATAGCGTAGCAGAAATTATATTAGTTAAAAAGATGGGATAAAGGTCTGCATTAAAAAATATAAATTCGAAGCGTGAGGATGCCCAAAAGTTAAAAAAGAAAAACTCTTAGCTCCGGTGCATCTCAGAAAGTGGTAAACTAAAGTTCACTCTCACAAACCCTGTGTTGAAATTAAATAAGAACATTAGATGTATTTCTCCTTTTAAGAACAAAAAACTAGTTCTTAATGGAAGTTTGCTCAAGTATATAAAAATACACATAATATTGTGCCGTAATGATAAAATTCAAATTGTGGCACTTAAAAAGCGAAATCGTTCGTATAAAATTGAGTAAACTACTCGCCAAGCTAGAGTGCAAACGGAAAATCTGCGTCTGTTTAAAAGACTCCAAAAAGAGTCTACCCTACATTCCGGAGGAAGAAAAAGGAGACACTCCGCATATTCTGTTAGTGTCGGTAAACCCTCTAAACTAGTGTGTGCTTGATTCACCGTTAGAAAACGGAGTCCACGCATTCGGTAAAAATATATAGTATAAGAATGAGAAGTGGATACCCATAATTATGAGAAATTAAGCCCATCCAAAGGGGGTTTACGGCTGTAACATAAGTAGCAGACAATTTGTAATTATTGAAATTATACATTCATCTTTTATTCTCTTACCTTATACATTATACCATTTCATTTAATTGTCTTGTATTAATTTTGAATCTCAGAATTCTAAGACAAAGGTCAGTTGTCTGAAATATTTTTTCTCTAAAGGATGTAATTAATGTCAAAGTGCATATAATTGAAGTGGTCAAATAACCAGATAGGATTGAAGTAATTCTATAAAATTGTGTTATGTACAAAATGCGGTCAAAAGGACAGGTGGAGAACCAACCGTTGTTCTAAAAGATAAGTCAATTAAAACTGTAGTATGTATGCGTTTATTCATTTTAAATGATCTGGCATATTACAATACGGCTGTATTCAGTTAAACAACTACCAATTGAAGATTAAAATTGTCTAACAGTCAAATTTAAAGTATTTGTGCATTTTATTTAATTGTCTCAATATCAAGTCTTTATTCTTTAACAAAATCTCTTTACTGTCCAAAATTTCATTGTTGTATTGTAGTTGGTTTAATAAGATCTGTGACGAATATATTATTTTTGTAAAAGGTTTATAATTATCCGTAACTAACGACCCATAGCTTTAACCTCGTGCCTGTGCAAGCTTTTGGGGAAAATAGTATACATTCTGCTGCTCTGATATCTGGGAAAGGTGAGTTTATCTCCCCTTTTCATTGTGGTTTCCGGGAACTCTGATCTACCAATGACATAATCATGGAAAATCAAACATTACGTTTAAGGAGAATATAACTTATATTAAATTTCCCAACTATGGATATATTGCCTTCACAATAAGAAATAATTAAGTAAATTTTGAAAATTTACTATCCACAAAATGAGTTCAGATTTGCCTTTAGCAATGATATTAGAATATAATTTTTTTAAAATTAAGGACATTATACCAAGTGACATTTGCTCGCTTTTTGAATTTTCCTTTTGGTGTGAATGCTACCGGGATTCATACATAGGCAGTACGCAGTTACATCTACGGTGTGCTTTGATCAACATTTGAGCGTGTCTACGAGGTCTAGGTTGCCCTTAATAAGACTATATTCAGCAATAAGAACACATAAAATCCATAATGACCATCCTGTTAAATTTTCAAATATAAAAATTTTAGCTACTCCCCAGGATGTTAATGATATTAGAATTTTGGAATATACTGTACAGTTAAAAATGAACCAAATTTAAATGAGTATAGTTCCTGTACAAAAATGAATTTCTTTTAAACAAATAACTTCAGACAATAACAATTAACCAAATTGTTAACTTTTATTTCTTTTCAAAATGTGAGTTTTTTGAAATAGCTGCATATGTAATTTGTTCCCCCAACGATAATGTCTAGTTATTCATAGTGTCGTTGGTCTTCCTATTTATTGCAAGTATTCGCTTCCGAAGAAAGGGAAGTTTGAATTACAGTCAAACCATGGGTATAAATACCAGCCAAGGGAAACAGTCATCATTGCCTTTATAGATAGGTGGCCTTTCTATAAAGGTTATATGGCGGCTATTTTGGTTACATTTAAATTAACTATACATTGCAGCAATACATTTATGCATCATTAAATGTTCCTTAAATTTTGTTTACATTTGTCTCAAACGGACATTGGATTTAACAATTTGGTTTGAGTTCTGAACTCTTTTTAAAGAAATCAAGCACTGTCGTCTGCCTGCCCATCCAACGTTTGACTAGACACTCTGCCTACACCTTCTCCTTCAAGTCCATACAGCTTTCAATAGGTCGCTGTGCCCTTGCTGATGATGAACTACTACATCTCGAACAAACATGTGACGACATCGTGGAAGGACTAGAACCTGACTGGAACTTCCTTTTCGCATCCTTCCTCCCCATAATCATGCTCCTCACCAGGGTCAGACTCAATCTCTGTATTCAGTTTTACTGTAATATATGTATGTAATTGCAAACAAATTAGTAAATTCATTTATTTATTTATTCTAAAATTGCCTCAGTTTCTCTTATAATGCTATGGTTTGGCACCTGCAGGGTACCGTTCTATCCGGTAACGATCAGTCCAAAGGGGGGGAAATTTTGATGACCGCTGACCACGTTCAACAGGGGGCGCTAAAACAAGTTTGAATATGTATTATATAATAAAGCTCATGAATTTCTCCATAAAACAAGCACAGTTCTTTGCCTTCACAATGGTATCTGCATGATACTATTGGAGTGCAACTACTATATATAGAAAACTTCGGAAATCGAAGTTGTAAACCGAAAGTAGAAATTGAACTTCCGCAACAAAAGAGGAATTATAAAAGAGTGAAGAAAGGACACTACTGTACACCGAAACACAAACATGAAAAAGTGTATGCATACACTTCAAGCAGTAATTGCAAACAAGGGTAAAAAGAAAGAGAAGAGACACAGCGTCTAACTCGAACTGGTAAGTTCTGTTACTGAATAAGCAATCATGTTGGGTATATTGCTTAGTCTATATATAAATTATATATTTGTATATAGGTTCCTAATAAGATTTAAGAAGATTATACTCTGTATTTAAGTTCTAATTTATATACAGTATAAACAAAAAGTAAAGCATCTATTTTCTGAAAAAATAAAGGTTTTATTCTATCTGAAAGGAAAATGAGTGAGACGTCATTATAATACTCAGTTTTATGTTTAAAACACAAGTAGTATGAGGAGGTTGGGGTAGTGGCGGGGTAAGGCCCCCAAAAAATAAAAAATAAAAAGTAGGAGTGAGGGTGGATGTGCCAGCACCCCAAAAAATTAAAAAAGTAGAACATTTCTAACAACCAAACCTAACCTACAAACTATTCCTGAAAATAGAGTATAGTAACCTAACCCAACCTATCTCTCATACAACTATATCGTGAACAAAAGAGAATAATAGGTAGTGAGCAGGCTTTAGTTATGGGTGACTTTAATTGCCCCAACGTGAATTACGACACAATGCAGGGGGACGCGGAAGGTAATCGTTTAGTTAATTTTCTCGAGGATAGCTTTCTTATTCAAAAGATTTAGTAATAACTACGGATGATCGGCTAATCACTGATCTTCAAGTAATAGAACCGTTAAGCAACAGCGATCACAATATGGTAGAGTTTGTCCTCTCAGTAAGTCACTCGAAACCAGCTAACTCTACTAAAATTCTTAACTTCCAGCATGCAGACTTTTGTAAACTTAGAAATGAATTGTCACACGTCAAACGGGAAAACGTAATGGGGATCTCCAACGCAAAACTAATGTGGGAATCGTCTGAAACAGTATTTAGGACTATAAATGAGGAATGTGTACCGTAAAAAATTAAGCGTACGAAAGTAAACAACAAGCCCTTGTGGTTTACTTCTAGAGTAGGAGACATTATAAAGAGTAGAGATAGGGATTATAGGCTACATAAGTGCGATAAAGACAATTTGTGGTTACGAAACAACTACATAACTCTAAGGCATGAAGCGAAAAGTGGAATAAAAAAGTCCAAGCGCGAATAAATCTCCATAGCTCGTGACGGTAAAGAAAATCCCAAGTGATTCTTTCAACACGTCAACAATAGAAATCCAGTAAAAAGTGTCTTGGGGCCGTTGAAAAATGTTAACGGAGATCTAGTTTCTGAAAACAGGGAAATGGATACCTTTACGTCAGTTTTTACTATAGAAGATGTAACGAATATCCCTAATCCTTTTGATAATGGTAATATTTTGGATAATATTGTGGTTAGTGAAGGGGAGGTAATGCGCTATATTTATAAAATGAAAATGTGTAAATCACCGGGTCCGGATTCCATATATCCCATACAACTAAAAGAATTAAAAGAAAGCATTGTTGTGCCGCTAACAAAGATTTTTAATGTGTTTATTTCTGAGGGGTGCCTACCAGATAATTTCAAGTTAGCAAACGTAACACCTATCTTTAAGAAAGGCGATAAAGGTGCGGCGGGAAATTATAGGCCAATCAGTTTAACGTCTGTGGTAGGTAAGCTACTGGAATCAATAACACTGAACAACAGTGAAAAAAAACGGAAATGAGATCGTCATTTTTATGGCTAATTACACTAGGCAACAAAGATTTTGTTACAGAAGACCAAATAGGTGCTCCTAGCTAATTTCGGTATGCTGATTTCAAATCTATAATTAGATTTTTTCTATCACGTCTAGATTTTGTGTAAAATGCAAATCACTTTTAGTAAAATTTTCTACCACGTCCAGATTTTGGTTTTAATCGGCTTAATGCCAGTAATATGAAACTTGCTTTTCAAGGTTAAAGCAATTTTTTTGCCAACTATATACAAATTCGAACAATTTTGATAAATAAAATTTATCCCGAGTTGGCAACACTGAGTCAAGAGCATAGTAACGGGCAACGGCCCAACGGTCAGTCGCTACGTGACAGTCAAGCAGAACGGTTGTTGAAGCTCTCTGCTGATGAGCAAGTGACAGGTTGTGGTGACTTGTGTGTTTTTATAGCATTTGTTTTGTACTACGGTGTGTATTTCTTTTTATTTTGCACATCGTAATAATTACTTTCTACGTTTTTTCAGATATTGTATGGTAATTCAAAATGGCATCAAATAGACGTGCTTGTGTAAATCACCCAGACAACTTCTGCTTTGTCTGTGGACAATATACACCTAAGCCACAACGTAGAAACATAACAACAAAGATTAAACTTGCCTACAAGTGTTATTTTGACTGTAAGTTAGGAGACCAACAGAGGGACTGGGCACCACATATTTGCTGTGCACAGTGCAATGCAATGTTAAAAGCTTGGATGAATGGTAAAAGAAAAGCTATGCCGTTCTCAGTCCCCATGGTTTGGCGTGAGCCGAAAAACCACTTCAATGATTGTTATTTTTGTTTGACAAAGATTGCTGGTTTCACAAAGAAAAACAAATCAAAGATCACGTACCCAAACTGCGAATCAGCAATGAAACCAGTACCACATGATGAAACAAATCCACCACCAGTTCCACCAGCAACGATAACAGACAGCAGTTCATCTGAAGATTCTGCTAGTGATATAGAAACGGAAAGATGGCATATATGTTCCAGATGCAAATATTTCCCCACATTTGTTAAGTCAAGCGGAGTTAAATGACTTAGTGCGCGATTTGGAATTACCAAAAGAAAAGGCAGAGTTGCTTGGTTCAAGACTTCAAGAATTTAATCTTCTCCAACCAAACACCAAAGTTTCCCATTTCCGCCATCGCCATTTGCAGTTTTCATCATTTTACTTACAGGAAGAAAACGTTTGTTTCTGCCACGATATCAGTGGTCTGATGCAAGGGATTGGCTGTCGCTATGATCCAAAAGAATGGAGACTGTTCATTGACTCTAGTAAAGCTAGCCTTAAAGCTGTATTACTGCACAACGGCAATGAAAAACCTTCAATACCTGTAGCACATGCCACTGGCCTTAATGAGACTTATGAATCGATGAAACTGCTGCTAAGACTCATCAAATATAAGGACCACACATGGAATATTTGTGGCGACCTTAAAGTTGTATCATTACTTCTTGGGTTACAGTTGGGCTACACAAAGCATATGTGCTTTTTGTGTCTATGGAACAGCAGAGATGACAAGAACCACTACAAAAAACATGATTGGCCATCTAGAACTGAACATGTTGTTGGTAAATACAATGTGAAACACCCAGCACTTATTGACCCTCAGAAAGTACATCTTCCACCACTTCACATTAAACTTGGCCTTATGAAAAATTTCGTGAAGGGTATGGATCATCAAGGTAGTGGTTTCCAATATTTAAAGGATAAATTCAAAGGAATATTGACAGATGCTAAGCTAGAAGCTGGAGTTTTCACTGGACCACAGATCCGCAGTGTCATCCACGACTCATCGTTTCCATCTAACCTAAATGAGAATGAACTAGGAGCATGGACATCTTTCGTTGAAGTTGTCAAAAATTTCTTGGAAACCACAAAGCTGAAAACCACCGTAAACTCGTAGAAAACATGCTTAAATCTTATGAAATAATGGGATGCAGAATGTCTTTGAAAATTCATTTTTTACATTCTCATCTTGACTTCTTCCGGCCAACCTTGGGGCTGTAAGTGACGAGCATGGTGAGCGCTTCCACCAACAGATCTCAGTTATGGAAAACAGATACCAAGGTAATTTCAACCCAAATATGATGGGAGATTATTGTTGGTTCCTGCAGAAGGAGAGCTCGTCATCCTACAAGCGACAAAGGAAGAGGACACACCAAAGTTTCACTTAAGAACAGGAATTTGCCTTTCAGTTGTAACAACAAAATACTAACGCGCTTTGGGTGGATGGTTGGGCGCAGGGGTGGTAACTCCGCCAGCGGAATTCCGCTGTCTGTCTTAAGCCAGAATAAAGGAGGAAAGACATCCCTGTTCACTAATTATTTAAGTATGCTTAACATAAAACGTGGCACGGAAAAGTAGCTTAGACGGCTTTCGTAATAGAAGCGGGTGAGAAAAAAAAATGAAAAATAGGGGTTTTCGGTTACACAAAATCTGGACGTGATAGAGAAATTTTGATATCAGATCTGAAATCAGCATCAGCGCTTTAGTAGGAATCAGTAGTTCACGTGTCTGTAACAAAAAAAAAGTTGAAATTTGTTGCCTAGTGTTATATGCGTAGATTGCGAAAATAACACTCATTTATTTGTATCACCAACCGATTTTATGAAAATGACCCTATTTCATTGTATCATTTTGAGAACCACTCGTTCTCTGAACGCATCTTTTACATTTTGTTCAGTCGTGCATATGCTGTGGTGGTGGTGTTCGGCTCTGTTTCCACTTTGATTTTATGAACATTTCTTTCATTAATCATTTAAAACAAAATTGTCAGCCATATATTTCATAAATCGGTGCTATACGTGAGTATTATTGAATAACAGCTATCAAATTATGTATATTTCACCGACAACGTCTATATTGTGTGAAATTGCAAATTGATCTATCATTTTCTTATTTTACAGGTTTTTATTGATGTTATGCTACAATGCCTAGAGAGTGCACAATTTCACCAGACAGTTTTTGTTATATTTGTGGGACATTAACGTTAGAACAGTGTAAAAGGAAGTTGACTTCTCATGTGAAAAAGCTTTATGAATTATACTTCGCATGCAAAGTTGGTGATTAGGACAAGCACTGTGCGTCTCATATCTGCTGTGTGAGATATACAAGCTCGTTATCTGCATGGTTCAAAGGCACCGGTCCTGGTCTGGGATTCGGTGTCCCAATGGTATGGAGAGAGCCGTTGGACCATTCAACTGATTGCTATTTCTGCTTAACGAACATCACAGGTTTGAATCTTTTATTTTTATGAATATACGTCAAATTTGGTGTTTTTAGCACATTTTAGCATATGCTGCTCTGCATAATGTATTACACAATTATGCTATCTTAACCCATTAGCGACCACAGGTCTTTCCAGAGACTGAATAAAATCGTCTGGCGTTAGCCAGAACAAAATCATAGAGTGACGCTGGGCGCCAATGGGTTAAGTAGTCAACAATGTCTATTGTCTCACATTACAGGTTGCAACAGAAAAGGGAAAAAGGCTATAGTCTACCCAAATCTTCGTTCTGCTATGTGTCCTGTGGAACATTCTACAGATATACCCATCCCTCGTCTTCCAGCTGAAATGCCGACCGATAACACAGACTCTGACAAATCAGAATCAGACGGCGAATGCTATGAAGCTCAAGTCGAGTCCAAGAAAGAGCAACATCTCATCACGCAGCCTGAACTCAATGATTTGGTTCCTGATTTAATACTTACTAAGCATCAAAGTGAACTGCTGGCTTCACGTCTATAAGAATGGAATCTGCTGGCGGAAGACGTATGAATTACAGCATTCCGAAAGCGCTCCTTGGATTTGCAGGAATATTACACAATGAAGAACAATCTTTGTTATTGCATTGATATACATGGTCTGTTCGATGCTCTGGGTTTGTGCTACGAACCGAATCAGTGGAGATTGTTCATTGATGCATCTCTGTACAGTGTTAAGGGTGTACTGCTACACACTGGGAACAAAATGCCTTCTGTTCCGATCGCTCATTCAGTCGTCTTGAGAGAAACGTATGACAATGTTGCTCTTATTCTGGACTGTATAAAATACAATGAACATGAATGGCTTATCTGCGCAGATTTGAAGGTTGTGGCTATTCTCAATGGATTGCAAACTGGCTATATGAAATACATGTGTTTCCTATGGAAGTGGGATAAGCAAGCAAGGTCTGAACACTACACACGCTCAGTATGGCCGTCGCGACACAATTCCTCACCTGGATCTCACAATGTTATTCACGAACCACTAGTACGAAAGGAAAAGATTATCTTGCCGCCACTTCACATAAAACTAGGGCTGATGAAACAATTTGCAAAGGCGTTGAAACAGGATAAGCCTGCCTTCAAATATCTAAAGGAAAAATTCCCCAAAATAAGTGACGCCAAGATTAAAGAAGGCATATTCGTCGGCCCTCACATTCGCCAACTCATGCTAGACGAACACTTTGAAGTGGTGATGGATGAGGTTGAGTTGGCAGCCTGGCGTGCATTCAAAAATGTGTGCAGCGGTCTACTAGGAAAGACTAAATACGACAACTATGCTGCACTTGTGGATCAACTTATCAACTCATACCAACGTCTCGGATGTAAGATGTCATTGAAAATTCATTTTTCGCATTCGCATCTCTCATTCTTTCCGGAAAACGCATCTGCTGTTAGCGACGAACACGGGGAGAGATTCCACCAGGATATAGCCACAATGGAGAGCCGATACAAAGAGAAGTGGAGTCCTGCAATGCCGGCCGATTTCTGCTGGAATTTAAAGCGTGACCAACCAGAAGCATCACACAAACGCCAGCATAAATACAAATAATGAGTTGAAAACAGTATAATACGATAGTTTTATGTTAATTTTTTGAATATATGTTGAAGTATAGCAATAATTAAACTGTTCCATATGATAAAGCCTATCTTTTTATCAATATATTCTTATTTTTTGGTATGAAGATTTTAAGCAGTCATTACAAAAAAACGTGACGTGATAGAAAAAAACTATTTTCAGATTTGGAATCAGCACACTCGAAATATTAAGAATGACCGAATGTTATTCCCGTTTTTTTCTGAACCGAAAATTTGTTGTACAGCGTAATTAGGGATCGTATAGTCGAACACTTAGAATTGCATAACTTAGTTAGAAATACGCAGCACGGTTTTAGGCGAAACAAATCTTGCTTAACTAATCTTTTAGAATTTTTCCAAAGCGTGGTTGACGTTTACGATAGTCATCGGGCGGTTGCTGTAGTGTATTTAGATTTTCAAAAGCGTTTGACACCGTACCGCACAAAAGACTCATTGAAAAAACTAAGGCTCATGGAATCAGGGGTGTAGTAGTAAATTGGATAGAAGAGTGGTTGCGAGGTAGGAAACAGAGGGTGGTCGTTGATGGAGCGGAGTCGTGTTGGGCTAATGCAGCGAGTGGCGTTCCTCAGGGTTCTGTATTGGGCCCCTTACTTTTTCTTATATATATTAACGATTTAGATGTCGGCCTAGTTAGTACAGTTTCAAAGTTTGCCGATGACACGAAGCTGGGTGGTAGGGCGATTAATGACGAAGATAGAGGTAAAATCCAGGAAGATCTGAATAAAATCGTTTATTGGTCAGTCACATGGCAAATGAGATTTAACGTCGATAAGTGCAAAATTTTACAAATAGGTTCGCGTAACGATAATTTTGCGTATAGTATGAGAGGAAGGAGTTAACAAGCGTAGAGCAGGAAAAAGATTTGGGAGTTATAGTCACTGGTGATTTAAAAGTAGTGAAACAAAGTACAGCAGCGGTCAATAAAGCGAACAAAGTGTTAGGTTTTATAGCTCCGAATTTTGAGTACAAATCGCGCGATATTATAGTTCCTCTTTATAAATCATTAGTTAGACCCCATTTGGAGTACGCGATCCAATTTTGGAATCCGCATATGCGAAAAGATATAGACAAACTCGAAAGAGTTCAACGACGAGCAACTAAGATGATTCCGTCGCTTAGGTCAAAGTCGTACGAGGATAGGCTTAAGGAGTTAAAATTGACTACACTAGAGACTAGGAGGCTAAGGGGTGATCTAATCCAGGTTTTCAAAATTATGAATGGGTTCGATAACGTAGATAGAGATAGCTTTTTCGAAATATCTCAATATAATAGGACTAGAAATAACGGGTGTAAGTTGACAAGTAGAAGGTTCGAGACAGCAGTTGGCAAAAACTTTTTTACGCATAGAATAGTAAATAGCTGGAATACTTTGCCGGAAGAAGTAATTAGTAGCACGTCTGAAAATAACCATGTTTAAAAATCGATTACACGCATATGACAGATTGGATATAGTTTAAGGTAGTAAAATTAACGCTTTGTGGTTCACAACGCACGTAAAATTGCAGGTCCCCTCCGCCACCACGGAGGACAAGCACAACACACAATTATGAACACAGTTAGGTAGACCAGCCATGAGTGGATCCTAGGGTCCTTGTTTGTCTGAAACATTATAACATTATAACATTATTATAACTAACCTATCCTACTCTCGCACATCATCTTCTCCTGATATATATATATATATATATATATATATATATATATATATATACACAGTATATATATATACCACAGGAAAAAGGAAACACAAAGTCCGAGCGCTTTCGTGATATATTCAAATTATCAAGGAGGAACAGAAAATAGAAAGAGATTACAAAGTAAATGAGTTAAATAGACAAGCAAAAAATTCACAATCGGCACCTCAAATTAAAGGCCTTAAAGCCCTCTAAAGATTTTTTGAATTGATAATATAATCTGTAGGCTGCTAAATTACTAAATATGAAAGAAGTATATAGATGAAATTAGACAAAAAAACTAATACAGAGAACAAAAATTATTATAATGGTTATTAACACAAATATTTAATTAAAGCAGGCAATTAATTGGCAAGAATTTAATGAAAAAACAAATAGATAACGTAGATAACAAATAGATAACATAATCTGTAGGCTGCTAAATTACTAAATATAAAAGGACTATATAGATGAAATTAGACAAAACACCAGTACAGAAAACAAAAATTATTATAATGGTTATTAACACTAATATTTAATTAAAGCAGGAAATTAAATGGCCAGAAATTAATAAAAACAAAGGGAATGGTGCCATCGTCTTACAGAATATTACAAAATTTTCTACAAACAGTCTGGAAAACTGTTTTCCCAAAAGCAACCCAGTTGAAAAGTCCAATAAACCCCCCAGCAACCAAAGATTATACACGAAAGAAATATTACAATTAAAATAGACATAAGAATGTTAACAGTTCTTACAATAATATTTATTTATTTAACCAGGGCAAACCATTAAGGGGGCAAGAATGCAGTCAAGAAAACAGTAGGCCCTTCGCCAGCTCTCTGACAATGCACGAATCTAATTTATACAACCAGGACTAATATTAAGGACCAAATCCGCATTATTCTTGATCACACTTGATAGATAAGTCCTTAAAAATGGCAAAGAAAACCTTCTACGAAGTAAAGGATAAGATTCCTTATAACACAAAAATGTTTTAGTGTTACCATTCACAGAAAATTTCCTTGATCTGCCGAATCTGCTGAGGACTTTTAACGTAAATATTGCGTTCAAAAATTTAGATGTAATTAAGAATTCATTGATTAAGAACTCCCCGTTAAGTGAACGTGGTTGTGTATATAAAATCCCTTGCACAATATGTAATAAATTTTACATTGGCCAAACTGGTAAGACCCTTGAGTTACGTATTAAACAGCATCAATACAGTATAAGAAGCGGCCAGGAATCTAACGCCATTTTAATTCACGTAAGAGATACTAATCATCCCATTGATTGGAAAAATGCTTCCAAATTAAGGTTTAGTAAATCTATTGTTAGCAGAAATATACTGGAATCAAGTGTGATCAAGAATAATGCGGATTTGGTCCTTAATATTAGTCCTGGGTTGTATAAATTAGATTCGTGCATTGTCAGAAAGCTGGCGAAGGGCCTACTGTTTTCTTGACTGCATTCTTGCCCCCTTAATGGTTTGCCCTGGTTAAATAAATAAATATTATTGTAAGAACTGTTAACATTCTTATGTGTCTATTTTAATTGTAATATTTCTTTCGTGTATAATCTTTGGTTGCTGGGGGGTTTATTGGACTTTTCAACTGGGTTGCTTTTGGGAAAACAGTTTTCCAGACTGTTTGTAGAAAATATTCTGTAAGACGATGGCACCATTCCCTTTGTTTTCATTAATTTCTGGCCATTTAATTTCCTGCTTTAATTAAATATTAGTGTTAATAACCATTATAATAATTTTTGTTTTCTGTACTGGTGTTTTCTCTAATTTCATCTATATAGTCCTTTTATATTCAGTAATTTAGCAGCCTACAGATTATGTTATCTATTTGTTATCTACGTTATATATTTGTTTTTTCATTAAATTCTTGCCAATTAATTGCCTGCTTTAATTAAATATTAGTGTTAATAACCATTATAATAATTTTTGTTCTCTGTATTAGTTTTTTTGTCTAATTTCTTCTATATACTTCTTTCATATTTAGTAATTTAGCAGCCTACAGATTATGTTATCAATTGAAAAAATCTTTAGAGGGCTTTAAGGCCTTTAATTTGAGGTGCCGATTGTGAATTTTTTGCTTGTCTATTTAACTCATTTACTTTGTAATCTCTGTCTATTTTCAGTTCCTCCTTGATAAGGTGAATATATCACGAAAGCGCTCGGACTTTGTGTTTCCTTTTCCCTGTGGTTGTTTGCTTATTAATAAGATCACGTGTTATTTTGTGATTTTAGTGCATATATATATATGTTTATTTATTATTGACGTCATACTATGAACTTTAGCGGGCACCGTTTTAATAGATAAAAATAATTTCAAAGTGCACCAAACTTAACTTATCCTATGGTCGAATCTTACAGCGTTTTACTTCACTTAAGAAAAAGATATATATATATATATATATATATATATATATATATATATATATATATATGTAAAGAACGACGCTTGTATAGAAGAACGTTCCGCACAAGACGAGGAGGGAGAACGAACAAATGAAAAATGAGGTAACCACCCGGGAATCGAACCCGGGATCTTCCGATTGCCGGTCAGATATGTTAACCACTACACCATGGGCCTCGATTAATCAGAAGTCGTAATTCTCCCTCCTCATATATATCTCCAAGAAGCGTGTCGGGCAGCGAGGGAAACGAAATCCCCGCCTCCAACTCCCCCCCTGAAGATGGGTGGAAACGCAGCATGCAGAGGTAGCGGTCAACCCCCCACCCGTTCAGGAAAGGACTCCTGCTCCCGATCTCACAATAAGGAACAGGGACGGTTCAATGCCGAGAGTCGAGGCATTATTGCCCTCTCCCCTGCCTCCCACTGCAGAGGAGAGGTGTTCGATTACGCCTCGCTCGGTAAGCAGGTCTCCCCCCTCCCACCGAAGAAGGAGAGGCACGCGCGGCCGTCAGGGTATAAACACCGCTAACAGACCCTCACCAAGCCAAAGAGTAAGGGAGGGGCCTCCTATCCCCCAAAGGTTGTGCCACCCATCCCCCAGGCAGGCGAACCCTGCCGCGGGGAGATCGAGGGAGCAGGACGGGTGGGTAGCTGTTAATAGGCGCCAGTCCCAAAGGTCTCCTCAACCGGTCTCCGCGGCGAGGCCACCGATGGAGAATCTCACCCTATTTGTGTCGCGAATTCAGCTCTCGAACGAGGCAAGCGATATTCGACACATGATAGAAGAAATCATTGGTGAACACAGTATAGTGATAGTTAATAAAGTAAACACGAAATCTCCGTATTATAACTCTTTTAAAGTAATAATTAAAGGTGTAAATGCGCATTTCAACCAGTATAATATGAGTCAATGGCCAGACGGTATTATTGTTAAGGAGTTTATTCACTTTTCCAGGAGATTTGATAACAGGCAAAATAATAATAATAATCATAATAATAATAATAATAATAATATTAATAGTCGCCCTAACGGTAATGCCTGAAAGTTGTACTGTGTATAATAATAATAATCTTACTAATAATAAATTTTCTATCAGTCATGGCGGATAACTTGTTGAAAATAGTCTCATGTAATGTAAGGTCAGTGAGGAATTCAACTGTACATGTCCATAAAATCTGCGACAGTGCAGATTTGATACTCCTGCAGGAGCACTGGCTACCTAAGCAAGAGCTAAAATTCCTCTCTACCATCCATGATGACTTTATGTACCATGCGTCATCAGCAGTAGACTTGTCAGATGAATTAATGTACGGTAGGCCTTTTGGTGGTGTTGCTTTCTTATTAAGGAAAAATTTGTCAAAACATATAAGATTTTTAACAAGCGATAACGTAAGGTTGTTAGGCATTGAATTACAAGTGAACAATGATTGCATATTAATTGTAAACTGCTATTTACCATACAACAGCGGCAGTAATCTAGATGAATACATTGATTTGCTGTACAAAATTAAGTCATTATCAGATAACCCCAAATATTCTCACTGTATAATAATGGGGGACTTTAACGCACATGTGAACTCGGAATTCTTTGTAGAATTGGGTAACATGTGCGAGTCGGCCAATTTAAGTATAAGTGATGTAGATGTATTAGGGGTAGCCAGTGGTAATTTTACATACGTTAGCGATATGAGTGGTACCACCAGGTGGATTGATCATTGTCTCACTAGTAATAATCTAAAGGATCGAATTGTTAGAGTTCATATTTTGCATGATTTCCTTCTTTCTGATCATAGACCATTAGAAATATTAATTAACGTTACCAATTTATGCGCAACACGACTTAACAAGAACTCAATAGGTAAGAATAATCGCGTCGATTAGTCCAATGTTAATATGCAGCAGAAAATAGAATACAAAGACAGAACATGTCACCTCTTTAATAATTTAGAAATTTTGCACCTTGGCTGTAATAATCCTTGCTCAAATGATTCTCACTGTAAACTCATAGATAGGTATTATAGTAAGATAATATCCCTGTTAAGAGAAGCAGGAAGCCCCTTGATTAAATCTTACAACTATCATACTAAGGTTATTCCTGGATGGAATGATTTTATTGCCCCCCTGAAGAGGGAATCGAAAGACGCCTACGATTTGTGGTGCTTTCATGGTAGACCCAGATTAGGACCAGTATACATAAATATGTGTAGAAGTCGGGGTCAGTATAAGGCGGCCATAAGGCGATGTAAACAGGAAGAAGAGTCTATTCGAGCATCAAAAGCCTGTGAAGCTCGCATAAATAACGATAATAACAAATTTTGGAAATTTGTTAAGAATCAAACGGGTGTCAAAAATGTCCTCCCTCCGACAATCGATGGGGTGTCGGGGGAGGATGAAATTGCAAAGCTGTGGAAAAACCACTACTCTAACATTCTTAATAGTGTGAGTAGGGATAATCTTAAGATAGATTGCAGCGAAACGATTGTGGGAGGGACAAGGGAAAATATTTTGATATCATTTTCTGAAGTAAAGAGGTTAATTAAAGAGTTAAAGACTGGTTCTGCGTCAGGGGTAGATGATTTATCGAATGAGCACTTAAAATATGCCAATGACGCAGTATGTCTGCATATATCATTGCTCCTATCAGCCATTAGGCCTGTTCAAAAATCAACTTTTTCTTATTTTCATAGGTTTCTGTACATTTTCCCATGCCTTTTGACCTGAAAAAGCCGAAAATCACAACTATTGTGACCTACGATGTTGGGAAGCATTGCCGCATGGAGCTTTAAATTTTCTGCCTTGAAATCGGCCAAAGCGCCAATTCCGGGGTCCCTTGAATTATGTTTCGCACTTTAACTTTTGATCTAAACAAGATAGAGCAACAAATTAGGTATCAAATGAAAGAGCATAAAATTAATAAATAATAATAATAATAATAATAATAATAATAATAATAATAATAAATAATAATAATTAATAATTAATAATAATAATAATAATAATAATAATTATCTATCATTTTTCAGGAAACAACAGAAACTCAATCAGAATCTAAAAAACCTTCTACAAGTTACAACTTCACAATGGCATTAAGCAAGGAGCTGAGGGAGCTCCGTGGGGGCACAGTTGATATCTCAGAACCTCCACGTACTGTCCACAGGCAGGTGTCAACTGGGCCATCTACCAGATCTCTCACTGAAACTTTCCTGGTTGGATACCCTTCAGCTTTTATCAGTGGTTCCCAGCTTCCCACCAACAGACAGGCGTTCCAGTATTTCCTTAATCTTCAGAATTTACCGGAAAATGCAGGGAGGCCCATGGTTCAAGACCTTGCATATGAAACAGTTGAATCTATCATCCCATTCTGGCAGATGGCTAGGATCAAGACAATGACCAAGTACAACGCAATGAAGCTCTTCATGAAACTACATGAGAAACATCGTGCTCTGGTGAAAAGCAAAGGAAGAGCAAGTAACCCTGGAGGAAAAAGAGGAGCATTTGTGCTGGAATTAGACAGCCTGTTCGATATAGGAGCTCCAGATGCAATCCAGGAAATACAGAACAACAGACTGTTATCCAGAGAGAAGAAAGATGAGGATATCAGGTTCTACGAAGACCAAAAGACTGAGAGGAAAGGTCATATGTCTGGTCATGACAAGATTTTTGAGACAAGATCCCTGCAGCAAGCAGCGAGGAATAAAAGACTGCAGCATAGACAATAACAAGGTAAAACTAATTACTTTGAACGTTACAAAAGGTTTTAAGTTTTACTCCATTGCGATATTTAGCATGTACTTAACAATTACTGTCTTAACATGTTGTACTATTTTACAGCTGCAGCAGAACAAGAGGCAGTTGTTCATGTGGATGACATTACCTGGGGTGACTCAACTGACAACGACGCTAACACAGAGGACATGGATTACCATCAGCCTCGTCCTGGATGTTCTCACCATCAAGACACTGTGACTAGTGTGACTTTGACGTTTCCAAGGAAGGTCATGGAATGTGATGTCATCTGCAATACAGCTGATCGTCTTGGTTTATCAGACAATCAAGTTACTGCCATGGTTTCTGCCACCTTGAAAGCTGGAGGGGCTGATCTGGATAACTTCGTCATCTCAACCTCAACAACACGTCGCAACAGAATGCTGTCCAGGTATAATATCAGCCAGAGTCACATGTCCAAGTTTTGTGAAAACCCCCCACAGTACGCTGCCTTACACTGGGATGGAAAGTTGCTCAAAGATATCTTGGGCAGTGAACCTGGAAGTACCTCAGAGACTTTAGCTGTGCTAATGTCTGGTCCACCTTCATACACTGAAGGAAAGTTATTGGGAGTACCTGTCATCGACAATTCTTCTGGCACAGCTCAGGCTGAGGCTTCAATGGATTTACTGGAGACATGGGAACTTACGGATAATGTTACTGCCCTTGTTTTTGACACTACATCCAGTAACAGTGGAGTTCACAGAGGAGCTTCCAAACTGCTAGAGAAAATGCTGAACAAAAAGGTGTTTTATCTGGCCTGTCGACATCACATCCTGGAAATCCTAGTAGGAGCAGTTTGGGAGAAGCTGTTTGGGAAGGTGAAGGGGCCAGATAATCCCTGGTTTGAGCATCTGAAGGATGTTTGGACGGACTTGTCCAAGGAAAACCCAAAGATGCTGGCTATCAACAGCAAATGGCTGAAGGAAAAGAAGAAGAACAATGAAGAAATACTCCAAGACATTCTAACAGCAGAAAGGCTTCCAAGAGCCGACTACAGGGAAATGGCTGAACTAACAGTCATTGTTCTTGGAGGAACGCCTCCTCGAAGTATTCACTGGAGTCGACCAGGCGCCATTCATCAGGCCAGATGGATGGCCAGAAACCTGTACTCCATGAAAACGCTGATGTTTGCAGATCAACTTGAGTACGACGAAGACACTGTATCAAAGCTGGAAAGACTCAACACCTTCCTTGCGCTGTTCTACACTCCTGTATGGATGATGTCAATGTCTGCTGCAGATGCTCCCGTGAATGATCTAAGTCTAATCCAGGACATGTTGAAGTACAAGAAAACTGACCCAGAGCTTGCTGATGCAGTACTTAATAAGATGGAAAACCACAAATGGTACCTGACGCAGGAAGTCGTGCCATTTGCCCTGTTCAGCAGTAGATTGAGTGACACATTGAAGCACGACATTGCTGCCCAGTTACATGCCACTGAGAAGCCAGACAGCTTCAGAACAGGAAAGCCTCTATTCCAGAGAGTCACAGCTAAGACCACCCTGGTTGATCTCGTTGGCCCAGAATCACATTTCCTGCTGGACACACTGAACATTGGATCCGAGTGGCTTCTGGAACTTGTCACGTCTTGGCCACAGAATGAGGACTACAGAAAAGCGTTGGACTATGTTAAGAATCTGAAAGCGGTGAATGACATTGCTGAACGTGGTGTCAAGATGATGAGCGACTTTGCAAATGTCATAACAACAGATGCCAAGCAAAGGGACTATCTCCTTCAAGCTGTGGAGTTCAACAGACGCCGCTTTGACAGCTTCAAGAAACAAACTCTCAACAACTGACTGTGTAAATGTCATTATGAAATTAATCATCATGTAATGCTTTCACTTCTTGATCGATTAGACTTGTGACAAAATGTTAATCTCAAATTTGTGTCATGAATAAGGCGCCTTGTCTGCCTTGAGTGTGAGAAAACGAATTTTGTGATATTTCTGAAATCTTTGTATGTACCAATGTGCCATTTCTTGTACAAAGACTATCATAATTGTATAAGTTAGAAAGAGGATTAAAAACACTTTAATTTGGTGCCTATTTTGTTGCTCTTATCTTGTTTAGATAAAAAGTTATAGTGCAAAACATGATTCAAGGGACCCCGGAACTGGTGCTTTTGGCCGGTTTCAAGGCAGAAAACTTAAAGCTCCATGCGGCAATGCTTCCCAACAACCTAGGTCAAAATGGTTGTGATTTTCGGCCTTTTCAGGTCAAAAAGCATGGGAAAAAGTACAGAAACCTATGAAAATAAGAAAAAGTTGATTTTTGAACAGGGCTAATCAGCCATGCTTGCTCATAGCTATATCCCTGCAGAGTTCATGAGGGTATATATCTTGCCCCTGGTCAAAAATAAGTATGGAGACATTCTGTCCAGCAATAATTACAGGCCTATTGCTGTCGCTTCCTGCTTCTCGAAACTACTAGAAAAACTCTTGTTACTCCGATTAAATGATTTCCTATGGACATCTCCTCATCAGTTTGGCTTTAAAAGGTCCCACTCAACTGACCTGTGTATCTATGTACTTAAAGAAACAATATCTAAATACATTGACAGTAATTCAACCATTTATAGCTGTTTACTTGATATAAGTAAGGCATATGATAGGGTGAACCACAATATTTTATTTAAGAAACTAGAAGACAGGAAGGTTCCCATGTACATATTAAATTTATTGAAATTTTGGTATGCCCACCAATCTTTCACTGTTAGGTGGGGCAATGTACTATCCGAGTGTTTTGGCTCCTCTTGTGGGGTGAGACAAGGCTCCTTGCTCTCCCCTATGCTGTTTAATGTGTATATTGACGGATTAATTGCTTCACTTAATGAGGCAACAGTAGGATGTTGTATAGATAACACAAGGATAAATAACTTAGTTTATGCCGATGATATGGTGTTAATAAGTCCCTCTGTTAAAGGTCTGGATCGGCTACTAAATGTCTGCGAAGTGTATTCGCAGAAACATGATATTCTTTTTAATGTTACAAAAACTAAGGTTATGCAATTTCATCCTAAAAGCTGTAATCAGCCAGCTGATATAAGGTTTAAAATGAATGGTGAAGTAATTGGGGAAGTACAAGAGTTTAAGTATTTGGGTCAAACTATTACTAGCTCCTTGAGTGATGACTCGGATATAAGAAAACAATCTCGAAGCCTGTGTGCTAAAGCGAATATGACCATAAGGAACTTTCGTTTCTGTACAACTGAAGCTAAAGACACACTCTTTCGTACTTTCTGCAGTAATATATACGGTCAGCAACTCTGGGTGAATTATAAAAAAGGTTCTGGCAGAACCCTAAATTTGCTGTACAACAGGTCTTTTAGACTCTTACATAAATTACCCCCGAGATGCTCAGCTTCGCAAATGTTTGCTACCCGCAATGTTCCGAGCTTCCCGGAGGTAACAAGACGTGCTCAACACAGTCTAATGCAAAGAATTAAAAAATCAACCAACCCGATCATCCAAGCTATCCATGAGTCCTGCCATTTATCATCTAAGCTATGGACTTCTTGGTACGAAAACGTCTGTCTGTAGCTCCACTTAACTTCGACAGTGCAGGATTATTTCTAATCAATTGTATATATTTTTATCCTTAGTGTATGAACTGTCATTGTATTAATAATATTTGTCATATGGACTACAGTCTGCCAATAAACTTTTTCATTTCATTCATTTCATTTCATATATATATATATAATTATATATATATATATATATATATATATATATTGGGTGGTGAGTATGTAAATAGCTAATTTCATAGTATCAATTATCACCAACCCAAGCCAACAATGGCCATCATATCGTGTAGTCATATATCTTTACAGGTGACTGCTTCCGCTCTCTCTAAGAAAGTTCTCAAGCAACAAGTTTTTTTTCAGAAAATGGTAAAGTTTTTGCGTTTCTGATACAGTTCTTGCTTTATAAAATCATTGTTCTACAAATGGTATAATATTTCTAAAACCTCTAATGACTAGGAATTCATTCGCTATTAATAAGTAATTAAGCCCTCACTTGATGTAAGTCGGTTACCTGCATTTTGTGATGGGAGCATGTTACAAAAGTTGTGAAAGTTGTTTGTAACTCTCCCACTTCCCACTTCCCCAAAAATTCTGTTAAAAGCTGTAAAACAAGATATTTTTAAACCCAAAAACATAAATGCTGTTTTAGAAGATTTAAAGGACTAATTAAAATTTTATTCCCTTCAGAGAGTGTAATAAACAATATATATATATATATATATATTATATATATATATATATATATATATACATATATACATAAACTCAGAATGGTCCCCTGAGAAACTTATATGTTAAACACAGACCGTGCATGGAACAAGGAACTCTTCTGGGAAAATTAAATCCACTATAGTCCGAATAAGTAATGGTAAATGACAAATACCATAGTTTTTCTTTTTCATGATGCAAGCCCGACGTGGGCAACGGGTCTCTCGCAAAGAGGTCCCATAAATATAGCTTCCCTCACCAGCTATCTGCAAAGCAGACAGGATCCAGCTTTGGGACATGGATCTAGGGTTTAAAGCAGCCTAGCCCTGCTACATTTAGAACCTCAATATAAGCAAAAGACTCGTTGCATTCACGCCGGATTGAATACATCAAAGAAAAAGGGGGTAACTATTGTATTTTTAGCCAAAAAAAACAAAACTTAAACCTCAACCGGGACATTGAGCGTCCACTTTTCAAGGCACATAACGTCCGTTTAATATACACAAACTCAGAATGGTCCCCTGAGAAACTTATATGTTAAACACAGACCGTGCATGGAACAAGGAACTCTTCTGGGAAAATTAAATCCACTATAGTCCGAATAAGTAATGGTAAATGACAAATACCATAGTTTTTCTTTTTCATGATGCAAGCCCGACGTGGGCAACGGGTCTCTCGCAAAGTGGTCCCATAAATATAGCTTCCCTCACAATAGTTACCCCTTTTTCTTTGATGTATTCAATCCGGCGTGAATGCAACGAGTCTTTTGCTTATATTGAGGTTCTAAATGTAGCAGGGCTAGGCTGCTTTAAACCCTAGATCCATGTCCCAAAGCTGGATCCTGTCTGCTTTGCAGATAGCTGGTGAGGGAAGCTATATTTATGGGACCTCTTTGCGAGAGACCCGTTGCCCACGTCGGGCTTGCATCATGAAAAAGAAAAAACTATGGTATTTGTCATTTACCATTACTTATTCGGACTATAGTGGATTTAATTTTCCCAGAAGAGTTCCTTGTTCCATGCACGGTCTGTGTTTAACATATATATAATATATATATATATATATATATATATATAAAGGATTATAAGTTTTAATCTTAATTTAATTTGTTTTAATTTATTTTATCTATTCCATGTACGCTTTTATTTATGAGGTAATAAGAATTGTTTATGGCAGGCCGCGATAATGAATGCAATAAAAAAGGAATTTAATAAAGAAAATATCAAGACCTAATTCGTTACGTGTGCATATATATATATATATTTAGTAGAAATCCAATGACAAGGAGAAATGTAAATGCCATGAAAAGTCTTCTTTATTGCGCAACGTTTCGAGCAATACGCTCATCTTCAGGCTGTTTAATAACAATGTGAAATTAAAATCAATATTGAATGAAAAACAAACAGAAATTTCTATAACCTATTCGTAAAGACAAATTTTAAAAGACTGAGAAAAGAGGGTTAAGTTCTAAGTTATACAGATTTACATATCAAAATTAAGAAGTTATTTTTAAATACATGTAGTAAATGTGAAATTAATACACTGGAAAAATTACCAATAGTACACTGGAACAATGGAGCTATCTACCTTACACAGCAGTATCCGAGGCCGACTAATTTGAGCAGAGGAGACGGGAATGAAAGATGGCGAGGGAGATAGGGGAAGGAGGGATTATAAGGAATTGGGGAAGGAGGAGGGATCATAGCAGATTGAGAGGGACGGACGATGAGTCAACATTCAGACTAGGGGACAATGCTTTAATGAAAAGGGATTCTAAAATTCTTAGTGAGTTGGGACAAGTATTACAACCAAGAATTTTAAAATTGTCTAAAGTGACATCAATTTTGCATTTGATGCTATGTTCACGTATGCTGGAGGCTTCCTTAGTTTTTAAAATTTTACCTGTTCGGCCACTTATTCCCATATGCGAATAAAATCTAGCCCTGAGAGAGCGAACAGTGCTGCCGATGTAATTCCCAAGGAGACACCTAGGGCAGGTAAATAAATATACAACACCGCTACGCAACGAGTCAGGGGTTCGATCCTTCGCTGAGAAAAAGCTACCTAAAGACGTTTTATTAATAAATATGATGCGGAAATCAGTATGATAAAAAAATTTCCTTAACAATTTTGTAAATTTAAGCTTAAATTCCTTATTCAAGGGACCCATTTCAGGTACCAAGAAATATTTTATATCCTTCGGCACTGTAATACATGGAAGTTGAGGGCTATAAACATTATTTAAGAAGGATCTAATTAGTTTGTCTACATATTGAACAGGAAAACTATTATTAGTAAAGTATGATCTTAGATTATTAAATTCATCATTAAGTAAGGTAAAATTAGAGGTCAAATTATATCCTCTGAACAGGAGAGTTTTAATACAAGACATCTTATAGTTGAAATCAGTAAAACTAAAAAAATTCATGCCCAAACCAGTGAAAGTGGGTTTCCTATAAACTGATGTAGTAATAGAATCACCGTTTTTCGAAATTAAAAGATCTAAGAAGGGAGGGAGCCATTTTGCTCAGTTTCCATTGTATACGTTATATTGGGGTGCAAAGAATTTAGGAAGTTAAAGAATTGTTGCGCTTGTACCGCATTATCAAAGACTGCTATCGAATCATCAACGAAGCGTCGATAGAAAATTGGCTTGAGATGAGTGGGAGATTGTCTAAAATTACACTTTCTAAATGAGCTCTGTAGAAGCAACCCGCATAATTATAATATATATAATATTATATATATAATATATATATATATATATAATATATATATAATGGTTATATTTTTGTATACGTTAATAATTTAACTGCTCTATTAATTACGAATATTTTTATTGGAAACAGCGCCATTTTTTACTTTAAACGGCATGGCCGAGTAGGCGAATGAGACACACCGTTTTCCTAAAACGTTTATTAATTTCTACATTTAAATTATTGGCAGTGTTAATTTAACTATGAGAGAGAGAGAAAGAGAGAGTAATAACGAATGTACTTGCATGACTGGTATTGCATTATTCAGTCTTTACACTTATAATTTTGCACTAAAATCTAAAACACATCCTGCAGCTATAACAAAAGGAAGGAATCTGTTTTGAAGTATACAAGAGTGCAGGGAACTCTCCTATAGGGTTCCTCATAGGACCCTTCTATAGGCGTTTTGCTATAGGTTAAAAGAAGACCATAACTGGAAACCTAGTTCTTCACTCTCGAGTCAAACGGTGTTTGTTTCGAAATAAATATACACAAAGAAACAAATCACACGCTGCCCGTTTAGAAACGCTAATTTTATTTTCACTTGTTAAAAGACGAATTCGAGGAAATTTAATCTAGGTGTTTAAAATGAATTAAAAGCAGTGTTGGGCACTAAAGCGTTAATCCGATAACAGTTAATTAACGAAGTTAACTTTTTTAACGGACTATTAATAGGCTGACCATACGTACCGTTTTGAACGGGACAGTACCGTTTGTTTTATATTTCCTGGCCGTCCCGTCGTTTTAATAAAAATGTCAATTTTGTCCCGGTTTATGTACTTACTTTTTCATGAATACAGAATATTACATAACCCCCGTCCCTTTTTTGCCATCCCAATGTCCCGTTTTTGTCTCAAGGAAATATGGTCAGCCTAACTATTAACGGAAGTTAATTTCCATTTATCGTTATCGGACCAGTTAACTTCCGATAACTCGATATTTAGTCTGTTAAAGTCCGTTAACACGTTAACTGCGAGGAGTCATTCACGGAAGATCACCGCTCCGCGAATGAATTCAAACCGCCATAACTTCAGTCTGCTTCCAGATCTCGCAAGGGGAGGTTGTGCTCTTTTTATTGAAGGTAAGAAGGTTCTTTCAACGTTAGTAAAAGTCCTATAATATTATATATATATATATTAATACCAATACGTATGGAGATACGTATGGTAAAATGTACGGTTCAGAAAAATTAATTTATAGTAATGACTAATGAATAAGTATTTTTACACTGCGTTAGTAAATCTCTAAAAAAGTATATATAGTATGTAAAATTTGAATAATAGTTTTTATTCACTGATTGTAATATTGTCGTCGAATTAAATAACAATTGCGTATATTACATAGACAAAATATTTATAGACAAATAATTCATGGACAAAGTATTTTTATTTTTAGACTAAATAATTCATATATAAAATATTTTATAGATAAAATATTACATAGAAAAATTACTTCTATTGAAAATTCACAGAAAAAGTTAAGTAAAATAAAATATTTATATAACGCAATATTTATATTATATATTATAATATTATTATAATTAATATTATTTTAAATTAATTTTGCTATTTTGTTTGAATTAATATTTTATTAGTTTAGTTACATATTTTATACGATGATATTTTACTTTTTTTAGGTTCTTCTGTATTATTGTCAACTAGACAGCGTTCAGTTCTCTCTTACCAAGCATTCTCCTCAACTTTTAAACTTCAAAAAAGTTATTAAGCAAAAAAGTTGCAAAACTTGATAAAAATACAGTTAAATACCTATTTATTGTTGGATTTTGCATAAATAAACATTTTCTATGCTATGGGTTTTAAAGCTTCTTTCCTTGATTTTTTAAAATGATAGTAAAGAAATAGTTATCGTTAACGTATTATCGTTAACTTCCGTTAACTTTGTAGTAAAATTATCGGATTATCGTTATCGGAGTTAAAAATTGGGGTTAACGGATTATCGTTATCGAAGTTAACTTTTTGGTTAACGGTGCCCACCACTGATTAAAAGTTTTGATAATGTCGACGCCAAAAAATATTTCACCTTCAGGAATGCAGGCAGAACGCTCGGTAATGGTTCCAAATTAGTGGGTAAACATTTTAATTCTAATGAAGGTAAACATTTTTTCTTCAATCGTATAGTTAATTTGTAGAATGGATTACCAGCCAGCGTAGTTCAAAGTAATTCGATCGAATCCTTTAAAAAAAACTAGATGCTTATCTTGTCTTAAACCCCAAGATTGAAGCATTTGTTAGCGCGTAGAAATAATGTAGAATTTTCACTTGGATTCTCTCTGTACTTTCAAATGTTCACTTCATCTTTAAATTCTTTTCTATCCCTCAACCTCTTTTCTCTGCTTTGCTTTGAAACTTTCATTTGTCTTTAAATTTTCTTCTTTCTTTCAACCTTCCTTCGTAAACAGACAGCCTCGTAAGGACCAGCCGGTCTGCTGCTGTTTGGTGCCCTTTGTATTCCTGTTGTATATTCCTGTGTTATATAAAATGATATTTTTTAAACATTTTAATTAACGATCAAATTGATTAATATATCATATTAAAAATCCTCTTAAATTCCGTTTTTTACAATATATATATATATATACTCACCAGGATTCGAACCAGAGACTTTTGATTCGAAGTTGTGGCCACTGACCACTGCGCTACCACAGGATAAAAGTTAACACAACTAACACATATTCCTGTAACTCCTAGTCAGGTGTCGTGGGTTTGAATCTCGTTGGGTGTTATTTGTGTAAACAAATATATCCTGTATATGTAATGGTTAACTGACTATGAATCTATTGGCCAGGGTTCGATCCCAGGCGCGAGCAGGCGGCGTACAAGCCCACCCAGCTGTTCAGCTTTCCTTTGGTTGGTAGATGAACAGGCACCATAAAAATCCTCTAAATGAGGCGGGATGCTGAGGAGAGATCAAACACAGATCGATCCTAAACATTTGTTCGAATCCCGCCCTCAGCCTCTCTCTCTCTCTCTCTCTCTCTCTCTCTCTCTCTCTATATATATATATATATATATTATATATATATATATATATAGAGAGAGAGAGAGAGAGAGAGAGAGAGAGAGAGAGAAATATGTCAGTTACTGCTTAAAATATAATTTTACACTTTTTCTTGTTTCATTCGATCATCTCTATCTCCCCTCGAAAAATCTCAGTTCCCCTCTATTTATTTAATGTTTCCTTCATTTACACTTCACTTCAGTTTTCTCAAACTTTAAAAATAAACAATAAAGAAGGTGTTGAATTACCTTAAATCGCTATTGTTGGGGAACCGCTACCCGTAAATAGCACCCTGGGGTTCTACTTTTAAAAAGATCTCGAAAGGTGCTTACACTGAAGACACCAGGAGACGAGAAATTACTGTAGTTTTAGATAATAATGCATTGCGTCTTTTAAGTAAATAGGCCCCGTTTCTCTTACGCGGAATTTTGCAGTTTGTAATAGATTTATGTATGCAATATATTTTTTTGTATGAGAGAGAATGAATAAAGAAGGATAGTAGCATATATTAATAGATAGATAGATAGATAGAGATTTTATGTATGGGAATGAAACGAAGATGGAAATAATTTGTTTGTTTCATTATATTCATTTCTCATATAGTTTATATACAAAGACTGAATATGGATCATTATAAGTTTAACTGAATAAAATCAGTTCTTTTATTGTGAAACGAAAGAATCATAAAATCTAAAATCATTCTACTTTCGATTTGAGAGTAAAATTCACTCAGATCGTAGATAAGTGAAACACGGAAGTTTTGAAGTAAACTGAAGGAGAATGCAACGTAATGATGAAGTTGTTTAACCTCCTTCACAACATCTAAGGTCATATGACGAAAAAGACTTACAACTTTTCTTGGGATACGAACCACTGGTCGCTTCATAGTCTGAACACAGAGAACGGTCTCCCATCCAACTACTCTCCGACCCAATGTCACTTAATTTTGCTGATCAACGGAAAGCGGTGTTACGACATTGGCTACGACGTAGCCCAGTTGGGAGAGATGTAAGATAAAAACTTGATCTACAAAACAAAGAATTATGAGAGCTTCGTTATATCAAGTTAGGTTTCTATACTCTATATTAAATTTTCATTTTGACGGAGGTGGCACCCCACCCCTTTTGTCACTCCCCTATTGGCACTGGCACTTCCCAACTTGGTACTGTATTTCCCCATCTCCCACACACCCATCCTCCATTACGCCCTCTACATTTTTGTCAATATACTATTTACATATATATTTTGTAAGAGTTAAAATGCTTATATATATATATATATATATATACTATATATATCAGGGGTTGTAACATAAATACTGCTCGATTAGAAAACGGAATAGATAATAGAATAACCTCAAGATAATGTGAAATAGTTTTAGAAATGTTGCAAAATACACGCGGCGACAGGTTCGCACAGGTTTTATCACGATACAGAATGACACAGAATGACTGAGGCTAGTGTAGGATTAGGCTAGTGTAGGATTAGGCTAATGACTATTTTATCTGGTGTTTTTCATACAGTTACAATGCCACCCCTACGATATTACAGTAATTGAAAAAACATGGAGCCCATGAAAGAGCATATTCGACATGTAATGCTGTATGAGTTCCATAAAGGATCTAATGCTAGTGAATCCGCAAGAAACATTCAAAGAGTTTATGGAAATGATGTTGTGAGCGAATGGATGTGTAGGAGATGGTTTGAGAATTTCATAAATGGAGACTTCAGTCTGAAAAATTATCAACGAACAGGACGACCAAATGAGTTAGATGAAGAGATGCTGAAAGCAACAGTGGAGGTAAACCCAACGGTAACTGTAAGAGAACTTGGCCTGCAGCTCGACGTTAGCCATATGACCATTCATCGTCATTTGAAGCTGTTAGGAAAAGTAGTGAAGTTTGGAAAATGGGTTCCGCATGATTTATCACAAGCGAATCTTCAACATCGAATCGGTATTTGCACATCACTGCATTATCGGCAACTGCAGGCACCGATTTTGAATCGGATCGTCACGGGGGATGAAAAATGGGTCCTCTATAACAATATCAAGCGTCGACATCAGTGGCTTAGCCGTGAAACAAAGCCTGAACCTCAGCCAAGGAATGGACCCCATCCAAAGAAAATTTTGCTATGCGTTTGGTGGGATGTGCAAGGAATTATTCATTTTCAGCTTCTGCCAGATAACCAAACAATCACAGTTGAAATCTACTGCCAACAACTACAACGATTGAAGATGGCATTACAAGAAAAACGTCCTGCATTAATTAATGGCAGAGGTGTTCTATTCCACCAGGATAACGCGCGCCCTCACACTGCTCGAATCACCACTGCCCAATTTGAGGCATTTGGTTGAGAAAAATGCCTCATCCACCTTATTCTCCAGACATCGCACCTTCAGACTACCATTTATTCAGAAGTTTGCAACACCACCAGATGGACAAAAGTTGCAATCCAGGGAAGCTATCGAAAACGAAGTGATCGATTTTTTTAACTCGAAACCAAGGGATTTCTTCGAACGTGGCATAAAAAACTTTTAGACAGGTGGGAGGAGGTTATAGAAAAAGAAGGAAATTATATTGATGATTAATTTGTCATTTTCAGTTATTTAATTTTTGTTGTGAATAAACTAAAAATTTGAGCAAATTTGTCTTTATATGTCATTTAATTTTTGTTCTGAATGAACTAAAAAGTCGAGCAGAGTATATGTTACAACCTTATATATACTGATGCTTAAAACATCCTGGTTGACCTACATCTTATTAAGTAAGACCCATACATAGACATAGTTTAAGAATGAGTGAGGAGTAAATAGAAACACATCTACATACAATATTTATTAAAACTCCAAGAAATTATTTTTTATTAGTATAGTAAACTTACAAATAATGGTGGAAAGAGTGAGAATTAAATACAAACAGAGTTGTATAAAATACTTATTAGCATGTCAAGAGAAGTTTTGGGTTCAAATCTAAGGCCCTATCCCAAAGCTTGGTTTTATCTGTTCAGCATATATATATGTTATATTTTGAAGCCTCTTTGCGCGCGTTGGGATTCCATAATGAAAAAGAAAAACTTTTGTATTTGCCATTTACTATTAATTATTCGGAACATAGTAGATTTAATATCCCAGAAGGGTTCCTTGTTCCGTGTACAGTCTGTGTACAGGGTATACCATGTGTACCCTGTGTACCCTGTGTACAGGGTAGGAGAAAAGTATTTACACACAAATAATTTATTAATAATAAATAAATTCCAATGCTGTCACTGCAGTGTATGTGATACTTTTCAAAGCCACTATACAAGGCCAGGAATGACCCTAGGCTACAACAGGAAGACCCTAGGCCAGTGGTGGCGAACCTTTTTTGCTGGCGGGTCATTTTTGTTACTTTTGATTTTTAATAAAACGAAATTGTGTTACAATAATTTATTTACTTACTATTTTTAGTGAGAAACTTGTTGGATTTTAGCTGCTAATGTTTTGATCCGAGGTTTATATTTAGTTGTCTTTAATCTCACACATGCAGCACTCATATCTGTGCCAAGGCGATTCCTAGTGGTGGATTTGACGAAATTCATGGAGGAAAACAACTGTTCACATGAATAAGATGAACCAAACATTGTTAGCAGAGCTAATGCTAGCTTTTTCATTGATGCAAAAGAATTTGGTATGAATTGTAAGTTGCCATACATACATACACGTCTTTAAACGTATACTATACGTTTAAAAACGTTTCACTGTGTATCAACTGTTTATTTTGGTGGGAAAATAAAATAATTTTAAAACTGTAAGGCAGAAAATCTTAAAAATTAAAGTCATATTTTATTTAAATAAGAGGTCGTTGGTCACTAAAAATTGCGTCGTGGGTCAGTACTTGACCCGAGGGTCAGTGGTTCACCATCACTGCCCTAGGCCCTAGGCCCAGTCAGCGAAATAGCAGTAACGATGAAATTCAGCAATGAAGAAAAAGTATCTTGTATCGTGGGTTATTTCTTATAATAATTGCGCCACCACATTACTCTGCAGTTGCCCGTGAGATTCTGGATACGAACGTTGATGGCTTGGCTTGGGCGGCGAGGTCCTATCGAGTGGCCAGCCAGATCATCTGATTTAACCCCATGTGATTTCTGGCTCTGGGCTTATTTGCGTGACAAACTCTACACTCTGGTTTCATATATCCATATGTGAATGCCCTTGGCCGCAGAACAGATGAAGAACTGAAAAGGATCCCACTCGATATGTTCAGAAGAACAATGAAGAGTTTAACAGAGAGAATCCACAAATGTATCATAGCGGATGGAGAACTCTTTGAAGATTAAATTACAATTTAACAAAATATTTGTATGAATAAAATTCTTATAGACGTGTAGTGAATACTCTTATTTTAGTTTCAAGATAAATGTTAATTTTACCGTCTTGAATTTCGGAATAGCTATAAATTCATTTTAAATTAGTTACCCATCATAATTCAATTGTAAACTACATTAATACTAATTTTATGTATACTGTATTATTTCATTGTATGTAAACATAATTAATTATATATCACAATTGTCAGTTAATTATTTATATTCAAATAATTATTTTAATCTAATACCATGTCCATTTTGCAAATAAATAATAGAAATCCAAGGGTTATATTTTCCATCCTTGGTACTGTCGCAGTTTCGCCTAACGGACTCAATACGGCTAGTGAGATAATCACTGGTTGGCACTTAACCAGCGGCAGTGCTTATGGCTACATCATCCAGGTTAACCTATACCGGATAGATGCGCTACGGTCCCAAGCCGTAGCTTGCCTAGGCCCGACGACGACGAAAACCAACAATTGGTGACCCCGGAGTTGGATTCCCCCCTTTTACCCGAACGACTAGGACTAGACTGTAACGTCGTTCGTGCCCATCACCCCCTTCACCCGAGCGACTAGGACCAGACTGTAACGTCGCTCGTGCCCTCTGCCCCTCACCCCTGCCCGTGCGCTCTGTGCCTGCGCTCGTCTCAACCTCCACTCCTTCGTTGGTAACTTGTCGTCTTGCTTGTACGTCAGCAAGCATAGGAGAAGATGCCTAACGACGCTGGTGCCATCTCCCACTTGAGCGTAAAGCTCCCCGTCTTCTGGCCGGGTGATCCATTTATTTGGTTCCACCAAGTGGAATCACAATTCAACTTGGGAAGGATCACCGCTAGCAGGACAAAATACGATCATGTTTTGTCCTCTCTACCAGCGAGCATCATCTCTGAAGTCCGTGACGTCATCGTGTCTACTTCCACGAGTGAGGACCCATACAACGATCTGAAGTCTGCCATCCTGTGCCGCACCACTGTCTCCGAGCGTGAGAAACTACATCAGTTAATCTCAAAAGAAGAACTTGGAGACCGTAAGCCCACTCAAATGCTGAGGGCTATGCAGTGCGCTCTAGGCGAACGCGCACAAACCTTCGATAAGGACATCTTTAGACAGTTGTTCTTGCAGAAACTTCCTCCATCAGCTCAGCGTGTCTTGGCCACTATGGATCCTGCTACTCCAGTTGATAAACTAGCAGAAACTGCCAACAAAGTAGCGGAGATTGACACAGCTCCGGTCAACAACGTGAACACACAATCGGAACTGGAGTTGAAAGTGGAAGAGTTAAGTCAACAACTCAACCACGTTTGTTCTCTGCTACAAAATCAACGGCAAAGAAGCCATTCTCGGTCAAGATTTACGAAGAGGCATCGTTCGAGTTCGGGGAAGATCTGCTTCTACCACTCTAAATTTGAAAAGAAGGCTAGGAAGTGCATCTCCCCTGACAATTTTTCGTCGGAAAACCCCAGCAGTGAGTCCTAATGGCGTCTAGTACTCGCACTGCCAACCTGTTATTCATAAAGGACAGGAACTCTGGTGTCAATTTCTTGGTCGATACCGGAGCGTCAGTCAGTGTATTCCCTTAAAAATCTGGTCATACGCACTCGGAATCTCCGCCTCTATACGCTGCTAACGGTTCACGCATACCCACGTACGGTACTCAGTCGCGTGAACTAAACTTGGGCCTTCACCGATCCTTCAAGTGGATTTTCATCTGTGCTCAAGTGCAGCATCCCATAATCGGCGCTGACTTCCTCCAGCATTTCAAACTCCTGGTGGATCTTGACAAGCGACGCTTATGCGACCAGGCCACACTGCTTTCTGTTCTTGCCAAACAAGTTGCCCTTCCGGACGCCTCGAACTCTGCACTTTCCCTCGTTCCCCCTAATTCCATGTACCAGTGCCTTTTCCAGCGATATCCAGGAATTCTTCAACCGATGCAGATGGGTGATACCATTAAGCACACCATTACCAATCACATTACAACAAAAGGTCCCCCTGTGTTTGCAAAACCCAGACGTCTTGCCCCGGACAAACTGAAAGCTGTCAAATCGGAATTCCAGCTTATGATAGATCTTGGGATAATAAGACCTTCCAAAAGCAGTTGGTCCTCTTCCCTACACCTGGTCCAGAAGAAGTCAGGAGACTGGAGACCATGTGGGGATTACCGGTTTTTGAATTCGACAACCATCCCGGACCGATATCCGGTACCAAATGTCCAAGACTTTACTTCTCTTCTCCACGGCAAATCTATCTTCAGTAAAATAGACCTCGTTAAGGCTTTCCACCACATTCCCGTAGAGCCTTCGGATATTCCCAAGACTGCAGTTTGTACACCATTTGGGTTATTCGAATTTGTGAAGATACCGTTCGGGCTACGGAATGCTGCGCAAACCTTTCAGAGGTTTATAGATGAGGTCACCAGAGGCTTAGACTTTGTTTATGCCTACATCGATGATTTGCTTGTGGCCAGCTCAACGGAAGAGGAACATAAGGAACATCTTTCACTCCTCTTTCAACGCTTAGAACAATACGGTGTTACTATTAATGCATCTAAGTGTGTGTTTGCACAGCCAACCTTGGAATTTCTTGGTCACACGATTTCGCAGCACGGAATTACCCCCCTAACTCTGACGGTCGATGCATCAGATGTTGCGATCGGTGGGGTGTTGGAACAAACCATTAACGGTCAACAAGCACCCATCGCGTTTTACTCGAAAAAGCTGCAGCCAGCCCAAACGCGTTATAGTGCTTTCGGACGTGAACTTCTTGCTATTTACTTAAACGTGAAGCATTTTCAACATTTCCTTGAAGGCCGAGAGTTTTGTGTTTTTACCGACCACAAACCTTTGGTCACTCTCTTCAATAAAAACAGCTGTAACCCCTCTCCCAGAGTCATCAGGCAACTCGATTATATCTCGCAATTTACCACAGATATCAGCCACATCAAAGGTGTCTTGAACACTCCAGCGGATGCACTTTCAAGAATAGAGATTACTTCTGTTACCCTCAGCTCTACACTGTGGAATGCTATTGCAAGGGATCAAGATAAGGATACGGAACTACAAGACCTGCTCAGAGAAGACTCCACTCACTCACTTTCCCTCAAGAAAATGAGTATGCCAGGATTGTCTGTGCCCCTCTATTGCGACGTATCAACAGCTGCTATTCGCCCTTATGTCCCTCCATGTCACAGACAAGCAGTCTTCACGGATCTTCATAAGCCCTCCCATCCTGGTATCCGTACTTCGCAACACCTGGTTACCTCTCGCTTTGTTTGGCCCTCGATGCGGAAGGATGTCAAACATTGGACCAAAACGTGCCTTGCCTGCCAGCGTGCCAAAGTCCAAAGGCACACCAGGTCCCCCTTTGACGCATTTCCGCCCCCATCCCAGCGATTTGAGGTAATTCATGTAGACATTGTTGGCCCTCTTCCAGTGATTCAAGGCCAACGTTATCTGCTCACCTGTCTCGACCGCTTTTCCAGATGGCCTGAAGCCATCCCACTTCCTGATATCCAAGCGGACACTGTTGCAAGAGCCTTTCTTCATGGATGGGTATCAAGATTTGGATTGCCGACAAAAGTCATCACTGACCAAGGTCGCCAATTTGAGTCTTCGCTTTGGAAGAAGTTTACCAGCTTGTTGGGTACAGTACATGCGCATACCTGTGCGTATCATCCGCAAGCTAACGGCCTCGTCGAACGCTTCCATCGCCAGCTGAAGTCATCCCTTATGTGTCACGAAGACTCCCATTGGATGGATAAGCTTCCACTCGTGTTGCTTGGTATTCGCTCTGCATTTAAGAGTGATCTGAAGACTACAGCGGCTGAACTAGTCTATGGAACAACACTGCGGCTACCAGGTGGCTACTTCACTGCAGGGGATAAGTCATGTGATCCTACGGAATTCGCTCAAACACTTTCCTCTCACATGCAGTCCCTTCAGCCTGTTCCCCCTCGATTGACTAGCCAACAGAACATCTTTGTTTCCCCAGCCCTCCAGTCTTGCACCCACGTTTTCGTTCGTGTACCTGTCCCAAAACGGCCTCTCCAATGTCCATATGACGGGCCCTATGAAGTTCTCCGACGTACGCGCAAATCATTTCTCATCCAGCGCGGTTCAAAGGTCGACAAGGTTTCTATCGATCGTCTTAAGCCTGCGTTTTTGGAATCAACCTTAAGCGAGGTACATGTAGCTACCAAAAAGGTCCAGGGGAAATCTGTGTCGTTCGGAACTCTTTGAACTTCCTCTCTGGTGGGGGAGTGTGTAGTGAATACTCTTATTTTAGTTTCAAGATAAATGTTAATTTTACCGTCTTGAATTTCGGAATAGCTATAAATTCATTTTAAATTAGTTACCCATCATAATTCAATTGTAAACCACATTAATACTAATTTTACTGTATGTATACTGTATTATTTTATTGTATGTAAACATAATTAATTATATATCAAAATTGTCAGTTAATTATTTATATTCAAATAATTATTTTAATCTAATACCATGTCCATTTTGCAAATAAATAATAGAAATCCAAGGGTTATATTTTCCATCCTTGGTACTGTCGCAGTTTCGCCTAACGGACTCAATACGGCTAGTGAGATAATCACTGGTTGGCACTTAACCAGCGGCAGTGCTTATGGCTACATCATCCAGGTTAACCTATACCGGATAGATGCGCTACGGTCCCAAGCCGTAGCTTGCCTAGGCCCAACGACGACGACGACGAAAACCAACAGACGTTCTGTTTGATTTGTTTCATCATTTGAACACTTATCTATATATGTTTTATTAAATAGTTGTGTATATATCCTGGAATTCAGAATTATTTCAACATCAGTCTCAAACTTAAGCTAATATTTTCATTAGAAAGTATTGAAATGATTCCATGCGAATAAATTAACAACTTTGCTCGATCTTTACCCCCGTTAATTTACTTTATTTTATATTCACTTAGTTGAAAATGAAGAATTTCATGTGTTAATAACTATAACTATACTGTATATATAGAGTACACACACACACACACTGTATATATGTTGTGCATATGGTTTTCATCCCTTGTGAATGGCTAAACATATATTTACTTTCGGTCTCTCTCTCTCTCTCTGGATATTGTGCGAATAGCCATAAAACAAATCATGTGAAGTTTGAGAGCAATCGGATAATTTTTAAAACCTCCCCCGGGCATTTTTGTATTCCCCCCGCTGTGAACTCAGTGAACTTTTGAGTTTTTCTTCGATTGCTCCGCCTCCTAATGCGTTTGGTTTTAGTAAATAATATTACGCAGTAACTCAGTTATTGCCATCCTAGCGTCGGAGTCGGTTGTGCAGATATTTTAGTTTCGGCTTGCCTTATAGGTCTAGAAGCCAAGCCTCCAAGGTATTGATTTCTCAAATAAATTGTGGAAAAGTAAACTTGTAGATGACAAGCTAGCTTGCTAGCTAGGGAATCATATTTTAATTTTATATAATTTAATTTTAATTCATTATTTAAATCTACACGTATATCATTAATTTATATTAATCGTTATATTTCATGTTATAAGGTGTCTATTTTTCTAATAAGTTTTAACATTTTTCCCTTCACAGACTTGAACTCATGTCGTCGACTGCAACTGTTAAGCGTACGACGCGGAAGTCAACCAAGGTGTTTCTGGTAGGCCACGCATCTGCATCTGAGTCCCTGACAGGCTCAAAGCTGCCGTCGAAAGGAGAGGTCCTGCGCCGCTTCTTCCATGTGCACATCATCGGCAAACAGACAATACGGAAGGCGGCTGATATCGTCATCAACGAAGTCCGCGAGTTTTGGGAAATCTCCCGGATCCCGACCTCCGTTCATCATCGTTGCACCCAGAAGCTCATCAAGTTGCACAAGGAGTGGAAGAACCTGATGCGCAAGAAAACGCAGGCGACCACGCCGTTCTTCGTGAACAAGCGGAACGCCTGGACACGCGATCTCAACAATCAATTCGACATCGCCCACGGGAATGCGCTGAAGATGCTCGTCATTCAGGAGGACAAGGCGTTTCTCTAGGCCCAGCGCGGGTACGGTCGGCGTGGGGCGATGCTCGGCGTCGACCGCCTCCTCGCCGAGCGTGAGGCACGACAGGCGCATCGCATCGCAGAGGTTCGCGCGTGCCAGGAGAAGGAGGTAGAACGGAAGCGCGCTGATGTGGAAGTGACCAAACTCAAACTGGACTCCAGCTCCAGCGAGGGCAGTCCACGGCGCCCTCGACAAAGCAACGACGCCCACGCCCAGCCGTCGACACCCAGCTCCGCCAGCCCGCCGCCGCCGAAACGCCGCGGGCGACAGCAGGTCATCACACCGAAGGTGGCCGCCGCGCTCGACCGCGCGCACATCACAGACAACAAGGCGGTCCACGTCGTTGCTGTGATTGCCGAGAGTCTTGGGCACAATGTTGCGGAACTCACCGTCAACCAGTTGTCGTTCTACCACTCGCGCATCAAGCACCGCAAGGAAGCCGCAGCCGTCATCAAGCGGGCATTTTCGCCCGACACCCCCCTCATCGTACACTGGGACGGGAAGCTGGTGGCCGACGTGACGGGAGGCGCGAACAACGTCGAACGGCTGCCCGTCCTTGTCTCCGGCGAAGGAGTCGCCAAGCTCCTCGCTGTCCCAAAGCTCGTCACCGGCACTGGTCAAGCAATGGCAGACGCTGTCGTCGAGGCGCTGGAGGACTGGGGCATCGCAAACCGCGTCGCCGGCCTGAGCTTCGATACGACGGCGTCCAACACCGGCGCGCGCGCGGGCGCCTGCGTGCTCATCGAACAAAAGCTGGGCAAGGATCTGCTCAACCTTGCCTGCCGCCACCACGTGCTCGAACTCGTCGCCGCCAAGGCGTTCGGCGAGTGTTTCCGTGCCTCCTCCGGTCCCAACGTCCAGTTCTTCAAGCTATTCAAGGAACGGTAGGATTCCATCAACACCAAGCGCCACCTGGTCATCGTCGACGAGGAGGCCACGGCGGCCCTCATGGACGCGCGAGACGACCTCATCGCCCGCTACCATTTCCACCTCTCCCAACAGCAACCGCGCGATGACTATCGCGAGCTCTTGGAGCTGTCCATTATCGTCTTCGGCGGCGTGCCCACGCGTGACATCCGGTTCATGCGCCCAGGCGCCCTCCACCGCGCGCGCTGGATGGCGAAGGCCATTTATTGCCTCAAGATGTTCCTGTTCCGCGAACAGTTGGTCCTCACCGCGCGGGAGCGGACCGGTCTCAGGCGATTCATCAACTTCGCCCTTGCCCTCTACGTCCCAGCCTAGTCGCTTCACCGAACCCCGCCTCCGCCCCGACGAACGACCTTGCCCTCCTCCAGGACCTCGTCGTCTACGAGGACAAGGCGCTCGCCAAGGTTCTGGCTGACGGCTTTGTGCGCCGGCACCTGTGGTATCTGAGCAAGCCACTCGTGTCGCTCGTCTTCTTCGACGACAACACATCTGCGGAGACAAAGAGGATAATAGTGAAGGCGCTCGAGGAGCAGGAGAGCTAGGACAGCCCCCCGAAGCGCGTTGTCGTCGAGCCGAAGCTGGCTGTGGTGAACGGAAAGACCCTCGCGGATTTCATTACCCAGTCATCGAGGCTCTTTTTCCAAGTGTTAGGCATCGACGGCCCAGTGACCCAAGGTATGCCGCCGCCGAGCAGAGGGTGGCGAGTCTCCGCGTCACTAACGACTTCGCCGAGCGCGGCGTCGCTATGATGCAGGACTACAACCTGGCACTGACAAAGGAGGAAAACCAACGTCAGTTACTCCTCCAAGTCGTCGAGGCGCACTCCTAGCGCTACGCTGACGCCCGCAAGTCCACCGTGACTTCTGCAAACTAGGCAACAATGAGTGGGAGATGGGTACCCATGAGACTCCCCCCCCGATTGAGGAGCTAATACTCGAGTAGAGGGGGACCTAGTATACAATTCAACTACAAAGTACTGACATGCCGAAGATATCAGTTCCATCCAACGGCATTCCGCAACGACAATTTTCAAAAAACGTACAACACTCTCATATGATTCACCCTGGGGAGAATACAAAAGTACAAGGGGAAAGCAGTAAAAATTATGCGATCGCTCTCAAACTTTATAGGATTACTTTTTATAGCTATTTGCACAATATCCGAGGGTGCATTCATAAAAATCGCAAAATTTTGAATTTAAACCGAAATAAGAACAACCCTAATATATATTATATATTATATATATATATATATATATATATAGAGAGAGAGAGAGAGAGAGAGAGAGAGAGAGAGAGAGAGAGAGAGAGAGAGAGAGAGAGGAGAGTGTAAATATATATTTAGCCATTCACAAGGGATGAAAACCATATGCACAGCATACATTTATTCCTGATGTGCTGAAATAATCAATAAACTAGATTTATATCTCTCACACTCTACCTTATATATCTGAATTATATTCTCGAAATCAAACTTCAATAAATTTTAATTCTGGATTTAATGTGTAACCAAATTTATTATTAAGCGAGGTACAGACACTGAGGTCGCGGCTCGCGTTCCGATGATACTTGGAATTAAGACAGCATAATTTTTATTTATATTTCATTGTTAATAAATGACGCGTTCGGTGGAGAAGGGGCGAACGCCACAAAATTCGAAAAATGAGTTTTTTGTCGTATAATTATCCTTTAAAACCTTTGCTTTACCTATGCAAAAAATTAGATGTTAGTCTGCACTCTTTCACGGTAAAATTTAGGTTTTAATGTATCTCAGAGAAATTCACTCCGCATCATTGCTTCACATTGAACACATCTATCTACTTTCTGGTCACTCGACAATGCCCTGTGATGCTCAATTTGGCCAAATTGAACAAAATATAAAAAATAATTACAGCAATATTATTTACACCAAAAAAGATTATGTTACGGACAAAACTACAGCCGTTTCGCAGCGCTTCCTAGTTGTAGAAATGAAACAGGCTGATTTTCTCGATTTTGACGTCCTAAAAACGTGCATTGTCATTAGGAAATCAACAACTACTAAATTTACAGATGCAAGAAAGTTAATATTTTGACTTTCAACACAAAGAAGGCTACGTAATATCTACTGCATACCGCACAACCCAGATAATAGCCATCCCGTCAGACTGCAGAAAGGGAAAAAATCCTACAGTGTCAGTTTATTCAATCTAGCCCAGCAGACACTGCAACCAAAGTATTCCCAATTGCTGCCAATAACTAAGGAAAAAATAAAGATCTCAAAGAATTATCAGACCTAATGCCTGCAACTGCAGTGAACTATTATACAAGATTGTTAAAGGAACTGGAAGAAACCGAAACAGTTGAAGCAGGTAATACAACATTCGACGAAGAGGACCAAATAATGGATTACACCAGTTAACATCAGAAGCTATCAATAAATAATTGTAAAAATTTCTTGGCGTTTTATTATATCGACATATTACACAACAATATTTTACTCAAATATGTGTTCAAATTCATACAACATTTCAATAAACTGGAAAAATACAAAGGTTTAAAGTTTACAAACTTTAACTGCATTTTGTGGCATAATTCGAAAATGTTGCGTTCGCCCCTTCTCCACCGAACGCGTCAAATATTGTATGCAAATGTACCGTATTATTTGTAAAGAGAAATGAGTGTACTATAAAAACCAGTGAGAATGGAACTATTCCAAACATTATTTGCGAGTTTATTCTTTATATTTCAATGAGTTCTTTCGTGCACTGTAGCTTCTCCTCCGCAGCAGGGTATGGAGAAGACGAAGCATATATATATATACCTGTACAGCTGCAATCAAAGAGGTATGACTGATATGCAATGGTTAATTTTTAAATATATATTTTTGAGATATGGATTCCACGTTCTCTCTCTCTCTCTCTCTCTCTCTCTCTCTCTCTCTCTCTCTCTCTCTCTCTCTCTCTCTCTCTATATATATATATATATATATATATATATATATATATATATAACATACTGTGTGTATGTATATATATATATATATATATATAATCATGCGGGTTGCTTCTACAGAGCTTCAATTTAATATTTAGGAGAAATCCAATGACAAGGAGAAATGTAAATGCCATGAAAAGTCTTCTTTAATGCGCAACGTTTCGAGCAATACGCTCATCTTCAGGCTGTATAAAACAATGTGAAATTAAAATCAATAATTGAATGAAAAACAAGACAAAGAAAATTTCTATAACCTATTCATAAAGGCAAATTTTAAAAGACTGAGAAAAGAGGTTAAATTCTAAGTTATACAGATTTACATATAAAATTAAGATTAAGAAGCTATTTTTAAATACATATAGTAAATGTGAAATTAATACACTGGAAAAATTAACAATAGTACACTGGAATAATGAAACTAACTAACCTTTCACTGCAATTTCCGAGGCTAAACTGATTTAAGCAGAGGCAATACGAGAAAACAAAAGATGGCGAGGGCGATTGGGGAAGGGGGGATTATAAGGAATTGGGGAAGGAGGAGGGATTATAGAAAATTTAACGGGACAGCTGATGAGTCAACATTTAGCGAAGGGGTCAATGTTTTAATGTAAAGCGATTCCAAAATTCTGAGTGAATTGGGACAAGTATTACAACCAAGAATTTTAAAATTGTCTAAAGTGACATCAGTTTTACATTTTATACTGTGTTCCCGAATACTAGAAACTTCTTTAGTTTTTAAAATTTTACCTGTTCGGCCACTTATTCCCATATGCGAATAAAATCTAGCCCTGAGAGAGCGAACAGTGCTGCCAATGTAATTCCCAAGGAGACACCTAGGGCAGGTAAATAAATATACAACACCGCTACGCAACGAGTCAGGGGTTCGATCCTTCGCTGAGAAAAAGCTACCTACAGACGTTTTATTAATAAATATGATGCGGAAATCAGTATGATAAAAAAATTTCCTTAACAACTTTGTAAATTTAAGCTTAAATTCCTTATTCAAAGGACCCATTTCAGGTACCAAGAAATATTTTATATCCTTCGGCACTGTAATGCAAGGAAGTTGAGGGCTATAAACATTATTTAAGAAGGATCTAATTAGTTTGTCTACATAGTGAACAGGAAAACTATTATTGGTAAAGTATGATCTTAGATTATTAAATTCATCATTAAGTAAGGTAAAACTAGAGGTCAAATTATATCCTCTGAACAGGAGAGTTTTAATACAAGACATCTTATAGTTGAAATCAGTAAAACTAAAAAAATTCATGCCCAAACCAGTGAAAGTAGGTTTCCTGTAAACTGATGTAGTAATAGAATCACCGTTTTTCGAAATTAAAAGATCTAAAAAGGGGAGGGACCCATTTTGCTCAGTTTCCATTGTATACGTTATATTGGGGTGCAAAGAATTTAGGAAGTTAAAGAATTGTTGCGCTTGTACCGCATTATCAAAGACAGCTATCGAATCATCAACGAAGCGTCGATAGAAAATTGGCTTGAGATGAGTGGGAGATTGTCTAAAAATTACACTTTCTAAATGAGTCATAAAAAAATCAGCTGCTAACGGTCCGACAGGTGATCCCATCCCTACACCATCAATTTGTTGGTAAACCTTATTGTTGAAAGTGAAATAGCATTGTTTGAAGACCAATTCTAAAAATTCCTTAAAATGAGACAATGAAAAACCATGAAAAATATCATCCGAGCTAAAAACCCTATCTAAAATAATGGCAATAGTTTCAGATACAGGTACATTTGTGAAAAGCGACTTTACACCAAAACTGACAAAAAACTTTTTTGAATCGAAATTCTCACCAAGGAGGTCTTTTTGGAATTCAAACGAGTTATTTATAGTGTAAGCATTTTCGCAAAGGGTGACAGGAGACGAACAACAAATTTTGCCAATTGAAAGGTGGGTAAGTTATACGAAGCTAAAATAGGACGGAGAGGTGTTCCAGCTTTATGGATTTTAGGCAGACAGTATAATTGAGCAAGATTAGCACCAGATGCGAACAACTGAGAGTAAGTATCGTTTTTTATTATCTTTAAAGACTTTAGTCGTGACAGAAATCTATTAACCTGGTCTTCTAACCTTACAATGACTTTATTGACAGGTTCAAGAATTTGTTTGAATTTAGTAAGATCACTTAGGATTTCATTAGTTTTGTTTATGTAGTCCGATTTATTCAAAATAACCACTCCGTTACCCTTGTCCGGTCTAGTCACGACAATCTCCTGGTTCTTTGCCAAATTCTTAATACACTGTAAATCACTCTTCCTAAATATGAAAGATTGAAATTTAAGATTTCGAAGTTTATGAAAAAATTCTTGAGTTAGATTTGCGAACTGACATTTGAAATTATTGAATTCACCCGAAGGATATAAAATATTTCTTGGTACCTGAAATGGGTCCTTTGAATAAGGAATTTAAGCTTAAATTTACAAAGTTGTTAAGGAAATTTTTTTATCATACTGATTTCCGCATCATATTTATTAATAAAACGTCTGTAGGTAGCTTTTTCTCAGCGAAGGATCGAACCCCTGACTCGTTGCGTAGCGGTGTTGTATATTTATTTACCTGCCCTAGGTGTCTCCTTGGGAATTACATTGGCAGCACTGTTCGCTCTCTCAGGGCTAGATTTTATTCGCATATGGGAATAAGTGGCCGAACAGGTAAAATTTTAAAAACTAAAGAAGTTTCTAGTATTCGGGAACACAGTATAAAATGTAAAACTGATGTCACTTTAGACAATTTTAAAATTCTTGGTTGTAATACTTGTCCCAATTCACTCAGAATTTTGGAATCGCTTTACATTAAAACATTGACCCCTTCGCTAAATGTTGACTCATCAGCTGTCCCGTTAAATTTTCTATAATCCCTCCTCCTTCCCCAATTCCTTATAATCCCCCCTTCCCCAATCGCCCTCGCCATCTTTTGTTTTCTCGTATTGCCTCTGCTTAAATCAGTTTAGCCTCGGAAATTGCAGTGAAAGGTTAGTTAGTTTCATTATTCCAGTGTACTATTGTTAATTTTTCCAGTGTATTAATTTCACATTTACTATATGTATTTAAAAATAGCTTCTTAATCTTAATTTTATATGTAAATCTGTATAACTTAGAATTTAACCCTCTTTTCTCAGTCTTTTAAAATTTGCCTTTATGAATAGGTTATAGAAATTTTCTTTGTCTTGTTTTTCATTCAATTATTGATTTTAATTTCACATTGTTATTATACAGCCTGAAGATGAGCGTATTGCTCGAAACGTTGCGCATTAAAGAAGACTTTTCATGGCATTTACATTTCTCCTTGTCATTGGATTTCTCCTAAATATATATATATATATATATATATATATATATATATATATATATATATATATAAGAAAATGTTCTTAAGGCCATGAAAATATGTATGATTGTATGTCTGTTAAATTAATCTCTCAACATTTTAATGAATATTGTATACAACTGTGTTTTTATTTGCTCCTTAATCTTTCCACCATTAATTTTGAGTTTACTATACTAATAAAAAATAATGTCTTAACATGTTAATAAATATTGTATGGGGATGTGTTTCTATTTACTCCTCACTCATTTTCAAAATTATGTCTATGGTTGTGTTTTAATAAGATGTTAGTCACCTAGAATGGTTTGTGGGCGCAGTTGCGCGAGTTCCCGTCGGTGACAGGTACACGCGGAAGCATCATTCGCCGATGGTCACTATACTCTGCATTCACAGTAACATTCAGTCAGCTTGCTAATTTTAAGTATCAATGTATCACCCTTGGTTAACCTTGGTTTAGCTTTCGCCCGAATTGTTCATTCTGACAAAGGTGAAGCTTGTCACTCCACCTAACACCTCCAGTTTAACTGGAATCCAAGCCATGCCCAACCAACAGCCCAGCGTCTTAACCACTTGGCTACCCAAGGCACCCATTTATCTACAATTTATAACAATCACTTTTATTATTGTATGGAAAGATGAACAGCTAGGTTTTGCTGCGCGCCGCCTGCTGAATCTCGATCCCAGGCCGATGGATTCGTAGTCAGCGACAAAAATCACTACACCACGAAGGCGCATATTATATATATATATATATATATATATATATATATATATAGATGCATTCTTCAAAGAGAAATTGCGAGGAGAATGTATAACACACTTTGATTTTACTCCAGAAGATGTAGCGACAGCTATAGGACAAATGAAATCACATTCAGCTGCAGGTCCGGACAAATGGAACGCACTATTAATTAAAAACTGTAAAAATGAAATAGCTACACTCTTATACTGGATATGGAGAAGATCCCTAGACACTGGGGAAATACAAAGCATTTTAAAAAGAGCAAATATCGTCCCTATATATAAAGGAGGAGATAGATCTCAAGCAAAGAACTATAGACCAGTGTCACTGACGCCCCACCTCACCAAAATTTTTGAAACAATAGTTAGAAAGAAAATCTATGACTTCTTGGAGACACTGGAAAGATTTAACGAAAATCAACACGGATTCCGATCAGGAAGATCATGCCTATCACAACTTATGGAGCATTATAACAATATCCTAGATGCACTTGAAGGCAATGAAAACTATGATGTCATATACACGGATTTTGCTAAAGCTTTTGACAAATGCGATCATGGTATAATAGCACATAAAATGAAACATGTGGGAATAACAGGAAAAGTGAGAAAATGGATCTACAATTTCCTCAGAAATTGACTAGAGGTGGTCAAAATTTAAGATGTATCATCATCAAAATCAGAAGTACGCAGCTCATTACCACAAGGTACAGTGCTGGCCCCACTCCTGTTCATTATCATGCTAACAGACATAGACAGTGGAGTAAACAGCAACAGTATTGTAACATCATTTGCGGACGATACAAAGATCAGCAGAAAAATCAGCGATGCAAACGAACTAGAGGCCTTGCAGAGAGACACAAACAAAATATACAAATGGTCAGAAGACAACAATATGACATTTAACACCGAGAAATTTAAGCTCTTGAGATAAGGTAGAAATGAGGAACTTAAAAAGACTGCATATTATGCTCGAGATAAGCAAGAAATTCAGAGAAGCACGAAAGCGGTCGACTTGGTGGGTAGTAATGACCGATGATGCCAAATTCGAGACACAAAATCAGATAGCAATAAACAAAGCGAAAAGAGTCGCGCGGGACAGATACTAAGAACGTTCAAAAGGAGGGACAAATCAGTAATGATTCCCCTGCTGAAAACAATGATTATACCAAAACTTGAATACTGCTCAGTTTTTACTTCCCCCATATAAAAAGAAAGAAATTAATAAACTAGAAGAAACGCAGAGACATTTCACAGCCAAGATTGATTGCTGCAAAGAACTCAACTACTGAGAAAGACTACGTAAACTAAATCTGTACTCCCTGGAAAGAAGAAGAGAGAGGTATACCATAATCTACATATGGAAAATTATTGAAAAACTGGTACCAAACCTCAAACAAAACCCAATTACCATCCAGACAACGCTGGAAAATAGGAAAGTCAGAATGTGTAGTGTTCCCAAATTAAAGGCCGACAAGGGACCTCCTCAACTCTGAAGGAAAATAGCTTGGTTGTCAGGGGGCCAAGAATTTTGAACCAGCTTCCAAAGGACCTCAGAAACATTACAGGTCTCAAAGTTGAAGTCTTCAAGAGAAGACTAGATGCCTGGCCCAGGACGGTACTAGATGAGCCGGGTGTACGTGGCTATGTACGATGGAGAACGCAAGAGAGCTCTCGCTCCTCCACCAAGCCAGTACTAGAGGCGGGGCCACCAGCTTGACCTTCGTGTGAAGAAAGACCGACGCACGGAACCCAAACAAGGTTAACAACGTGTGTATATATATATATATATATATATATATATATATATATATATATATATATATATATAAATATATAACCTTACAACCTTACAAAGGTTCCGCGCGATGACTTCTCATTTCGCGAAGGTCAAGCTTGTCGCCCCTCCTCTCGAGTTGGCCTGGTGAAGTAGTGAGTTGGATTCTTGCGCTCTCCACCTCACATAGCCAGGTACGCCCGGCTCATCGGGGATTGTTCTGAGCCAGGCGTCTAGTCTTCTTTTGAAGATTTCCACTGCAACTCCCTTCGTGTTTCTTAGGTCTTTGGGCAACTGATTAAACAGTTTTGGTCCTCTCACTACAAAACTATTTTCTTTCAGGGTTAAGGATGTTCCCTGTCTCGCCTTCAATTTGGGAATACGACACAGTCTACCGCTTCTACTTTCCACGGTTGTTTGGGGAGTTATGGGATTCAGAGTAAGATTAGGGACTAGTTTCTCCATTATTTTCCAAGTGTAAATAATGGTGTATCTCTCTCTTCTCCTTTCCAGTTAATATAGGTCTAGTTCTCGTAACCTTTCCCAGTAATTTAGTTCTTTTGCACCCATTGATATATATATATATATATATATTAGCTCTTACACTGAAGTCGGGGTTTCGACTCCCGATGGTACATATCCGAATAATTGTACTATAAAGATATGATAATATTAACTAGAGATTTAAGTGTTAAGTTAGGTTAAGTTAGGTTAGGTTATTATAATCTATATTCAATTTTTTTTGCGAGGGGGGGGCCGTAGGTGGCACTACTACTACCCCTGGGCACTCCCCCATCTTTTTCTTTTCAAAGTATTTTCCAGGAAATTAGTTTCAATTTAGGTAATTTAGTTACGACCCTATTTCTAACTGCTCTTACTGGAAGTTGTATTTGAAATTTAAATAAAGAATTTTGCTCTAATTCTTATTATTCGATCCTTTTTCTAGGAGATGAGAATGAAGCCGGGAAAAAAGTTTGTCTTCGAATGAACAAACGTCATTTTGAATACAATCGCTAAATTTTCGACTTTCCTTTTTACGAATAAAATTTTTACGTTTCCGATTCAACCATTTAAAAATTTTAAAATTTTAACTATATTAAAATTAAAATTTTTGGATCACCTGAAGATCAGAGCCCCCAGGCTTCTTTAGTTAGCCTTTTAAGGCTAACTAGCGAAAATATCACGACTTAACCTAACCATTCGTTAGGTCAACTGTACACCCTTGACGATTGGTTAGGTTAAGTCGTGATATTTTAGTTAGTTAGCATTATAAGGCTAACTAACGAAGACTTGGGGCCCTGATCTTCAGGTGAGCCAATTTTTTAATTTTTTTGCATACATAATTACGTACTGTAAGTAGTACGCAGCCTTTATGTAATTATGTAACACTGAAATCAATGTGCAACATTAGCGTAACGTTTCCAGCTTTAACAAAAGTAAGACAGCTATCTACGATTTTATAACCTTTTGTTGTTTCTTAATTCCTCTTAATTACGTAACTTAAGCGTAACGTTTTAAACAGTCTAGACTTTGGGATTTTTATATGAATATAATTTATAAAGTCTCATAACTTCCATAATTCCTGACTTCAATTCATAACTTCCATAATTCCATAACTCCTACTGAGAGGAGGGGCGACAAGCTTGACCTTCGTGAAATGAGGAATCATCGCGCGGAACCTTTGAAAGGTTGAAAGGGTAATGCCTAACATGCAAAATATAGCGTATTATGAAACTGAGATTCTTATTAAAATATGATAATACTGCTTCCCTTCGACCAGCGAAGTTAAGCGACATTGGGTCTGCGTTGTTGTTGGATGGGGCCCCAACCTCTACGTCCAGATTAAGGAGCTACCCATGGTTCCGATTCCACGTAAAGCTGTTGGTCCCCTCCGTCATATGACCTTAGATGTTGCAATGGAGGTTAAACAACCCCATCAAACATCATATATACTGTATATATATATATATATATATATATATATATATATATATATATGATGTAGGTCACATCCGCATCCGCATCCGCATCCGCGGAACATCCGCACATTTTCTCGCATCCGCATCCGTGTCCGCATCCGCACTTTGGACTGCGGATGTCGTGCGGATGTGGACCGTTGAGATAAAACGTCATTAATAAGCGGAAATTATCAAATTCTACTATATTATAGAACTAGTTTATTGTGCGCAAAAGTGATGCAAGCGACAAGACGAGAGGCTGTTCTTGTATGAAGTTACTCTCTTGCAACCTACTTAGATCCACGTTACAAAGCTAAGTTATTTTCACCTAGTACATTAGAACGAGTTAAATCATCACTTGGCAAAGCAGTTGAAGAGCTTCAATCTCTTGAATCTGTCGCTTCGCCACCCACCAAAAGAATAAAAGTTTCAGTGACAGAACCAACACCTTCAACAAGCAAATCTATCACAGAATCTGTCTCTCAGTTTCTTGAGTCAAGCAGCAATGACGAGACCTACGCGATGTCAAAAGATGTAGTAAAAATGATCGAGAGCTATCACCAAGAAAAACGCCTGGCTGCATGTGACAATCCTATTAGTTGGTGGAAAAATACGCAGAATATCTATCCATACTTGAGTAAACTTGCAAGGAAACATTTAGCCTGTCCTCCAACAAACGTACCAAGCGAGAGATTATTTAGCAGTGCTGGATTAATATATGATGAAAAGAGAAACAGACTGGCAGCAGAAAAGGCAGAAAAATAATGTTCCTTAAGCATAACCTTCCTATAATTAAGTTTGAACATTAAACGATGAACATCTTAGTTTACTTTATTTTAATTACTCATTTATAAATATGCCTAATAAAACTTTAAACTTAATATAAATAGTTATCAAGCTAATTAAAGATCTCTTTCTATAAGGGTGGAGGTTGGGGAAAGAGGTCGGTGGGGGTGCATTTGAGTTGGGTTCACGTCCCGCATCCTGGTAACACAATTATGGTTTCTAATTGTGGCTGAAACTCAACAAAATATAACGAATTTATTTGCAGACGAATTCACTAATTGATTTCTATATTAGTTAGATGCTTGATATTATTTTATATGTTCAGAGAAAAGTACAGCAATTATTGTACAATTAATCAATTATACTACATTATAGCTACAGCTCTCTCTATATAATAACTTATTATATACGTTAAACACAACAAATCTCGAATATATCCTAAAAAATAACGAAAATGTAGACATCCGCATCCGCATCCGCGGATGTTGAAATCAAACATCCTCATCCGCATCCGCGGATGTGAAAAAAATGACATCCGCTACATCACAAATATATATATATATATATATATATATATATATATATATATATATATATATAATATACAGTAAAACCTTTCCATAACGAAATATATCAGACAAATTACTGTCGTTTTAGAGATTTTGTTCGTTATAAAGAGATTTTCCTTTCCGATATTGTAGTGTATGTTTTAATGACCTATTTAGACCCTCATTACTGTAGGCTTCGGATAAATATGCATTTGCATATTTTAGTAGTTTTCTAAGATATTAGTATTTTTCGAAGATAAATGCATATTTTAACATTTTTGTCACCAAACATACATAAATCTTGTTCAAAGTAAAGTATATAGATTACCTATATACTTCATTTTGGTTGGTTGGTTGACGTGTATGATATTCCCGGCATCAAAGATCACGCCACCAGCCAAGTTGTGACGTCATACATCAGACCACCATGAACTACCAATTGTTATGTGGCAAATGACCGGCGATCATTTATTCATTTGCATTCTGCCCACTGTACATGCTGTACATACCACCTTGAACTACCGAAATGCCGAACGAAAAGCGAAGTAAATACAAAATTCTTCAAGCATATGAAGCATTCACTACTGATGGTCAAGTGTTGTTCTGTAAATACTGTGAAATTCCAATACCGGCGGATAAAAAATTTCAAGTAATACAACACCTTCAAACAGTAAAACATGTCAGGTTACAAAGTTCCAGTAATGCTAAGCAGGAGCAACAGTTGTTGTTTGCTTGTAAACCTGGTCCTAGTCGTTCACAGCTCAACGTCGATTTATGCAATGCATTTATTTCAGCAGATATTCCCTTGGCAAAATTGAAAAACAAAAGAAAGCCTTAATAAATGCAAAAAACTTCAATTCTCTACGTGGGCATCGAAACTGTTGTGGAAATAAATTCTGTCTATTAGAGTGGGTTTTTATTATCAAAAGCCTCAATGAATTCATAGAAAAATAACCAGGAAAAGTAGTGCCAGACGAGTCCACGCTATGGAAAAATTATGTTCCACAATTGTACAAGGAAGCTCTTGAAAAAATAAGAAGCAAAGCTGGTGGAAATAAGATTTGGGTGTCCTTCAACGAAACAACAGATGTGGAACAACGATGCGTTGTGAATTTTGTGTTTGGTGTCTTAGGAAAAGAAAAGGATAAAAGTTACATACTGACAGATGACGTACTCGATAAGGTGAATCACTCGACTGTTGCTGCTTTCTTCAATAATTCGTTAAACAAGCTATGGTCATCTTCTAATGTATTGTACAATAATGTTCTTTTAGTATGCACAGATGCTGCACCTTGTATGTGCAAAGCTATGACTGGACTTCAGGTTTTGTACCCTAAAATGATTCATGTAACGTGTGTAGTTCATGGTCTGCATCGTGTGGTGGAATTGGTTCGTTCTAAGTACCCTGATGTAAATAATTTGATAGCAACCGTAAAGAAAGCATTCCTGAAAGCTCCATATCGAAATGCCAAATTTTTTGAATTGGCTGAAAACGTAGCCCTTCCTCCCTCACCTATAATCACCAGATGGGGAACTTGGATAGAGGATAGACGCAGCAGTGTATTACGCCAAAAAATTTGACATCGTCAAAACCGTGATAGAAACATTCGATCCTTGCGAGGCTCAGAGCATTCAGAAGGCACAATCTCTACTGAAAGCAGATGGCATTCAAGAGAATTTGCTCTTCATATCTGCCAATTTCTCGTGTCTTTCCTCAACGATTTTAAAATTGGAAGAAAAGGGAATGTCTTTGAAGGGTAGTATCACGTTAGTTGAAGAAGTTGTTCGTGCACTGAAAGACACTGAATGCACAGATTTCATTAACAAGCTTAATAATGTGCTGTCTAAAAACGAAGGGTATGGAAAGTTGAAGAAAATTAGCGAGATCCTTTCAGAAAAAACTGAAATTGACGGAACGCTGGAACCTCTTAATCTGTCGGATTTGCAGCCTTGAAACATGCACCTATTGTTTTGTGTGATGTGGAGCGAGTATTTTCTGAATATAAAAATCTTGCTAATAATAGGCGCAAGTTTAACTTTGAACATTTGCAGCAACATGTGGTAATTAAATGCAATCACTGTTTGTAATAATTTTTGGTAAATAAGTTTTATTCCAGTGTTTTGAATAAAGTAATTTCCTCTAAAATATTTTCATTTCCCAGTGATAGATATATTTGATAGTGCATATTTAAATGCATATTTGCATGCATATTTACTACTTTTTTAGTGCATATTTATCCGAAGCCTACGTCATTAGTTACTTATACATATTTTATATACTATATACAGTATATTAACATTACTTAAAATTATTTCTCCGTGAGGGAGAAACATTCTAGCCAATTACGTATCAGTTTTCAGGCATCAGCCAATCAGCATGTCGCTTAATTTTTTGATCAGGGGAAATGGCGGGAGAGACAAACGCGTGCAGCTCAGACTCCTCATAACAAAACGTGTTTTCGATAAAGAGAGGTTTCGTTATAGTGTAATGTTGGTATTGAGAGGTTTTACTGTATATATCTGTTTCGCCCACAGGTAGGAAAAGGAAATCCGGTGCTCTTCCAATATGTGCTCTACCTTAAAATTTACATTCCAATACGTGAGCTACCTTAGATTATTCGGATTAGCAGCAGGTATGTTAGTTAGCCTTATAAGGCTAACTAACGAAAATATCACGACTTAACCTAACCAATCGTCAAGGGCGTATAGTTGACCTAACGATTGGTTAGGTTAAGTCATGATATTTTCGTTAGTTAGCCTTATAAGGCTAGTTTCACGGTAGAGCACGTATTGGAATATGGTAGATCACAGTTTCGCGGTAGAGCACATATTGGAAGAGCACCGGAAATCCTTGTTTTATCCGAAACATGAATGTAGAATATTTAATTATAATTTCATTAAGTTAAATTTTCATAATTTCGTTCATATCTGTTTTCGTCATACAAACTAAACTTTTAATTCGTAGGATATAAAAATTATATAAAACAAACTTTATATTCTCATATAGTAATTTTATAAAAATTCTATAAACATTTTATATTAATTTTATATATAACGTAATTGTGGTAACCCCATTTAAGGCTTCTATTATTATAAAAATGTAAGCATTTTTATACTTAAAGAATGTGTCAAACTGTCGACGTAGTTCGTAAGACGAAATTGCTTTACAAATTTTTCAGTAATTTTACAACCAACTAGTGAATTATACAGTTCTAGAAGGCACTTCCGTTAGTGTTGAATGATTCCCACCCATTTTACAACGTACGCAGTTACAACAGTTGCTTCGCTGGAACTACCGAAATCTAATGTAGCGATTAGTCCCTCCTTGTAGATTGTAACTCTTAATATAATCCACCCACTTTTGTAAAAGTATTTAACACGTGAACAGCTTCTTTTCGAGGAATCCTGAGAAAACAAGTTGTGCCTAAAACGCTCCTCCGTTGTGTGACTTACGTGATTTGGGAATTAATTTTACTTACTTGAATATGACATATTCACATTGAATAATGTAATTTTGCTAAAATTTATTTGAATATTAAATAGTCTGTCTGAAAATTATTCTTTGAAGAAAAGTGTAAAAAAAATTATATTGCTGAAGTGTTTTGAAGTACCGCTGTATATTGTTGAAAATTTGTCTATTTTGAATTTGATTATTATGAAATGTTAATTGAATTGCTTCTTGTGTTCATCATTCAGTAACGTAATAAAATTGTGAAAGCTGTTGAGCAAAATGGTCTATGTTGCCTTCACTCATTAATTGCTTTTAGCTGTAATAATTAAATTAGAAATTTATGGTAAGCAGGGCACCGATAAAATTAAATATTGAAAGGACGTCGTCTGGAGGTTCAAATCTCTGATTTAAAAACTCCTACGGAAGTTAACCGTCTGAAATCAAAAGGACCGTAGTCCACGGTGATAATCACCATTTAAAGTTCGTCTACAGAAAGGAGAATATATATATATATAAGGGTGTGTGTGTGTGTATATAGTATACACACTGTATATAGTGTCATGCTCATTGAAACAACCACTTACAACTATGAAACTCCCAGCAAAATTCACAGGTTTTATATACTGAAGGGTCAATTTTCATGTATTGGCTTAAAATCTTTATACTTTTGAACCATTGAATTAAAAAAAAATCCGAAGAAAGAGAACATCTGGAAGCGACTAAAGTGAATAAAAAATTATAAGGATCTTGGCTGAAGACTGTTAAAGAGCTCTCATAATTTATGAGTCTAAAATGCATTTGTTTGATACACACACATAAGGAGCAGAGCAGAGCTGGGCACTTGCGTTTTTTTTTGCGGTACTGCGGTACTGCGGTACTACCGCACTACCAAACCGGGACCGCATAACGCAGTACCGCAAAGGATCGCTGAAAGTACAGGCTGTACTTTCAGCGATCCTTTGCGGTACTGCGTTATGCGGTCCCGGTTTGGTAGTGCGGTAGTACCGCAGTACCGCAGTACCGCAAAAAAAACCGCAAGTGCCCAGCTCTGGAGCAGAGTCATTCAAAATTTGTCCTTCCAATGTATAAAACCCTCAGGGAAACATACTGGTTTCATAAAGGTACGGGGCTGCTTCACTGGGTATAACACTCGAGTCATTGAAAAGTAAACGGTACCATGAAGAAAGATCAATATCATCCTATCTTAGCTCACCGTATCAAATCAAGTGGTCAACGCCTATTTGAGTCAAAACTTCATTTTCCGAGATAATCATGCCAAACCCAAATATAACGTTTGCATGAATTATCTGAAGAATAAAGAATAACAGAATGTGCTGACCATTATCGAATGGCCTCCACAGTCACCTGATTTGAATTCAATTAAGTATTTATGAATATTTTTCACATTTGAGAAGAAAAAGAACAATGCTAACTACCTCATACTGATCTGTAGAAAGTGATAAAACAAAATTGGAACATAATTCAAGATACCATAAAAAAATTTATTGAATCAGTGCCACGATGAGTGGCTGCTATATTGGCTGCTAAAGGGAGACATATAAAATACGAGTTTATAGCTTTCATCTCTGACCCAACTTAATGTTTTTTATAATATTATTTTTTTTTTGTTATTAAATTATGAATTAATGCAGTTTCATCGAATTTTTTTTCATAATTAGAAGTGGACTTAGAGTTTTGGCCCCATTTTCTATACATATACAGGGTGTCCCAAAAAATGTATACACACTTTAAATACTTATAAAGGCAGTGTTTATTAAAATACATTTCATTTTCAAAATGTAATAGAATCTACAGACAGTATTTAATTGTTTTGTCAACGCCTGTTTTCAAACTGACGTCCGTTCTGGTCCAGGCACTGCTGATAACGCGAAGCAATGGAATCGCAAACATCACGAAACATTTCGTTTGGTATTTGTGTGCATTCTCGTTCAATGGCTGCTCTCAATTCAGCGACTGTTGCAGGTTTTATAGCGTAGACTTTGTCTTTTAAGTATCCCCATAAAAAAAAGTCTAGTGGTGTGAGGTCTGGTGAACGCGGAGGGTATTCTACGAAACCCTTCGTCCAATCCACATCCACATCGTGCCAAGTACCACTCGCAATACTCCACTCTTCGGTCCGGATCATCTTCATTAATAGCATGGACTAATCTTGGAATGTAACTTTTCCATTGACAGCGCTTCAAAATGCGTTGGACAGACGATTCTGAAATTCCTACCTCACGACTCGCTTGCCGCACAGATTTTCTTGGACTTTGGTGATACGTTTCCAGTACTCTTTCTTGCTTTGTGGGGCTTGTCGATGTCCGTGGTCTTCCGGAACGCTTCTTGTGGACATTCTGAACAGTTCCATCGGCTTCAAACTTATCTCTAATTCGAGTGATGGTAAGTCGCGTTGGTGGATCTGTTTGAAACTCCCTCCTAAACTGTCTTTGCACTTCAACTGCGTTTTCACACTTCCAGTAGCATTTTAGAATGAATTTCCTTTGTTCAAAGCTTAGTCTGACTGCCATTGTTAATTCTAATGGGTTTAACTTGGAAAGAAAGAAACATCAATTGAGCTATGAGCTGTTAAAGTGTGTATACATTTTTTTGGGACGCCCTGTATATATATATAGATATAGTGGTGGATTCGAAGGGAGCCAGAGTGGTCAAGGACCCGACGGAAAAAATATATACAGTATAAAAAATATATATATAAGGGGTGGCAAACAATGATTGCCTCCCCTGCACAGATGAAACTAATATAGGTACAAAAAAACTGATTGTTGCATCTTTTAGGCAATTTAATTTACGTCTAACGAAAACCACTCAATAGTTGGTGTTGCCTCCTTGTGCTTGGCGGACGGCTTCAAGTCGGCAAGGGTAGGAGGTGAGGAGAGACTCGAAAAGGTCGGTGTCGTACTCAAGATTTCGGAGGATTGTTTCGATGTGGTGCTCCATGGTCGGGCGGGAGACTCGGGTGGCTGGTGGTTCAGCAAGCATCAGGGATTCCACTCGGTCTTTCAGGATGGATCTTGAAAGATTCTGCCGCCGGACCATGGAGCAGCACATCGAAACAATCCTCCGAAATCTTGAGTACGACACTGACCTTTTCGAATCTCTCCTCACCTCCTACCTTTGCCAACTTGAAGCCGTCCACCAAGCACAAGGAGGCAACACCAACTATGGAGTGGTTTTGTTTAGACGTAGAATTAAATTGTCTAAAAGATGCAATAATCAGTTTTTTTGTACCTCTATTAGTTTCATCTGTGCCACATTATAATTTGATTGGAAAACCGTCGGCATCTCCATAGAGATAGAGAAATTCTGAATCCGCTAGCAAGGATATATATAGATATATATACAGGGTGAGTCAAAAGTCTCAATACATAGGCAAAATGGTCATGATAAATAAATGATTATTTATTTTTTATTTTTTTGCAGGTGATGTGCTGAGATGCCTTTGTCCCAAGAAGAGCGTATAGAGATCATTCTTCTGGCAGGATCAGGAAGCTGTCGTAAGGTTGCCGAGGATTTTAACAGGAGACACCCCCCCCAGCACGCACATCATACACGACACCGTTGCCAAACTCATTGAGAAGTTCAAGAAGATTGGAAGTGTTGCAGACCAACCGAGAAGTGGCCGTCCACGAATAGCCACCGATGAAGGCACAGCGACCATGGTGAAGGCACAGCGACCATGGTGCTGGCAGCGTTCGCAAAGAGTCCCCAAAAAAATACCTCTATCATCCACCAAAAATTTTAAGGTGATAACTTTTTCGGCCAAGGTTGTATATACGAGTATATATATTATATATTCTTCTTCGTTTTAGTTATAGCTTTAAAGAGTTATACACTTATTTTTCATTAATAATTATCATTTTTTTAAATTTTTAAGTATTGTTTTAGCCATATATGAATATGACTTAATTATCTTATTTACAGAGTTGTATTTTTTGAGTTTTCCTTAGAAAATATTGTTTTATTTTATGCGTAAGTTATTATGAGAAAATTACACATGCAAAAGTTACATAAAAGTTACTGACATAAAACTATGGCAACATTACAAGAAAAGTTACGTTTAGTAAAGTTGCGCGTAAGTTACGTTAAATTTACTGACCAGAGGCTAGATGGTATTTCCATCCATATCAGTTTTAATTGTCATTTTAATTTTGATGCCTTTTTTGTAATCATAAGGACCAAATCTTTTTTCAAGTTTTGGTCTAATAATGATGAAAAAAGCCAAATGTTATGACACATCGTCCTCTAAATAGCCATTGCCCGTAGCTGAGAGGTAACCCTATAAGCTAATTAAAGACACTGACATAGTGTTGGTAATAATAATAATAATACAGGAGTAGGCACAATGAACCGCATTAGTTGGCCTAAGCGCTGTGCCAGTTTCTGACGCTCTTCCTCTTTGTAGCATAGGAGCACTGGTAAACAGATAAGTTGTACAGGGTGAGCCACATAAGAGCGGCCCCAAGAAAACTTTATACCTAAAAAGAAATATGAAATATTTCCTTGGGGCCGCTTTTATGTGGCTCACCCTGTACATTCTTTCCCTATATCATACCATTTATACAGTTAATATCAAGGGGAAAGCATTATTACTAAAAGACTTCTGAGAAGTTATTGATTTTGAAGTCTTACAAAAAAAAAGGCTATAAAAGCTGAGAAATGAAGCAGCGAAAATGGAATGAAACAAGAGATACCAATTAACGCTGACTGCGTGTGACCTTATTCTCTTAATAAAGCAAATTTTTGGGGTTAACGCGTTTAGTGACCTTGTGACTTGACCTTTGACCTTTTTTACAAACTTTTAAGCCGGTTTCCAGATTTTGACCTGTGCCAAGTTTAGTGATCTCAACTTCAACCGCTGTTCACTTATCTTGGCGCCATAGTGTACATACTCATCTACATACAAACCGCACTGAATGCCCTTTTTCCCTCGCCTTCGAGTGGGTGTCAGTAACAAATAATAAACCTAACATTTCAAACGTTTCATCCGTAAAAGTCGGTCGGAGTCCGATTACGTTTCAACATCGATTTACACTTACAGAGCATATACAACAATATTGAATTGCACATAATTGACTCTTATAAGTTGACAACTATGATGTGTGTGTGTGTGTGTGTGTATAAAAATTTTATATCTCTTCCTTATTTTCATGCAAACATATAAATTTCGTATTAATTTAAAAACTTTTTGCTCATCAGCATGCAAACCCATACATGAAGTGAAGGTTAGAGAATATAAAAATCTCAATCCAACTAAATGTACATTCTCCAAATCTAATATTTGCAAGCGCTGAGCTGCAAATAATGAATTTGAACAATCTTTTATAGTGGGAGCGACGACTTAATTGTAGATTCCTTCAATTCACTCTCATATCTTCTTTATCTCGGCTTTAGTTGTGTTTAATAAAGAAAAGCTCTTAGCAATTCTTAACACGATAAAGGTGGAGCTAAATTTTCAATTCAACCACAAGAGGGGTGCCAAAGGATGTCTTTATTCAAAAAGTTTTGATTTTTTTCTAATTTTGTTAATATGAAATATATTAATTGAACTTTTTTCTTACTCCTGACATAAATAAATAAATAAATATATATATATATATATATATATATATAATATATATATATATATATATATATATATATATATATATATATATATGTGTGTATATATATAATATATTATATTGGTACCTTTAATACGTATAATTATTATATATACACACACTGGTACTATTATTATTATATTTATTATTATTATTATTAAGTATAAACGTCTGGAATACAAAATAATAAAACTTGCATAAAACAATAGATGCGGATTCGGATATTCTTTGAATTATGATAACACAAAGCATGATTGCTTTTAGTGATGATAAATTATGTACATAATTCATGTTAGTACATTAAACACCTGTTCACTCGGCATTGCTGCTGCGAGCTGCTCGTACCCTGAAATAGGCGGTTCCTGACGATTGGTCTAATGACGATTGGTCTAATGACGATTGGTCTAATGACGATTGGTCTAATACCGATTGGTCCATTTGGTATAATTGGTCTAAAGGACGCTTGGTCCAATACCGATTGGTATAATTTGGTATAAATGGGCTAAAAACGATTCGTCTAATACACCCGTTAACGTATATAAAATATAACTTGGTAATATATATAAACGAGAACGTATGACACCATTGTTGAGAACTTGATAAGACGGAGAGAAAAGTTTTTAAAAAAGATTAAAATTGAATTATGTTATTTAAGATTCAGAACTAAAATCTTAAATTATGAGCCACAGGTCATATGAAACATTTTATTGAAAACATGATAAGACGGACAGAAAAGTTTTTAAAAATGATTAAAATTGAATTAGGTTATTTAAGATTCAGAACTAAAATCTTAAGTTATGAGCCACAGCTCTTAGAAAATCTACAATACCATAACTATCTTTTTCATAAAACACTGTTAAGATTCTATCTTCACGTTGAATATCTTTTTGCTTTAATTTAGTCTTTATTTCTCCTCGAATGATGCATTCTGTTTCATCTTCAACATGCTTCTGCTCTTTTTGCAATTCGTTAATAAGTTTGAAAATTCCAACATGAGCTGACCCTATTAACACTTCCAAACGCCGATGCCATGCTTCTACTTTATTTTGCGTCCTTGGTATACCTTCAACTGGAATTGTGGGTTTCAGCTGTATTGGACCAATCGTCCTTTAGACCAATTATACTAATTGGTATTGGACCAATCGTCATTAGACCAATCGTCCTTTAGACCAATTATACCAAATGGACTAATCGGTATTGGACTAATTGGTATTGGACCAATCGTCATTAGACCAATCGTACCCAACCCGAAATAGGCATATGGGCGCAATGATGTTCTGTGTAAAATCTACAGTTTCATCGCACTTCCACCTAACCTATGATTGCGATTGTTTTAAATATTGATTTGTAATATATATATATATATATATATATATATATATATATATATATACGCGGGGAGAGAGAGAGAAGAGAGAGAGAGAGAGACTGAAGCTGAAAGAAAGAGGAGCTTTGTTATACGATTTCCATTTATTTCCTTTAAACGTTACTCTTATTACACAATAAATTGAACAAACAAATTCAATTAAAATGGACTTATCTATATAAGCCTTCATCTCTGTCATCATTACAGACAGCTTTGCAATCGAACAGGATATGTAATCCATCTCCACTACAATCTTCTTACAGTTGGAATCCGTCAAAGTACTGATTTTTTTTATGAATCATCGCTTCTCAGTACTTGATTTTGAATTCTCAAGGAAAGGACACACGTTAAGGGATCGAATTACGTACATACTGTATTAAAGTGAAGAATAACAATGGGAAGTGATGTACTGTATGTACATTTTTCAAAATATTTATTCTATGATTTTGAGAGTTAATAATAACGTATTAGAATTAACATTGCGAATCGACAAATACAAAATATTCTTATTTGAACTTTCAATTAAATAAATTTGTGTTCTGTTTCTTCGTCAAAGAATTAATTTTTATGAACATTATTAATTTTTAAAGTCACTGAAATGTTTTTTGTTTTTTTGAAAAATACATTTACATCATTTTCCTTCGTCATTCTTTAATGATTATACTAAACATCATCTTCTTAATTCAATTCTAACGAAAGTTAAAAGAATAGAAAGTGTAAAGAAACTATTAAAAAGATAAAAACGGGAAGGAAAAGGTATATAAATCTTTTTTAATCAATTTGTATTTCTTATACGGTATTACCGTGTACTTTAGCTACTTTAATTCCTTTAGTTATATATATACAGTATATATATCTCTTTCAGCTACTTTAATGGTATTACTGTATACTCTAACTACAGTAGAATTAATTTGATGACTTTGGTATGTAGTTGTGAAACACGAAGAACCACAAAAATATATTTAGTTTGGGGATTTTCTTTATTTTTTAACATGCACATTCTTCTTCCGCAGCTTATTATCCCATCTTTACATGGGGTCGCTGTTTTTGGTTCGTCTTCTCCACTCTCCTCTGTCGTATACCACGTCCTCCTCCAAGTCCTTCTCCCTGATGTCCGCCATCACACAGTCCCTCCATCTCGTCTTCGGTCTTCCTCTTCTTCTCCGTCCCGGCAACTCCATCTCCAGCACTCTGCGCCCCACATACTCCTCCTCTCTTCTCCTGACGTGTCCATACCACCTCAGCCTGGCCTCCTGCACCTTCTTAGATGCTTCCGCCACCTTAACTGTTCCTCTTATATGCTCATTTCTGACCCTATCCCTCCTCGTCACTCCACACATCCATCTCAACATCTTCATTTCAGCCACATCGATTTTTCTTTCATTGCTCTTCTTCATTGGCACAGTCTCCATTCCATACAACATTGCCGGCCTCACCACTGTTTTGAATACCTTTCCCTTCAGTTTCACTGGGACCCTCTTATCACAGAGCACCCCTGATACGTCTCTCCAGTTCTTCCACCCCGACTGTATTCTACAGTTTATCTCGCTCTCTCTGCTCCCCCCTCTGCATCCACTGTTGACCCCAAGTATTTAAAATACTCCACCGTCTTAACACGCTCTCCACTCAATGTCACTTCCCCTCCTCGGTCCTGCTGCACATCACATCTCATATATTCGGTCTTCTTTTGGCTAATTCTCATCCCCCTACTTTCCAACGCCTCTCTCCAATTTTCCAACTGCTGCTCCACCTCCTCTTTCGTCTCCCCACTCAACACAACATCGTCTGCATACATCATGCACCACGGCGCCTCCCCTCTAATCCTGTCCGTCAACACATCGAATACCACATTGAAAAGGAAGGGGCTCAAAGCTGATCCTTGGTGCAGACCAACTTCCACCCCAAAGCTCTCTGACACACCCACGCTACTCCTCACCTTAGTTGTTACTCCCCTGTACATCCCCTTGATCAGTTTAACATACTTCTCCGGTACCATCTTTTCCCTTAAGCATCTCCAAACTTCTTGCCGTGGTATCCTATCATATGCCTTCTCCAAGTCAATAAAAACCATGTGCAACGCCTTCTGCCCCTCTCTGTACCTCTCTGCCAACTGTTTCAATGCAAAAACTGCATCTGTCGTTCTCCTTCCCGGCATAAATCCAAACTGTTCCACTGACACTTCCGCTTCGTCTCTCAACCTACTCTCCACTATTCGCTCACATATCTTCATTGTATGTGATATTAGCTTGATCCCTCTATAATTCGTGCAATCTTGTACATCTCCCTTCTCTTTGAATATAGGCACTATGATGCTGGTCCGCCACTCATCCGGAATCACCTCCTGGTCAAACAACTTCTGCATTAGATCCCACACCAGATCCACCCCCTCATCTCCCAGTGCCTTCCATGCCTCGGCTGGTATCTCGTCTGGGCCAGTCGCTTTGTTATTTTTCATCCTATTCAGAGCACGACTCACTTCCATCCTCCCCACTTGTTCTGTCATAGCTACATTTGGTAATCCATCCTCATAGAAAGATCTTGGGTTTTCTTTATTTAATAATTCCTCAAAATATTCCTTCCATCTATCCTTTATCTCTTCATCTCTTTGCAACACCGCCCTCTCCCTTCCCTTAATTTGTTTTACCTGTGTAAAGTCTTTTGTCGATCTATTTCTGCTCTTAGCCAATCTGTATATCTTCTTTTGTAAAGTTTAAAAATAAGTAAATACCTCTTTACATCTTTAAGAAAGATTTACATAAAAGTTGCATAATGAAACACGAGAAAAATTATGTTAGTGTAGGTTTCTTTGGTGTCATGTTTACAAATAAACGTAATCAGTGTCACATACGCTTTTAATATCACTGTCAGCTTAAAACGTTATAATATGTGACAGAAAATGTAATAACAGTAAAGAACTAAAAATTAAGTCAAAATATATATATATATAGGGTGACGTAAATGTCAGGCGTCAAAGGGTTATCAATAAATAAATTATAAATTTTTAACTATAAAAGTAATTTTTAATTAAAAAAAAAGTGGCGGCCATACAACGGAAAAGATCCATTCTCTCTGACTCCCTTGACTCCTTTGACCATATATATATATAATTGGTAGGTATGTGACAGTTCGAGCCATAAATCTACGATAGAAACTGAATTCTAGTGTTCTTCATTGTTATTGTATCTGTAATATATTTTGTTACCTAAACTGAGCGTGTATATATATATATATATATATATATATATATAAAACAATGATCCTTTATTAATTGAACATAATTTTTTTTGACTTTCAACAAATGACTACTTTCTTTGCACAGATGTAACTGCTATGAATGCTTGCATGCTGACTGGGTTCCTCCAGCGTGTGTTTATCTTTTCCATCGTGTGCAGGGCCTCATCGCAACATCGTTTCTCGTTAAATCAGCTAGGTTTAGAGATGTTGGATCTGTTTAGTATATACTGTAGATGAATGACTGTCTTCTGCGTTCCGATGGTAGCGACCTGTGGTTCAGATTTCCGCAAAGATATAGGTCCCCTTCGTAACATAACATTTACTGTAATAAAAGAGGTTAAACAGCTCCAAACATTATTATTATTATTACTATTATTATCATAATTTAATAGTTATTATTATGATTATTACTATTATTATTATTATTAGTAGTAGTAGTAGTAGTAGTAGTAGTAGTAGTATGTTCGTATGCAGACACTGACTACCTTCCGCTGAGATCTGTTTCGTATTCTCGAGCAGTTAGTTCCGAATACATCCCATTTTGCCAGTGTTAAATGTAGATTCATCGACTCTGTAAATGTGTAACGTAAACTTATGGCCTCCGATGGTCGTATTTTTAGTGTTACCTCCTTGAATACGTTTTTATCTCATTAAAGTACGTTTTTATCTCCTTGAATACTTTCATTTAAATGTATTTTTAGGAAAATGTGTAAAAGTCATTCTAAAACATATGAAAGATGTGCGTAAATTTTTTTTTTTATGCACGAAGGAAGGACCAAGGGCAAATGCCCTTGATTGATATTCTATCATTGATTGTAAATAACGTGTTAAACAACAACGATATTTACTACAGATGTTTATTCATGTGCATTATTAACCCATTAGTGCCGAGAGGTCTTCCCCGTGACTGAATAAAATCGTTAGCGAAAACAAAATTAGTAAAGTGACGCTCGGCACTAATGGGTTAGTAACAGTGGGCTAATTAAATTAAAAGAGTAACTTTGATAATTTCTTTGATATTCATAAAGTAAAAGAATTAAATAAATGTGAAGTGTTATTTCTGTATGTTTCTAAAACTGTTTTTTCATTATTAATTATAAATAAAAGACGACTTCATTTTTTTACACTTCCTGATACACTAGCTTTGTGTGAACAGTTTATCGATGAACAATAGTTCCTAGTGATAAAATGGGGTCTTTGCGAGAGAGACTCCATAATATACCTTCCTTTGCAGGTTTTCAACATAAAAATTCATGAGCTTTGAAAGATGGCATCTTCAACCTGGAACAAACTACCTTTTATAGAATATACAACAAATTTAACTTGGGAGCTACTGTATCTGTCATAAAAATCCATAATGCACAAGAATAAAGGCAAAGAAAAAGAAAGAAATAAGATTCTTTCTTAATAAAATAATATATTACAATATTTTAACAAGGGCGATTCAAACTCAAGAGTATTTATTTTATCGCAAGTTGACTTTTATATAAACTTTTGGCTTTAATAGACTAATAAAATTGTGATTTTAATCCTTAACTACAATGAACTACAGAGCGATTTGTGCCGTGGTTTAGATAAACAACACTTCCTGTCTATTTTGGAATACACACTGTAAAATAAAGTTGTTCCATATATAGAGACCACCGTTTCTAAAAATATTAATTATTCCATTTGACCGAATATGGAACGATTTAAATTTTTTTTTTGTTTTAACGTCGATATAATTGGTTCAGAATCGGTCCAGAAAGTAAGGTTGTTCCAACATTGTGAAGTAAAGTTGCTCCAAACAGAACATTTTCCAAAAATTGCTCCATTTGCTGTACGAGCCGATTATGGAGCAATTTCTCTGTAAAACGAATGGTTTTTCACGGAAGCCGTTGTTAATACCTTAGTAAATTCTTTGAAATCTGAAAAGATTAAGATTATGTCATCAAAATACTAATGAGTGAGTAATATTTTTCATGAATCATGTAGTTAAATGTCTAATCATCCGGTGTTTATATTTACTACGATGAATGAGAGTCAAATGTATTCGTTTTTCCTCACATTTACGGGGTGAAGTTGTAAATATGTGAAGGTACGTTAAAGATTTAAATAAAAAAGTTTCATATTAGAATAAAATTTCAGGGAATACACAGTCAGACTTCATGTACTAAATTTTAACATGATTAATTCTAAAGTAAGCAAAATTTATGTTTCCTAAAATTTTTTGTTTAAATTAAGGAAATACTTTTCCAAACTGACTAATTTTTTTTGTACCAAACTTTTACGTAATTAATGTTAAATAAATTATTCTTTTTAAGTAAAGAAATTAAAATATGTGAATTTTAAAAAATAGTCTTTTAAATATAAAGAAAAATTAATAGCGAAATTTTTATTTTATATCGAAAAAATATTTGTAAATAAAATAATTTAAATATAATTTTTTTTGGTTTAACCTAAGAAAATAATTGCTCCAAAAACAATTCCCTCTGTATACAGAAAACACATTTTCATAATTTCGAATACTCTTCGGGAAAACAAGTGACTATTTGACAATTCACAGGAGAAAAAATTACTATTTGAAGATTCAGTGCGAGGACATTACCGTAACCATCTTCATTCAGTTCAGTTTAATGCTATCTTAATTGAAATTATCCTATTATCTCCAGAAATAACCGTGTATTAGTAACTAAAAATCTATATATAGGCCAAATTTATTTGATGGTAGGAATTTGTAAATGCAACTATGGTAATTACCAAGAGAAATTCAAACCTGAAATGGGAGTGGACAAATTTAAATATGATCTCGTTAAAGATTCTCAGTTCGAGATTTCTCTTACAAATTAAGTGGGACCCCCCCCCCCCCCCACCAACTCCCCGCCACCTAAAAAAAAGATCTAAACAAATCTTTTAGGCACGAACACGCTTTAACTCAAAACACGCTTTTAACTAATCAAATTCTTTTAAATGCAAGTAACATTTAACTTTTGCTCTTTAGGATATATGTACTGTACACTATAAAATGTGAAATCACTGGACAGACGAAACCTTTTTATACAGTAATGACAACATTTTTCCCTTTCTTTTCTATTCGTAAGTGTTGGAATTCTTTTTTAATACTAAAACGTTTTACTTTTTCTGGTTTTGTTCGGTGTGGTTAATTATATTTTTCTTAACAGCTTACCTTTAATTGTTTCTTTAATTATTTTTCTTTGATTGTTCAGTCCAACAAACTTTGTTTAATGTTTGTTTCATGCTTCATTGCATAAAATGTTTTTTAATCACATCATATAATCTCTCTCTCTCTCTCTCTCTCTCTCTCTCTCTCTCTCTCTCTCTCTCTCTCTCTCTCAATTGTCCAGATACAATTTCGAGAAAGATGTGAATGTTACTTCCGTTAATTATTGTACGGCAAAGGACGTTTCTCTTGATTAGCAGAAACCTTTTCAGGGCTACAACCCAGTGAAAGCAATTAATCCTAACAGATTATGCAATGAAATCAAGCTTCAAAGTTGTTCGTGAGACTCGTGGCAGGTAATATTTAACACAAATTCAGGTTATACTATTATTATTCGCTTGTTGTTCTAAACTGCATGGTTTATCTTATACGTACTAACGCCCAGGGTTACAGGAAAGAGGGAACATACTGCATACAACTTAATGTGAAGTCCGAAGTCCGGACCACAGATCACTACATCTTCTCAACGCAGAGGCTCAACGTCGCTTAACCTTGCTAATCTAACAGGAAGTGGTGCTGCAACGTGGTCACGACTTAATTTGAATTCTTATGTTTACGTGAATTATAATTAAATAAAAATTTTAAAAAAAGATTCACTGAAAAGAATACTTGGTTACAAAAACCAATTTTCTTGGTTAAATATTTGTCAACCAATTCATTTCGTCAATTTGACCATGCTATGATTCCGCAAATCATGGTTCTTTTTCTGGTAACAAATTTAAAGGGTTAGATTAACCATTCAGACGAGCTGGTAATCAAGCTGGTTACCTCAACCGAATAATTTTTCTTGGTTCGGATAATTTTTATTAAAGTTTGGTCGGATGATTTGTTCGTCATATTTGAAATTTCTTTATTTCTTTATTGAATTTTTTAAATATTTTAGTTTTAATAAAGAATTCACTTTCATAATAACATTTGTTCGTGCAGGAGAGAAAGAGATTATACCTACATGTCCGCCTTTTGTTTCAGAATGACATCGACAGATTTTGGTTCTTTGTTGTTTTATACACAATGGAAGTCATTTTTTTACGTCAGTTCATTTTAGGTCGAAGTTTTTTCCTTTTTTTACTACACTACGTATATACACATATTCATCTGCATATACTGTGTATATATATATATATATATTAGTGATGGATCGAGTGGTCGGTTTTTCACAACCGCGGTTGCGGTTGTGTTTGCGGTTGTCGAATTTTTTCCAACCGCGGTTGCGGTTGCGGTTATCATATACTAGGAAAAATGCGTAATTATTAACTGGATTTAGCCACTATAGTGCGATTTAGCCACACTTGGTACATAATATATACTAAATAGTATTTATTTAGTAAATACCTTATGTTGAACACAAGTTTTGCAATACACCGCTACCGCTATTTGTGTGTTGCAAAACTTGTGTTCAACATAAGGTATTTACTAAATAAATACTATTTAAATGAAGTATATTCTAAACTTATATAGCTATTATGAAAGAATAGGTCAAATTAATTAAAACCATATATTGCACTAAGTGTGTTACCAGGATGAGGGACGAGGACCCATCGCACTGTTCATCCCACCTACCACTTTCCCCAGCCTCCACCCATTGGAAAGTTATGGATTATTATTCATTTGAAAAACTGATGTCAAACTTAATGACAGGCAGTGTGAATTTCAAGAATAATATTTTTGCTGCATTTTCACCTTTCAAGCGGCAACGCCTCTCATCGTACAACGTTCCCGCTCTACGCATAAGGAGACCCATCATTTTCTTTTTAAAAAAAGAAATATTTCTAATTAACCTAAAATTAAAATTAACTAACCTTTTACAACCGCAACCGCACTTATGGAACGGCGGTTGCGGTTGCGGTTACAGTTGCGGTTGTGAATTTTTGTGCGGTTGTAGTGCGGTTGCGGTTGCGGTTATTCGATCCATCACTAATATATATATATATATATATATATATATATATATATATATATATATATATATATATATATGTGTACACGCACGCACACACACACACACCACACAACTACACGCCCATTTACACTATGTACATACGTATACATACATAATTTCTTCACATATAAATTTTAGTTTCCAAGTTTTTGAGTTTATAAAGTTAACCGTAGTTTTTTTAACCTCTTCTCCTTAAAGGGGTTCAAGAAATTTTAACTTTTTCTTAGTTAAACTTTTTGTTCGTAGCTAAAATTTCTAATTTTATATACAGGGTGTCCCATAAGTCCGGCATCATAGGAGAAATTCATATTTTTCTATTTCTACAAACCACAATTCATATGCTTGGGATGCCAATTTCCCTTCCACCATTCTGTTCAGTGACGAGGCTGTTTTTTTATGGAAATGGTGAGGTAAATCGACAGAACACCCGCTACTGGTCTTAAAACAACCCTCACTGGTATACCTCTTCAAAGGAACAAGGTGCATCTCGGGTGATGGTATGGTGTGGCATTTGGAAGGATCGCATCATAGGCCCCCTCTTTTTCGATGAACATGTCACTGGAGGCACCTACCTACGTATGCTCAAGGAAGAAGCATTTCCCAGTGTCTTGAACGAAGAAGGAAATTTCCCAACATGGTTCCAACAAGACGGCGCTCCTGCACATTACAGCACCCAAGTAAGGGAATACCTGTACCAACAATTCCCTGGTCATTGGATAGGACGTCGAGGTCCTGTGGAATGGCCAGCTAGAAGCCCGGATCTCACGCCACTAGATTTTTATCTCTGGGGTCACTTGAAAGCGCTGGTATACGCAGAGAAAATTAGGAGTGTTGAACATTTTCGGCAGCGCATTATTGGGGTATGTAACACCCATTACTCCTGACATCATTCACCGTGTGTTTGCTGACTGGGTATCACGTCTGAATTTGTGTATTGAAAACAATGGTGGACATATTGAGCAGGCTCTGTAAATAAAAGCTTTTGTTTTGCCTTTTTTTATTATTTTTCCTATGATGCCGGACTTATGGGACACCCTGTATATATATATATATATATATAAAATTTAAATTATGAAATGTGTTCATATTTTCCATGATTTCCTTCTCTCTTCGTCATAAACCGTTAGAAGTAGTAATTAATTTTACCAAATTATATAAAACACATAATAATAATAATAATAGTAATAATAATACAATAGAAAAGAACAAGCGTGTCGACTGGTCAAATGTTAGTATGCAGCAGAAAACGGAATATAAAGAAAGGGCAGAATATCATCTTAATTGTTTAGAAATATAGCATCTGTCTATAGTAATTCCTGTTCAAATGATTCTCATTTCAAACTCAGATAAGTATTATAGTGATATTATTATCCATAACAAGGGAAGCAGGAAGGCCTTTGCTTAATACGAGTATTAATATGAGTGGAAGTATAAAGCAGCTTTAAGACGGTGTAAATAGGAAGAATATTCTTTTGAGCCTTTGTGGCTAACTCAAATGATTCTAATAAAATCTTTTTTGAAGTTTGTTAAGAAGGAAACGGTTGCCATAAATGGTCTTTCATCAACAACTGATGAGGTGTCGGGGTAGAAAGAAATGTCATGGTTGCAGAAAACGCACTATTCAAACATTCTTAACAGTGTGTGGAGGATTAATCTTCGTGAAAGCTGCTAAGGAACATACTCAGGAAGAGGATTCACTGAAAACATATGGTCTTCAGTTCCTGAAATTAAAACTCAAATCATTTAAAAAATTAGAAGAGAGAAATGTCTCATTGTATATATTGGACATATTGACGTTTCCGTACACTCATCAAACTTTTACAGTTAGATTGTCCGAATGTTTTAGTTCTAAATGCGGAATTAGAGGAGCGATTAAGGAGCCTTGTCTGTGTTTAATGTGTATATTGATGGCTAAATTACTGCATTTAATGAGGCAAAAGTAGGATGTTGTATAGATAACATGAGAATAAATAGCTTAATCTATGCCGATGATATGGTATTACAAGCTCTTCAGTTAAAGGTCTGAATCATCTTATTAAAATTTGTAAAATATATTTGAAGAACCATGATATTAATTTTAATGTTACTAAAACTAAGGGTATGCACTTTTATTTCAAGCGCTGAAAACAGTCATCTAGTATATTTTCAAATTGAAAAGTGAACCAGCAGAGTACGTACAATAATTTAAGTAGCTGGGTCAAATTACCACCAGTTCCTTGACTGATGACTCATTCAAAAGAAAATAATTTTGAAGATTCTGTGTTAAATCGAACATGATTATGGGGGAACTTAATTTTTTGTGCAAACGGAGCTAAAGACGCTCTTTTTCGTACTTTCTACACTAATATTTAGGAACAGCATCTTTCGGCTTCTCATTAAAGTGGTTCTGGCAGAACCGAAAAATTTGTTCGGTAACAAATTCCTTGGAATGTTGCATAAGTTACATCCAAAATGCTGAGCTTCGCAAATGCTTGCTAACCACAATGTCTCGAGCCTCGCGGAGGTAACAAGACGTGGTAAATACAGTGTAATGGAAAAACTTCAAATGTCAGCAGTGAATACAATTATCCAAGTTATTCCTCAGCCCTGCCATGTCTTCTAAACTATGGATTTCATGGTACGAAAATGTCTGTCTGTAGGACTCTAAACATCGATATTGTTATTTTCATTACTTGAACTTTTTTATTTTAGTGTTTGATTATTATTATCAGTTGTATGGAAGTCGTATTTTTCCGTCAAAATATTTATATATTTATATACATATATGGAAATTATGAGGGCATGAAAAGAGTGTACTCTATTTTTCTTGAAAATATAAAAATGAAATTAGATTAGAATCCCCGATTTTATTTATTCTCTTTCTTGTTATTTCCCTTGGCCATAATTACGTTGGTAATATATTCGATGTGTATATACTGTCTTATCACGTATTCACTCCCGTTATTATTTCGCATCCATTAACTGAGCGTAGTAACAGTTGATCTGAAAGCATTTATTTATTGCATTTAATTCACAGGAACTGTAAAGAAGTATAAACCGTTCGGCAGAGAATTATACACGTTAAAGTTTTGTATGAGCGAAAAACCACAATTTTAGTGTATATTTATTCCCTTTCGTTTTCGTTTGACGGGCTGGATGAAGTCTTTTTTAGGGGGGAGATATTTCTTCGTTTGAGAAGTTGTTACGATTCATTTCTTCTACATAAAAGTTTGAGGAAATGATTCTGTTGTTGTCTGACATTATGTAGATCTCAATACAAGATTATACGAGCATTTTCCTTATTGGGATATTATAATGATGTTCTGTTTTTACATATAAGAGAAACGTAAAACGGAACGATACAAAACTCTACAGCAGTTCGGTTTTATTTTATTACTCTTTTCTTTAGTGGAGAGGGCCAGGGGGGATGAGGAGGGGGGTGGTATTCTTGTATGAAAAAAACTAAGTCCTTAAATTTAATTTTCATTGATTAATATTTCTTTATCAATTTCTTTATATAATTAGACAATCTCTATAAACGTTTTGGACAACAGGAGTACGTCGTGGTCAAATATCGTAACACGGCTTCCAGTCGATCAGCGAAGTTAAGTGGTGTTGGGTCTGGGTGGTAGTTTGATGGGGAACCAACATTTGCGTCCAAATTATGCAACGACCCGTGGTTCGGATCCAACGCAAAGCCATAAATCCCCTCCATCATTTGACTCTAGATGTTGCGAAGGACGTTAAACAACCCCATCAACCATGTGATGGACAATATTATTTTCATCGTGATGCAGGTCAAGATGGAAAAGATACATTGTGCCAATTCACTTTTTCTCCTGAAGAAACAAACAATCAGGAGAGGATCTAAGCACATGAAAGAAGAGTTATTTGGTTTGCTATAATATGTATATAAGATATTGCTTGTATATAATAATCACTCAGAGACTATTAATCTAAATTTCTTGTGTATTCAAATTAGAGGAAGTTTTATTTCGTTAATTTCATAAAATTGGATAATAATTTTTATAAGTATTTGAAGAATTTTAAGATTTTTTTAAAAGAATTTTAAGAATTTAAAAAAATTACAGTAATTATTTTAAGAATTAGTTCACTATCATACTCTGAATACAAATACCTGAATTAAAATCAAAGCTTATTACAATAAACATAGGCAGGAAAATGACGCTTTGTTTCTAATGAACTGTGTTGAAAGTAGTCTTAATAAAATGTCTTTTTTGTTTTTGTCTGAAACTCTGCCATTACATATTTAAAATATTTTAAAGAACTTTAAGAAACATCAGATTTTAGTTTTGGACCTGCGTCATGTTACATTCACCTCTCGACATCATTACACTGATTACATATACATATATTTGTGTATATATACAGTGGCATTCATAACTATTCGTACATAGAAATATTTCAGTTATATTTGTCCTTATCTTTTGTAACATGCATAGGATAGTTATGAAAAGTTTACAGTTCGTTTCGAAAAATTTAACAATTTAAATAATTAGTTTAACTCCAACATATAATACAGAATATCAAAGAATTTTAGGAAAATAAAAAGAAATTAAAATGCAAAAGTTTTCGTACATTTATTTACAAAATTATTTAATGCTTTGTGTCAACTTCAAGCTTGAAGAATTTAAATTTTTTATCAGTAGTTAGTTGCTTATTGATAAGAGACTGTTGGCAAATCTGAATTCTAGAATTTTCTCTTTGAATCTTCATGGAAGACGGATAACTGGACATGCCATTAGTAAGCAATGGGTTGTGGTAGTAAAGGGCTGTCTACAGATCTTAAGAGATCTGTTGTTGTTGCACATGATTCTGGAAAAGGTTATAGGGAGCTAGGAGAACTTCGAATTCCATTTACGAAGGTTGCTACAGTTATAAAAAAAATGGAAAGGCTTTGGAACAATCAAAACTCTACCAAGGTGTAGACGGCCTTGCAAAATTTTAGAACATATAGCTAAACGGATTGAAAGAATGGCTGCTGAGAATCTACTAGTGACTGCAGGTGATATCTGCCAAACATTAAGACTATCTAAGATCATTTCCCAATGCCCATCCCTCTACCTACGTCGTACATTAAAAAAAAAGGTTTGCGTGGAAGGGTTGAACGAAGAAATGCTCAGCTACGAAAAACACACAAAGAAGCTCGTCTAAAGTACGCCAATGATCATAAAAATGATGGATCTGCATTTTGTAAGAAAGTTCTATGAACAGACGAGACCAAAATTAAATTATTTAGGAACCACGAGCAACGGTATGTTTGACGAAAATCAAATACTACATTAGAGGAAAAGAACAGCCTTCCTACGGTTAGACAGTGGTGGTACTTTGCTTCTTTGGGGTACTTTGTTCCTTCTGGTCCGGTAAAGTTTGTTGTTATCAATGGAATCCTAAATTCGAAGAAATATCAGGAAATTTTAGAAGAAAATGTATCGCCTTCAATTCGGGAGTTGCGACGGGGTCGCAGATGGGTACTACAATAAAATAATGATCAAAAATATAAAAGTAAGAGCACCATGAAATACTTTCACCAAAAAGAATGTCAAGGTTCTCGAGTGACCCAATCAAAGCTCAGATCTCAGTTTAATCAAGAATTTACGGTTTGTTTGGAAAAAGCTGTCCGCTAGAGAAACCCTTTGAATCTGAATGAATTGCAACAATTTTCTTTAGAAAAATAGGCCAAAATTTCTATTGAGAGATGTCGAAACCTTGTACAAAAATACCCAAAACCAATCAATAAAATTATTAAGTAAAAAGTGGACACACAAAGTATTAAATAATTTTGTAAATAAATGTACGAAAACTTTTGCATTTGGAGTTGAACTATTTTTTTTTTTGGTTGAACTTTTCAAAACCAACGGTAAACTTTTCATGACTATCCTATGCATGGTACAAAAGATAAGAACAAATATAACTTAAATATTCCTCTGTACGAATACTTATGATCACCACTGTATGTGTGTGTGTGTGTGTGTGTGTGTGTATATATATATATATATATACACACACATATATATATATATATATATATATATATATATATACACACACACACACACACACACACACACACACACACACACACATACACACACACACATATATATATATATATACTGTATATGTCCTATGCACAAAACAAGAACACACACTCTTAAGAATTCCCTTTCAAAACAGTAACAAAAATACTTAAAATAAAATGTAATTTTTGCTTCGAATATGTTTAAACACAGTTTAGTTAAAATCAAAATTTTATTAGTGTAATAAGTTATTATCGCTGTAAATATATATATTATAATTTATATATATATATATATATATGAAAATTATTTCACGAAAGTAACACGTGAAAAATATTTATGATGAATAAAACGACGAAGGAAAGGAAACAGAATAGTGCTCAAGCGCTTTCGTCTAATGACATCCTCAGGAACACTGAAGTACATAAAGAGTTACAGCCTATATATAGGTTACAGAAAAAAAAAAATATATATATATATATATACAATAAACGGAGAAACAAAATTAAAGGATTGTGGGAGGGGCACACAAATTTATAAGGAAAAACTAGCGATTTTTAGCACAAGATTAAATGAATTGTTTCCAACCAATGTTATAGATAAAAAAAATATATACAAATTTATACTGGAAATCTGCCCGGGTTTTAGCACTCTGCTCTTTTTGTATATACTGTAAAAATTGAAAAATTATCGATTTTTAGCACAAAATTAAATGAATTGTTTCCAACCAATGTTATAGATAAAAAAAAAAAAATATACAAATTTATAATGGAAATCTGCCAGGGTTTTAGCACACTGCCCTTTTTGTATATAAAAATTGAAAAATAAAAGTTATTAGGGTGGCATACAAGTTTACCAAAGAAAGGTAGAACGCTAAATCTTTGGTAAACTTGTATGCAACCCTAATAACTTTTATTTTTCAATTTTTATATGCAAAAAGGGCAGAGTGCTAAAACCCGGGCAGATTTCCAGTATAAATTTGTATATATATTTTTTTTTTTATCTATAACATTGGTTGGAAACAATTCATTTAATCTTGTGCTAAAAATCGATAGTTTTTCTTTATAAATTTGTGTGCCTCTCCCACAATCCTTTAATTTTGTTTCTCCGTTTATTGTATATATATATATATAATATATATATATATTTTTCTGTAACCTATATATAGGCTGTAACTCTTTATGTACTTCAGTGTTCCTGAGGATGTCATTAGACGAAAGCGCTTGAGCACTATTCTGTGTTTCCTTTCCTTCGTGGTTTTATTCATCATATATATATATATATATATATATATATATACTGTATATATATTGTAAAATAACGCACTGTCGCGACGAAGAATGAAGCATGAAACCACTGTTCAGGAAGACTTAAATTTTTATAGGTATATATATATAAAAACATATTTACCTATATATACTGTATATATATATATATATATATATATATATATATATTAGGGTGATGCAAAATAACTTATCATTTCAAAAACTTGAAGACACCCTCTAATTTTATTTAATTTAGTGTAAAAACTGAACATGCAAAATTTCAGCACAATTGAAGACATTTTAGAGGTTGCTACCATCCATTGAACATTTTGTATATTGTTATTTTTCAGTTTGTATTTATTGTACATTTATTTATTTTGCAGATTTCATCAAAAATGGTAGTCAGCAACATATAGCAGTCATAACAGACTCTGAACCTCTTTCCGTAAACCTTCTCATCCCTTTCATTGCTATAGACGCCGTGGCCGAACATTCTAGAATCATTTCTTTGCTGTGACGTCACTGTGGCGGCCGCGTCAGTGTAAGTGCGGCGTCACTGACTCAGTATCTTTGCTGCCTTCGCTGAGAGTGGTTGTATAGCAGTTGCTGAGTTGCACTCATGGAGCGGCATACGCGTCACAAAACAGTTGTTTGGCTCATAGGACATCCTATAGAGTCCTTCAAAGAAACCCAGCTTCCATCTAAAAGGGAAACATTAGCATTGTTTATGAACTACAAGATCAATAAAAAGCAACAGGTGAAAACAGCGGCTTTGTTGACTGCTAGAGATGTTATGGATGTGTGGGAAAAGGCACGCATCCCAACAGTGTTGAAATGTCATGTCGTGGAGAGAGTAAAGAAACTTTTCAACGAGTGGGAGAAACTAAAGAAGAACAGAAATAATAAGAAGAAGCAATCACCTGCACTACTTCAAAAACAAGAGAGCTGGCAAAATGACTTGCAAGATCTGTTTGACATTGCACATGCAAGTGCTCTTGACATGATAAAGATAGATGAAGATCGTGAGTTTTTGATGCTGCAACGACAAAAAGGAAGAAAAGGCAAAATGTCTGGAGTGGATAAAGTTTTTTCACAAATGGAAGAGATTGCTAGAGAAAAGGAAACATTGCTTGAAAAGAAAAGAAAGAGGGAAACAGCCGTTTTCGAAGCAGCAGTGCTCTCAAGTTCAAGTCCTTCAAGTTTGAATGAAGATAGTTCAAAATCAGAAGAAGAATTTGTTGCTGACCCTCAGCAGCCATCAACTTCGAGACAAAGTAGATCAAAGTCTAAGAGTGCAAAGCTTATGGATTCTTCAATGCTTGTATCTCTTAATGCTGCAAAAGTAAGTGATAGAGCTGCTTCGGAAATCTTGATCCCAACAATCAATGCTCTTGGGCAAAACCCTGAAGAATACAGTGTTAGCTATTCATCGATACGGAGAGCAAGACAAAGGAACCGCAAGACAATGGCAGAAAATTTGAAGCAGGATTTCGAAACAAATTGCCCTCTCCAAATACATTGGGACGGCAAACTACTGGAAGATATTACTGGTCATGAAAATGTTGATCGACTGCCAGTTCTAATTTCCGGCCAAGGAGTTGATCAGCTTCTTGGTATTCCCAAACTTGCCAGAGGAACTGGTCAAAACATTGCAGATGCTGTCCATCAGTTAGTATTGGAGTGGAATATATCTGACCAAGTGAAGGGCATGTGTTTTGACACCACTGCCTCCAACACAGGTTCTAAGAGTGGTGCTTGTATGTTACTAGAGCAAAGATTGGATAAAGATATGCTGTGGCTGGCTTGCCGACATCATATTTTCGAAATAGTGTTAGAAGCTGCAGTTTCTGTCTCCTTGCCATCTTCTAGTGGCCCTGACATACAACTGTTTAAGAGATTCAAAGCAAAGTGGGTGGAAATTGACAAGAACAATTACCAAACAGCAACAGATGACCCTAACATTGCAGAGAAAATCTCAGATGCTGAAGAACTCATTCAATTTGCTCAAGCTCAGCTTGATGAACAGCAGCCTCGTGATGACTACAAGGAATTGCTCGAGCTAACGCTCATTTTCATCGGTAGTGCCCCCAAGTCAGGAATCAGCTTTAAAGCACCCGGAGCTTATCACAGAGCACGATGGATGGGCAAGCTAATTTACTGCATTAAAATTTGGATGTTTAAATCTCAGTTTAAACTAACTGAGAGAGGGAAAAAGGATTGAGAGATGTTTGCTGCTTTTCAGCTGCGATATACATCAGATCGTGGTACCTGGCACCCATACCCTCATGCGCCCCCCGTTCAGATTTGCATTTTGTGCAAAGTCTGCAGCTCTACAAGCAAAAGGATGACAAAATTGCAAGTGCTGCACTCAATAAGTTTTTGAGACATTTGTGGTACCTCTCTGAGGAGCTTGTGGCGCTTGCATTTTTTGATTCAGCTGTTTCGCATGAGACAAAAAACAAAATGAAGCATGCTCTGCAGAAACCAGTTGACTCAAAACCGAGCAAACGAGCATCAATAAATCCTGAATCAGCTGGGCAGAAACAACTGCAGGATTTCGTTACTGCGAACACAAAAAGATTCTTTGAAATCCTAGAGGTGCCTTGCACTTTTCTTGAAAAAGATGCTGAAGAATGGAATGATGATGAAAGTTATGCGAATGCAAGAGATATCGCATATGGACTCAAAGTGGTAAACGACATTGCGGAAAGAGGTGTACGACTGATGGAGGAATACAAAACTGATAACCAATGATGAAGAGCAGAAACAATACCTTCTTCAAATTGTTAAAGTTACAGGTCGTCACTCTCAAACAAAAACAAGAAAACATTACTCTTGCTTCACAAAAAACGAAAATAAACATACATAAGTGGTTATGATATGCCTACTGGGGAAACTTCCACATAAAAAAAAGTTAACGCGCTATACGCTGTACCTCAGAGGGTGGTGCGGAAATCAGCGTGCCTATTATTTACTATTTTATGAGCTCACTACGTACTATAGTCTAGAATGTCATCGTTTTTTTTCAAACTAGGTTAACTAGGTACATATCAAACCGGCTCCGGCGAAAATATCAACAAAACAATATTTTTGAGCACAAACTGATATACATTTATTTTTAAAGCTTGGTAGCAACCTCTAATTTTCTCTTTTCAACCCCAAATTTCGCATACAATGCTTTCTTAGGAATATGAATAAAATAGGAGGGTGTCTCCCTGAAAATTGAAAAACAAAAAATTGACCCCTTTTTTGCATCACCCTAATATATATATATATTATATATATATATATATATATATGCACAGTATATAGTATATGCCAATATAAAAATGTATGAGAATTCCATTTGGGCCAAAAACCTTAAAAAGGAAGACCAGTTTTTGCTTGAAAAACTCCACAAACCGTGCTTCATATATACATATTTGCTAAAATTAAATGTACTGAAATGTGTTGCGCTGAAGGAAAATCCAAAAATCATTCTTAGAAATTAGAAATAAAGCTGATGTAGGCAAAATTGGAAAGAGAGAAACTCGCTACAATAGAAGGGTGTAATCGAGAGAGCATTAATTTAATGTATGGTGAGTGTTTTCAGTATATATATATATATATATATATATATATATATATATATATATATATATATATATGATGAATAAAACCACGAAAGAAAGGAAACACGGAATGGTGCTCAAGCGCTTTTGTCTAATGACATCCTCAGGAACACTGAAGTACATAAAGAGTTACAGCCTATTTATAGGTTACAGAAAAAAAAAATATATATATATATATATATATATATATATGCAATAAACGGAGAAACAAAATTAAAGGATTGTGGGAGAGGCACACAAATTTATAAGGAAAAACTATCGATTTTTAGCACAAGATTAAATGAATTGTTTCCAACCAATGTTATAGATAAAAAAAAATATATATATACAAATTTATACTGGAAATCTGCCCGGGTTTTAGCACTCTGCCCTTTTTTGTATATAAAAATTGAAAAATAAAAGTTATTAGGGTGGCATACAAGTTTACCAAAGATTCTTATCTAAATCTGTTCTGAAAGAATTCAAAACAACAGGATCGAGTTGAAAAAGACCTTTGCTTATGTTGAAGTTATTTGTAAGTTGGATAATGGCAGACTCAAGAATATTTCTATTAACAATGTTGCTAGAGTGAAATAAAACTGAAGCATTATTCCAATCAATACAGTGGGATAACTCTGACAAATGGACAAAAAGGGCACTGGACAACTGTCCTGTTCTAACGGAATATTGATGCTGTTTTATACGTGTCTGCAAATCCTTTCCCGTCTGACCTATGTAAAAGGAATCACATTGTTTACAACCAATTTTATAGATAATGCCTGAATTATTGGTAGGGCTATTTTTTAGTATGATATTTTTCACAATATTGTTATATGAAAATACTACATTAATATCCAAAAGTTTAAGTACATTAGCAATGCCTAAAAAGCCCGGGAAAAATGGAAGTACTAAAATATTTTTTGACAAAGTACGAGTGTTATTATTGACACGATGGAAAGTTCGTTTTGCCTTGTTGAGACAAGATTCCATAAACGCAGATGGATAACACAGATCCCTTCCAATACCGTTGATTTTTTCTAATTCGGCATCGATGTATTCCGGACTGGCGATCCTAAGGGCGCGGAGAAACATTGAAGAAAAAATGGCCTTCTTAGTGGGGGTGTCATGTCCCGAGTAAAAGTGTACGTAGGACAAATTGTTTGTTTTTTTCCGATAGATACTAAACTTAAAACCTGGGCTTTCCCTATGTACACGCACATCCAAAAATGGGATTGAATTGTCTTGTTCCACTTCTAAAGTAAACTTAATGGAGGGGACTTGATCATTTAACTGAAGGAGAAAGTTTTCCAGGTCACGATTCATGGGCCAGATACACAAAATATCGTCGACGTACCGCAACCAAGGGATGCCAACCCCCAGGATTCTTGGAATGTAAGTAATTTCGAAAAACTCCATATAAATATTGGAGAGGAGGGGCGACAAGGGGTTGCCCATGGCCATCCCAAAAACTTGTTGATAATACTCGTTAATGAAAGTGAATTTACAGTCTTTGATGCAAAGCTTAATAAGTTCCAAAACAATGTGTGAGGGTAGTGGCAGGTCATACATATGTAATTCTTGGGAGAGAAAGTCAAGCATATCGTCAATCGGCACTTTTGTAAACAATGAACAAACGTCAAAACTGATCAATCTATCGTTAGTTTCAGTACGTGCATTATTCAATTTTTCAGTAAGATCCATGGAATTTTTTACATGTGAATCAGAGATAGTTCCGAGAATGGGGGACAAGACTTTGACAAGCCATTTGTACAGTTTGTAAGTAATAGAGCCCTACCAATAATTCAGGCATTATCTATAAAATTGGTTGTAAACAATGTGATTCCTTTTACATAGGTCAGACGGGAAAGGATTTGCAGACACGTATAAAACAGCATCAATATTCCGTTAGAACAGGACAGTTGTCCAGTGCCCTTTTTGTCCATTTGTCAGAGTTATCCCACTGTATTGATTGGAATAATGCTTCAGTTTTATTTCACTCTAGCAACATTGTTAATAGAAATATTCTTGAGTCTGCCATTATCCAACTTACAAATAACTTCAACATAAGCAAAGGTCTTTTTCAACTCGATCCTGTTGTTTTGAATTCCTTCAGAACAGATTTAGATAATAAAGGCACAACGCTAAATCTTTGGTAAACTTGTATGCCACCCTAATAACTTTTATTTTTCAATTTTTATATACAAAAAAGGGCAGAGTGCTAAAACCCGGGCAGATTTCCAGTATAAATTTGTATATATATTTTTTTTTTATCTATAACATTGGTTGGAAACAATTCATTTAATCTTGTGCTAAAAATCGATAATTTTTCAATTTTTATATACAAAACGAGCAGAGTGCTAAAACCCGGGCAGATTTCCAGTATAAATTTGTATATATTTTTTTTAATCTATAACATTGGTTGGAAACAATTCATTTAATCTTGTGCTAAAAATCGATAGTTTTTCCTTATAAATTTGTGTGTCCTCCCACAATCCTTTAATTTTGTTTCTCCGTTTATTGTATATATATATATATATATATATATATATATATATATATATATATATATATATATATATATATATATATATTTTTTTTTTTTTCTTTTCTGTAACCTATACATAGGCTGTAACTCTTTATGTACTTCAGTGTTCCTGAGGATGTCATTAGACGAAAGCGCTTGAGCACCATTCTGTGTTTCCTTTTCTTCGTGGTTTTATTCATCATAAATATTTTTCACGTGTTACTTTCGTGAAATAATTTTCATATATATATATATATATAGATTATATATATGTTAAACACAGACCGTGCATGGAACAAGGAACTCTTCTGGGAAAATTAAATCCACTATAGTCCAAATAAGTAATGGTAAATGACAAATACCATAGTTTTTCTTTTTCATGATGCAAGCCCGATGGTCTGTGTTTAACATATAAGTTTCTCCGGGGACCATTCTGAGTTTGTGTGTATATATATATATATATATAAGTTATATATATGTGTGTGTGTGTGTGTGTGTCTGTGTGTCTGTGTAAGTTTATAAAACTTACATTATTAAAGATGATTTAACCCTTTAGCGCCCAGCGGCACTTTAGTGATTCTGACGATTTTACTCAATTTTTGAGAAAACCCTTCGGCATTGCATTGAAGGGTTAAAAATTTGAAACTCCCGAATGATGAGTAACATGATATATGAAATTATATTTATATATATATATATATAAATATATACACACTGTACATAACCTACATGGGAGAAATTTCATGCAATTCCCTCATCGAAAGGAGGTCAAGTTGGGTAAGGAGAGAATTACTCGTTTTGAGCTCTCCATTTCACATATTTGGCTCATCTTGAACTGTTCTCAGCCAGGCGTCTAGTTTTCCTTCGAGCAGGCTTAAACACTTGACGAAAATAACCTTGATATATTTTTTATATTCGTGAAATATCGCATTTCACGCTGAAATCCTGATGTATTAAGTCTAAACGTGCAATATTTGGTATACATCTAATTTCTTGAAAAACTTTACAATCCACAGTTTTTCACGACTAATTTTTAATAATCTTTCTGGCATTCCTTTGTATTTCTACAATAAACTCTGATTAATGTAAATCAAAACATAATGCGAAAGAGTATATAAAGTTTTGCTAATGTTCCTCCCAGTCGTTAATGTGGATGCGTGGATAAAATTATGGCCCACAAAACTATATTTTAAATGTCTAACTTGTTCACTATGAATAAAACGAGTTTCTTTATGACAAACATTTTAATTTCAGAATTTTATTTATATTACAGTTCTTCGCAATCAACAGGTATTTACTCAAACCAAGGCTCATTTATACAAAATGTAATAACCGAGGTTTCACTTTAATTCAACTTTTATTTGATACTTCGCGTAAGGTGTGTGTGTGTGTGTGTGTGTGTGTGTGTGTGTGTGTGTGTGTGTGTGTGTGTGTGTACAGTGAAACGAAACATGGCGTGTGCTTACTGGATGATCATACATAAAAGCTCAGTGCTCACTCCACAACATAAAATTTTCTAATTCACCTTTTCACGCTTGACGGGTCGCGGCCCCATTTTACTCGGTTTGAGATATCACAATCGATTTTATTCAATCTAAGAGAAGACCTCTGTGCATTAGAGGGTTAAAAAGGAGAACGAAATTTCATAAATTGATCCCCCACTACCCAACTTTATCAAATTCAGAAAAAAAATTATTTTCTTGAATCTGTTCTGAATATAATGTACAGTATAGTGATTTAGCTTTACATACGAAGAAAATGCAATAAATTATACATATTTTATAGGTTATAAATAAGCTATTTGCTGAATGTATAGGACATTTATGTATTCCATGGTAACTTATGTACAATTGTCAAGAACAAAACTTTATCTGAAAGAAAATAAGCTTAAAAAAAATTAGGGTAAATATCGTATTAAGTTTCAGGTAGACCAGTGATTTTGACAAAGTCGAAATTTGATAAAAAGATCGTGATTGGCCGAAATTGATCATATGGAAAATAACTAACGAATCTAAAACGGCCACCTAACAAAGTGTAACAAAATTAGTAATTAGTAATTTTTAGTTTTCCTTTGGAAATTTCTTTATATTTATTTTGGCGCCGGATTTTTTTTTAACGATACTCCAAAAATTACTAATTAATAATTATGGGATTGACTTTCTTGAAGTTTTAACGTTTTTTCGGCAGCTGTAACATGAAATTTCCCGATAAAATTCGTGTCTTTCTCTTAATACAAAAACTCAGGAAAAACTACTTTTTATATCTTGCAAGAAGCATTTCTATTTACATTCCATAAATGTGTGTGTGTGTGTGTTTTAAACAGAAAAATAAGATTAGAAAAGTAATTATTTTTTTAATCACTTAAAATGGATGAAAAATCCTCACCATCACATCCATTTGACGTCTAAAAATGAAATGGCGTCCTAAATATGAACATTTGCTTCACATTGAAGCAATAAACTAAAAAGAGTATTCTCTCTTTCATCATTTTAATGCATTTCTACAATTTATTTAAAATGAAATTTACATTGCATACGATATTTCTTGTATATAAAACTAGGTGACAGTTAACCAAAAAAGTGTTTGACCCCTAAACATAAACATAATGAGAGAAAGAGAGAGAGAGGCAGAGAGAGACAGACAGACAGAGAGAGAGAGAGACAGACAGACAGACATACAGACATACAGAACCCTCCCAAAAATAACATGTCCTTAGAGGAGTCACACTTCATCTAATCTTGTTTACACTGTAACGTCTTTGGCTCTTTTGTTAGCGAAATTGCTTCCTTTTTCCCTTAAAATTTTAATCTTAATAGCTTTCAGCGGAGGTCTAATGATGGATCGAGCTATGAAAATGATTCTGTTTATAGCCGTTCGCGAATAACAGCTTTCCCGAATGAATTTGGGAAGAAAAAATTTCTTATTTACAGTTTGAAATTCATTTCAACCCAAAACCGAAGACGCCTTTCATGTCTCTGTCAGTTTTTATATAATCCGGTACTTGAACTGCGTAGAAGAACCTTTGCTCTTTGTAGCTGAACTCCGTGCATGTAATATATATATATATATATATATATATAGACGACGCTATAGAAGCGATAAAGGTTAACTCAAAGTACTTCTATAATTTTGCAAAAAGGAAGTCGCAAAACCATGCGACTATCGGACCTTTAAAAAATGAAGACAGTGCTTTATCTGATGATCTAACAGAAGTATCTGAAATAATAAAAGCTCAGTAGGAATCATCTTTCAGTATCCCAAAAACTGACAAACTGATATGCGATAGAAACGCGTTCTTTGAATAAGAACTACAAGGGGAAAGTATAACAGACTTCGACTTTACGACAGATGATATTACACAAGCTATATGGAAACTAAAAGCACACTCAGCGGCTGGACCGGACAAATGGAATGCCACATTGATTAAAAACTGCAAGAATGAAATCGCTGAGCCCCTATATTGGATATGGAGACGATCACTAGACACGGGAGAAATACTGGGCATCCTGAAGAGCGCGAACATAGTCCCAACATATAAAAGAGATCAATCCGAGGCCAAAAACTATAAGCCAGTGTCGCTTACATCTCATCTCACTAAAATATTTGAAAGAATAGTTAGACAGAAAATCTATGACTCTTTGGAAACTCAGAAGAAATTAAATGATAACCAACATGGGCTTCGGTCAAGCAGATCATGCCTATCACAACTAAAGGAACACAACAACAACATTATTGATGCACTTGAAAGTAATGAAAACTATGATGTAATATACACAGACTTTGCCAAAGCATTCGACAATGTGACCATGGAATCATAATACATAAACTGAAATATATGTAAATAACAGGAAAAGTAGGGAAATGGATATATAATTTCCTTAGTGAGCAGCGGCAAGTCGTTACGGTACAAGGAGTATCTTCATCAGGATCAGAGGTCCTCAGCTCAGTACCACAAGGAACAGTATTAGCTCCACTACTTTTCATAATCATGCTAACTGACATAGCTGAGGACGTTACCAGAGACAGCAGAGTAACATCCTTTGCCGATGACGCAAATATCAGTAGAAAAATAAGAAACCCAGAATATATAGGATCTCTGCAAACCGACATGAACAGAATTTACAAGTGGACGGAAGACAACAATATGAAGTTTGATACTGAGAAATTCAGCTATTACGGTATGGAAAAAGGGAGGACCTAAAATCCATGGAATATTTAACCCCAAATGGACAGGGAACTCAGAGAAATTCTAAAGCAAAAGATTTAGGGGTTGTAATGACTGATGATACGAAATTTGAAACACAAAATAAGATAGTAGTAACCAAAGCAAAGAGAATAACTAGGCAGATATTGAGAACCTTTAAACGAAGGGATAGGAATATAATGATTCCTCTGCTGAAAACACTGATCATACCCAAATTGGAATACTGCTCAGTCCTAACATCCCCATATAAAAAAGAAGACATTAGACAGCTAGGAGGGATTCAGAGAAGCTTCACAGCCAAGATCAATGGGTGCAAAGAACTAAATTACTGGGAAAGGTTACGCGAACTAGACCTATATTCACTGGAAAGGAGAAGAGAGAGATACACCATTATTTACACTTGGAAAATAATGGAGAAACTAGACCCTAATCTTTTTTTGAACCTTGTAACTCCCCAAACAACGCAGTATCTTAGCGAAGACGACCCGGACAGGTGGCTGGAATTCTGTGAATGGGCAAGAACAAAAGTGAACGAAGACACGGAGTTCTCGGCTGACATCCTGTTTTCAGATGAAGCCAACTTTTATGTTCATGGAGAGGTTAATCGTCAAAACGTACGTTGTTGGAGTGATGACAACCCGCACTGGATGAGTCCCTCAAAGACGCAAGGCGCTTGAAAAACGATGGTGTGGTGCGAGATATGGGGCAACACAATTGTTGGCCCTTTTTTCATTGACACCAATCTGAATGCCGAAATGTATCTAAACATGCTGCAAGACAGTCATACCGTCCCTGCTGAACGAGGACGGTGGATTTCCAGCGTACTTTCAGCAAGACGGGGCGCCACCCCATTACGGTATCTGCGTGCGCCAGTGGCTGGATCAGCAGTTTCCGGGTCACTGGATTTGCCGCCGTGGTCCCGTGGAGTAGCCTCCGAGGTCCACAGACCTCACCCCACTTGATTTTTACTTGTGAGGGCACTTGAAGGCCATGGTGTTCCAGGTGAAAATACAAAACACAGACCCCCTAAAGGAACGCATTCGTGATGCGTGTGCACGCATAACACCAGAGGTGTTAACGCGCGTTTGCTATGACTGGGAGGAACGCATCCGTATGTGCATTCAGTGTAATGGTGCCCACATAGAGCATATTTTGTGACTTATAAGTGATTGCATAATAAATTGACCAATTTGCATATATATATATATATATATATAATATATATATATATATATGTACACCCATTAGAGATGAGGTGTATTTTTATATACACGAAAGGTTTTGGGGTCACGTTTCATTTTAAGCTGAATTGCGAAATTCATACACATATAAGGTGGCACAAAAGGCAAGACACATAGGAACTATGCTTTTCACTGCAAATATTTGTCCTGACTTTTGCGCCACTATATATCAGAGTTGGAAACGGGTCACCAACCTTGGCCCGTGTGACCCGTCCAGCACCTGACCAGTAACCCACTTACCCGGCAAACCTGCTAACCTAAACAATACATTGAACAAAACGTTTTTCAAAATACATCAGAAAGTAAAATTTGTTTCAAAATACAAAATATTGATTTTGATACAAAAATACAAGCTGATTCAGACACGAATTTTATAAAACAGTAACGATTATTTCAGTGAAAAATAATTTAGAAATTCTTGTAATACTCCAAAGCAATGCACAGTAATTCTACTGCTTCCGGTGCCAGTAGTACGCACTGTGGACGTATGATATTACTTGCGTTGAATGAGCTGAAATGCCTCACCGACTGGCTGCTGCATGCCTGAATTAGGAACACACCTAGCTACTCGACTGAGTACAGGAAGAACAGCCTTCTTCGATTGCCACCAATCCACCCGTGATGAACACGTAAAAAAACATACGAATTTTTAAAATTCGACTGGAAATTTGTGCCCCACCAAATCACAGCACTTACCCGCCTTGACCCGCTCCCGGGTCAGACGGATCAACCTCATGACCCGTGACCCACTTCGACGCGTCTTGAATTCACTCCCAAGTGACCGGCAGACCCGTGACCCGCTGACCCGTTTCCAACTCTGCCCTATATACAGTATATAAAGGCTAATATCATGTATATTATGGGGCAGGACTTCTAGAACACCCTATATATAAGGTTGTAACATATATTCTGCTCGATTTTTTAGTTCATTCAAAACAAAAATTAAATGTTATAATGACAAATTAATCATCAATATAATTCCCTTCTTTTTCTATAACTTCCTCCCACCTGTAGAAAAGTTTTTTATGCCACGTTCGAAGAAATCCCTTGGTTTCGAGTTAAAAAAAAGCGATCACTTCGTTTTCGATAGCTTCCCTGGATTGCAATTTTTGTCCATCTAGGTTGTGTTGCAGACTTCTGAATAAATGGTAGTCTGAAGGTGCGATGTCCGGAGAATAAGGTGGATGAGGCATTTTTTCCCAACCAAATGCCTCCAAATGGGCAGTGGTGGTTCGAGAAGTGTGAGCGCGCGCGTTATCCTGGTGGCATAGAACACCTCTGCGATTAATTAATGCAGGACACTTTTCTTTTAATGCTATCTTCAATCGTTGGAGTTGTTGGCAATAGACTTCAGTTGTGATTGTTTGGTTATATGGCAGAAGTTCAAAATGAATGATTCCTTGCATATCCCACCCAACGCATAGCAAAATCTTCTTTGGATGGGGTTCATTCCTTGGCTGAGGTTCAGGCTTTGTTTCACGGCTAAGCCACTGATGTCGACGCTTAATATTGTTTAGAGGACCCATTTTTCATCCCCCGTGACGATCCGATTCAAAAACGGTGCCTGCAGTTGCCGATAATGCAGTGATGTGCAAATATCGATTCGATGCTGAAGATTCGCTTGTGACAAATCATGCGGAACCCATTTTCCAACCTTCACTACTTTTCCTAACAACTTCATATGACGATGAATGGTCATATAGCTAACGCCGAGTTGCATGCCAAGTTCTCTTACAGTTACCGTTGGGTTTTCCTCCACTGTTGCTTTCAGCAACTCTTCATCTAACTCATTTAGTTGTCCCGTTCGTTGATAATCTTTCAGACTGAAGTCTCCATTTCTGAACTTCTCAAACCATCTCCTACACATCCATTCGCTCACAACATCATTTCCATAAACTCTTTGAATGTTTCTTGCGGATTCACTAGCGTTAGATCCTTTATGGAACTCATACAGCATCACATGTCGAATATGCTCTTTCGTGGGCTCCATGTTTTTTCAATTACTGTAATATCGTAGGGGTGACGTTGTAACTGTATGAAAAACACCAGAGATTCATTAGCCTAATCCTACACTAGCCTGAGCCTACACTAACCTAAGTCATTCTGTATCGTGATAAAACATGTGCGAACCTGTCGCCGCGTGTATTTTGCAACATTTCTAAAACTATTTCACATTATCTTGATGTTATTCTATTATCTATCGTCCGTTTTCTAATCGAGCAGAATTTATGTTACAACCTGATACATAAAGAATGAAAATGCTTTAGAATCTCATGAATAAGCACCAGAATACAATATGAATCTCACGAGGCATGAGAGTAGCATCTTACGTTCTTTATACACTATATTTGTACTGTATATATATTGTCTTCCTCACAAGTGTGCCGTATATATTACGTGTACCACATTAGTACTTTGATATTTATAAGATACAACGTGACGTTATACCTTCATTTTAACGATACTATATTGGAAAGTTTTAATATTTCTCCCTTCCGAAGTTAATTCCTATACAATTTCAGTGATTTTTTTTATGTAAGTTATAAAATACGTAAGCAAATTAACGTTTATCATTTAGCCATTATTTTGAATAAAAAAAATTTTCTTTTGTAATTAAATGTATTAGAAGTGATAATATATTGTAAATTCCTGTTTCAGTTTGGAAGGATAGAAACGAACTTTTTCATTTAATGACTGAAGCGTTCCATGATGTTGAAATAACACTTGTTTAGTTTTGAATGTTCTCATATCACTGTAAAACTTATAATACAGTTATTAAATGTAATAACAAACTGAACCTTTAGTAATGAATTTCTTAACTTAAAAATGGTTTCTTAACATTTCTTGCCCTTCATAATTTTATGTTTTTTCTTGAGCGACCACGTGATACACGCTGTCACTTAATCGCAAAAAGCTTCATACCCTCAGCATACTACAATACTACAACAGATTTACCATATTAGACCCGAGCTCTAAGGAGAGGGTGTCGAACGTATAAATATCAAGTTCAACAGTTTCCTAATAATATTTGTTTGAGATATTCTTTTATAATAATAATTAGAAGATTTTATATAATTTTTGTTTCAAATTCCTTCACAAATTTTGTAATAATTGATATAACATTATAAAATTTATACAATTCGCTTCCTGAAAAAGCAGGAACAAAGTTTTCAGTTCCAGTGACAGCCAAGAAATTTCCCTCATTAAAAGGAATAATGAGGAAATAAGAAACCTTCCTTTATACAGAAAAAATTTTCACGCATTCGTATTAAAACGTTTCTGAGTTATTCCATAACGCACCAAAACGTTTCTAAACGTTTCAGCATACCAAGTAGTGCTTGCATAATACCGAAAATTTTCAATACCGGTATTTGGAGGCAATTATGCTAATCCCGGTATTGATACCGGTATTATGAAAAAAATAATTTATTTTGATATATTATGGTGCCACCCTACCAACCCTCCCACAAGTCTGAGGGACTTGCAGTACTCACCATATTTACTATAAATTAATGACCCAACTCCAAATAGATGGCATTCTATTCGAAAAAGTTTATACAGTAAATTACTAAATTGTAATAAAAATATTATTTGAATTTTTTTTTAGCATATTATTATACAACTACTGGGGTAGATAGAAATTATTAGCATCTAAATATTTATTTCTTAGTTTGATTTTGAAAGTATGCTTTGAGGAAACAAAGAGCATCTAGGGATTGTTCAGATAGACTTGATCTCAGTTTCGTCAGAAATAGGCCTGCAGCAGAAAAGGCTCTTTCTGATTCTGCACTTGTAGGTTTAATTGAAAGCAGTGCCTTGTACAGCTTCTCTAAATTCTCACTTCTCTGTAAAGTAACTTCCAAGCTTTTAAATTCATTAGTAACATCAAAATCAATGGAATTTTTTTTAGATGGCACTTTTCCTAGTTTGTCCATTTCTTGCATGTATTCACTCAGTAATGAATCTGCTTCCACTTCAGTCTTATTTGCAGCTACATTTTCAGGGTTACATGGAAATTCCTGTTCTTCCATTTCTATCTCCAAATCAACCACATTCTTAGGGAAAAGTCTTTTATGGAGCCTTTCTGCAGTTCTTTTGAGAACTAATTTTGATGGAACAGAAAAACTTTCCTCTTCTTGAACTTTTAAAACTTCGGGATTATGAAGATATTTTTTTAAACCTACAATGTCTTGCTGTCTTCTTGAAATGTAACGATTTCTAAGACAATCTTTTAACTCTTTTGCTATTGGATTATTTTTCTCTCCTAGTTTCTTTGAAATAAATTTCATTGATGATTCAGCTGTCAGGAGTGATGCATCTTTCGAGCATAACCCTTTAAGAATTATTTCAACAGGACGTAAGGTGTCATAAAGGTTTTCAATAATTTCCCACTCTGTTGAAGAAATGGCTACAGTTGAATGAATCACTCTTAAAGCTAGTGCAATAAATAGTTTTCTTTGATAGAAAGGAATAGAAAACGAAAAAAAGAGGTTAACTGCAAAATACCCCGAAACTTTTTTTTCTCCGAATCCTCCAAAAACAGTTTATTTGCCCATCGGAGGACTAAATTGCCTAAATTTTACAATAGCAATTTTTGTCAATACCGAAAACCTATAATATCGGTATTATTTGTACTTCTTCAATACCGGTATTAATACCGGTATTTCAGTACCGGTTTTAACCCCTAATACCAAGTTGTGAGGTGTTACAGTTATTCTTCCAAAAAAGGGAGCTACATTTCTTTGACTACACTGAGACTGGAATTTTCATCAAGATGTTCAAAATCCTTTCATCGAGCAAGTGCCCTCAGTTGACAACAATATTTTCATCAAACTTCGATGCCTGATGAAATACTTTTCGTGGAACGTATTCCTTGAAAATAATTTAATCAAAATGGGTGTCACCATCTACTGGAGGAAATATCACTTAAATTCCATTTTAGTTTATTTTTTAACATGGTGTAATTACATGCATATTATTTTTATGTTGATCAAGAAAACATACAAACAGCAACTTCAGTTTTAAGATTAAATATGTTAGAAACAAATGCAACTTGTCTCGATGGAGTTCGAACTGCTGTCACTGAAGACTCGAATTTTGCGAGCCGTCCGCTACTCACTCGGCCATGAGACATCAAGATTTAATGAGAAAATTTTGTTATATACTCTTTCGCACTGGTGTTGGTATGTATACTTTAATACATATACTGTATGCCTTAATCATCGAGAGTACCTGATGAATCACTGTACATGAATTTAAAGAGAATTTAATCATTAGGAGTGTCCGATGACTCATCGTTTATAATCTCGGTGAAAATTCTAGTCTCAGTGTATATAAGGTTCTGAGTTGGAAATATGTAAACAGCTCGGTAAAAATTTTGTTTTACTGTGGTATTTATCAAAGTTAAAATTCAAATTCAATTCAGTTTTCTTTTTCGGAAGAAACATTATGAATGCTGTTTGCTTTTAACTCAGATATGACATAATTTTTCTTAGTTTTTGTTTAGTAATATTCTTACAAAACAGTTCTAAATTTTTTTTATTTGTAAATTAGAAAATCATAACTATTAAGAGAATATAATTCAATTAAGAGAAAGCTTAATTTTTGCTGCAAAAGACTTCCCTACGTGCATCTCTGACTCATTATCACTGGTCAACAAAGTTTCTGTCACAGATATATTTTTACTTCAACTATATGTATTTTTTTACGTTGATTACGGAAATGAAAACAGAACTTTTCTATCACCCACAGTTTTAGAGTGACACACGAATTTACATTACATAGGATTTGAGTCAGAATAGTAAGGGGACGGGGTCTGCCCCTTTCTCCTCCTCTGCTTATAAGTTGCTGCACGTTACTGTTGACTTTCATTTGTCAGTTACGCACTTGATTTCGCTCAGTGAACTTTTTAGGTGAGTTCAATATGTATTTTCTACTTTGGTATTGCTATTACGTCTATAAATTGGTTCAAATTTCATTTTTGATTCACTCAATATTGGTGGGTGATAGACAAATTTTGAGGTAATTTTTTTTAACTCAGCGTTAAAAAAACCTATAAGATCCACCCCATTTTTGTTCATGTAACAAAAAAAAGTTCTTTTTTGTCATCCAATATTATAGTACAGTATATGTTACTTTAAATAATAAAAGGGCTAGATTGAACAATGAAAAGAAGAAATAGATAAAGAGTTATTTTTCCAAATCTTGTGAATTCAACAGTAAATTGTTTAGAAGAGAAAAACAGAGGTCACCTGTAAGACTTTTTACCAGATTTAATCTTAACAAGAAGTCACCTAGAAACTTCCTGTTGTATTCCAGAATAAAAGTTCCAACAAATTTGAAAATGTGTGTTTTACATAAAACTCTCCAGAATTTAGAGTCTTGAAATGAATCTGATTCATGGTTTGTAATTTTCATGTTTTCCAGTGACATTAAATCTTTATCAATTTGTCCATTCTATAATATCCTTTTGCCATCTGCCATAGAACACAATAAGAAAACTGTGTAATGCGTACATTCTTACTTGGGATTACCAGTTTCTCTTCGGTTAACTATAATAAAGAATTTTTCTGGATGTTGCCATTCAAAAATACCCACTACATACGTAATTAATATTTGTAACGGGGAAAACTGAACGCATACCCAACTCATATATACTATAATATATTAATATATATAGAGAGATAGATAGATAGATAGATAGATATACAGATAGATAGATAGATAGATAGAGAAAACACACACACACACACACACACACACACACACACACACACAGGGCAGTACACCTATAAGAAAATGTCTTGTTTCTTTCCCGATGCATTCAAGTTTATCCCTTTAAAAGTAAACAAATAACTGGCTATGAAACAGTTTGACATTGAACAATAATGGTGACAAAAAGGATGCAGTTAATTGACAACACATACAAAGACGGTTTCTCGCTCCAAAGTCAACCAAAGCCAACGCATACGGAGATCTCAAAGGTAACCCACCCTCATCTGCTTCTTTTAATAAATCAGTGATCCCCTTGCAAGAATAACACAGAATATTTTTGGAGATTTAACTGCAAATGCAAGCGTTTCCTAATTACGATCATCGAAAATTCTTAAGCGTATGAATTAATTAAATTCTTTAAGAATTGCTGAAAGAAATTCTATAAATTCTATAAAATAGTTTCGGATTTATTAACTCTGTATCTCCAAAATTGTTTAAAGGCGAAAATTTAAGTTAAAAATTTCTCTTGTTTTTTAAAGTACTTTTGGTAATTCCAGTCCCAAGTATTTATATCGAGTGGCCCAAAAAAAACACATTGAGATTTGAACATCAATAACTTCAAAAATATGCAGTTTACACTTCCAAAATTTATAAAACTTTTACCTCAATGTATTGACAAGCCATCATAAAAATTTCAGATCTCTACATAAGATGCTTTTTCCACAGCTGAGGGAACAATGAGGTACGGTGGAATAAACGAATATTCTAAATCCTAAATGTGTATAGCTGTACCTGGCAACTATTCTAAAACTTGTAGTAGTTTCCTAAACCCATCTTAAATACTGTTTTTTAATCGTACCCTTCAAATTATGGTTCTAACTAACTGTAAAAAAGAGGTGATTGAAAAGTGTTTCTTGAAAAAAAGATGAACTGGGGCAAGAATTTTGAGGGAATTTCCAGGAATAACTTGTAATGTTACGTCTGTGAATAGAATAATTAAAAAATTGAAGCAACCGGTTCGACGGCACGGAAGCGTGGAAGTGGTCGGCCTAAAACAGTTTACACTCAAGACAATATAGCAATGATCGAAATGATGAGCCTATCTCAAGAGGATCGACCTGGGTCATACTGCTCTCAGAGGAAAATTGCAAGAAATTTAGGTATCAGTCGAAGTTCCATACAAAGAATGCAGAGAACGGTAAGACTTAAAGCATTTAAAAGGATCCGTGTTTCAAGATGTGACAGCAATATAAGAGCTAAAAGAAAAATTCGTTGTAGAAAATTGCTTGATAGATTTTCGTCCAGTGATGTTAAAAAAATATTTTTTACAGATGAAAAAGATTTCACCATCGAGATTGCTCGAAACTCCCGGAACGATGGTGTTTATGGTCGGCGTAAGAAAGACTCCTCCATCGAGACTACCACCAGACAAGTCGGTTTTTCCAAAAACATCACGGTATTAGCAGGTGTATCGTGGAATGGAAAGACGAAAATTCATTTCATTTCAGAAAATAAAAAAAATTAATTCAGAAACCTATGTAAATCTCTCAGAGGAGAATCTTTTGCCTGATTGTCGGCGTCTGTATTATGAAAACCATTTCATACTCCAACAAGATGGTGCTACAGCTCATACTAGCAAATTCACACAGGATTATTTACAACGACTGGCCCCCGCAATCACTTGATTGCAATCCTGCGGATTATTGCATATGGAACACTCTAGCAGAGAAGATTTATGAAGGCCAAACAGAAACGTTTACAGAATTGCAATTAAAGAAAAAATACTCGAATGTTGGGACAAAATAACATTAGCAAATATCATAAAATGTATCATGTCGTGGAAGAAAAGGGTTAAGATTAGTTTGTAAGCAGGACGGCAGACATATTGATCATATTTGTTGATAAGATGTGAATAATAAAAATTTTTCAGTTTATGATATTCGTTTTTTTCACCATACCTCATTGTTCTCTCAGCTGTGGAAAACATATTTTATGTTGAGGTCTGAAATTTTTATGATGGCTTATCAATAGATTGAGGTAAAAGTTAGATAAATTTTGGAATTGTGAACTCCATATTTTTGAAGTTATTGATGTTCAAATCTCAAGGCGTTTTTTTTGGGCCACCCGATATAATAATTATTGACTTAAAAGTTCCTATTACTCTTTTAAAATTTATGAAGCTATATAAACATTAAAAAATACGGTATCACCTCAACCACGAGGCTCATTGTTGCTGGTTTGGATCCAATTCTTCTTCAGAATCCTAGAACTGCTAGGCCTAATTTCAGATGTACCTGCAATAGGGTTCACTGATCTAGACTTATTAATAGGTGCAGGATTCTTATTTTGGAATAGCAAAGTTCTGGGTGGAGAGTAACTATTGCCAGGCTTTCTAGACGTTTCGACCTACATCTTGGTTTCCCGCATCTATTTTCTCTTAAACTTGGCTACTGTATGTCTTGGCTAAACTGACTCTGGATCAGTCCTGTCTTCACAAAGCAGGGAAAAAGATCTGCCTTTTCCAAAATTTAAATTTTCATAGACTTTAAAATGGTTTTAGGTTTTCCCCTTTAAGAGACACCCCTTGTCAAATCCCATAGAAAACAAGAAAAGTGACGCAAATACCCAATATAACTAATATTAAACTAAAACATGACACCATCAGATCTGAAACTAATATTTTAGCTAGACAAGTAATGCATCAAATCTGTTAAATTTCTGCCAAACTTCTATATTTGGGTGCTGTATGTCAAACATTAAAGTTAAGATATATGAAGTTAAAACTAGATATTAAATTAACACTTCCAACCACGTATGACAAACCTAGCCTAACTCGTTAATTACAAAACTAAGAATAAGGCTTTAAAAATACACAAACTTCGGAATTTCGCCCACCAGCTTTGTTGGTCGAAAAGGTTATCCTGTTAACTGACACTTCATGATGAGGCTTGTGACCCTATTTAGGGATGCTACCCTGGATTTGGGAACCTAGATTTTTTAAAGGAAATTGTTGCAATTCATTCAGATTTAAAAGGTTTCTCTTGCGGGCAGCTTTTTTCAAATCAAATCATAAATTCTCGATTAAACTGAGATCTGGGCTTTGATTGGGCCACTCGAGGAGCTTGAAATTCTTTTGTTGAAGACATTTCATGGCGTCTTACTTTTATGTTTTGAATCATTATTTTGTTGCAATAGCCGATTTCGACCCATATGCAACTCCTGAACTGAAGGCAATACAGTTTCTTCTAAAATTTCGTAAGATTTCTTCGAATTCAAGATTCCATTGATAGCAACAAGCTTTCCTGAACCAGAAGCACTAAAGTATCCCCAAAGAAGCAAACTACCACAACTATGTTTAACCGTAGGAAGGATATTTTTTTCCTCTGGTGCACCATTTGATTTTGGCCAAACATTCCGTTGCTCGTTGTTCCTGAATAATTAAATTTTGTTCTCGTCTGTTCACAGAACTTTCTTCCAGAATGCAAATCCATCATTTTGATGATCCTTTGTGTACTTTAAACGAGCTTCTCTGTACGCTTTTCGTAGCTGAGGTTTTCTTCGTGCAACTCCTTCATGCAAATCATTCTTTCTCAATGTACGGTACGACGTACAGTAGAGGGATGGACATCGATCTCAGACAGTCTTAATGTTTGGCAAATATCACCTGCAGTCATTCGTGGATTCGCAGCCGCCACTATTTCACTCCTTCTAGCTGTACGTTCTGAAATCTTGAAAAGTCGTCCACCCCTTGGTAGCGTTTTGATTGTTTGAAAGCCTTTCCATATCTTTATAATTGCAGAAACCATCGTAAATTGAATTCGAAGTTCTTCTCCTATCTTCCTGTAACACTTTCCAGAATCGTGTACAGCAATAACAAATCTAAGTTCTGTAAACAGTTCTTTCGCACTACGACCCATTGCTTACTAATGGCTTGTACAGTCAAACGTCTTCCATGAAAATTCAAAGAGAAAATTCTAGAATTCAGGATTACCAACAGTCGCTAATCAATAAACAATCAACTACTGATAAAAATTTTAAATTCTTCAAGCCTGCGCTCGATACACAAAGTATTAAATAATTTTGTAAATAAATACACGAAAACTTTTGCATTTAACTTTTTTTATTTTCCTCAAATTCTTTGATATTTTGCATTATATGTTGGAGTTAAACTAATTGTTTTATTTGTTAAAATTTTTCCAAACGAACGGTAAACTTTTCATAATTATCGTATGCATGGTACAAAAGATAAGGACGAATATAACTGAAATACATATATATCACCTGTGTTATCTCCAGCACATGTATACTTATGAAATATTTTATACATTTCATGAAGCGAAATACTCTATATAACACCAAACCAAAATTTGTTTGATATTATTTTCAAAGAATTTATTTCATTTAAAAGGAGAACCTCTCGTGCCATTGATTTCATGGCACAAAGGAAAACAACTTTTGAAATTAAAAATGAAGTTATAATCAAAGAGATTTTGTAGAGTTTAGTTTAAAAACTGCAATAATTTCGACCAAAGCTTTTATACCCAAAACTTTTGAAGTAATATTTTATTTGTATGTGTAAAACTTAGTAATTTCGGATTTACTGCAACGGCATAGAATGTAACAAATGTGCAATGTTTACTCTCTTAAATTTTTCGTAAAATAGCCTTAATATGTATACCTGTATTTTTTATTCTTGAAATATCACGTTTTCCGCCAATTTTAGGCGTCTAAAGTTCATCCGTATAATATTCGGTATATATCTAATTTCTGAAAGAAACCTAGAATTCGCAGTATTTCTCGGTTAATTTTAGTAATATTTCATGAATTCTTTAATTCTACTGCAATTAAAACCTGTTAAATATAAATTCAAAACCAACGTAGAAAAGTAACAAGACTTTGTTTTTCCTCCGCTGAGCCGAAAGAGTTGACGAGAGGATTGAATCATAATAATAATAACACTGGGCAACAAAAAAAAATTTTTTTTCGTGTCCCAAGAATGAAAATACCTTATTCTTATAGTATTTTCTGTGTTGAATCCAAATAAGTTTGTAAAATTTCTCTATCAGGTCTGGTTTTTGTGTGACATGCAATTTAATATGATCGAAAAGACATGATCGAAAAGACATACCTGTAGTTTAAAAAGTAGCTTGTTTTGATTTTCTGCTGTGCTTTGCCTCAGGCATGTCTCTCTTAAGAGTCCAGCAATAGTCAGCCAGCATACTGGGGCTCCATTTGCCTTGGTAACGGTTTTCCATGGCAGAAATATCCTGATGAAAACGCTCACCATGTTCGTCGCTTACCGCACCCAGGTTTTCCGGAAAAAAGTCCAAGTGAGAGTCCAAGAAATGAACCTTTAATGACATATTGCACCCCATTGCTTGGTAAGACTTAAGAAGATCTCCTACTATTTCAGGATAGTTTTCGGCCTTGTGATTTCCCAAAAAATTTGTGCAGACACTTCTGAAACTCTGCCACGCAGCTTTCTCAACTTCATTCAACTCTCCTTCAAATCTCTCATCTCTTAACAATTCTCTGATCTGCCTTGGTAACGGTTTTCCATGGCAGAAATATCCTGATGAAAACGCTCACCATGTTCGTCGCTTACCGCACCCAGGTTTTCCGGAAAAAAGTCCAAGTGAGAGTCCAAGAAATGAACCTTTAATGACATATTGCACCCCATTGCTTGGTAAGACTTGAGAAGATCTCCTACTATTTCAGGATAGTTTTCGGCCTTGTGATTTCCCAAAAAATTTGTGCAGACACTTTTGAAACTCTGCCACGCAGCTTTCTCAACTTCATTCAACTCTCCTTCAAATCTCTCATCTCTTAACAATTCTCTGATCTGAGGGCCTAAAAATGCCTTCTTTAATCTTGGCATCACTGATCCGGGGAAACTTATTTCTCAAGTATGTGAATCCTGTTTGCGCTTTTTCCATCGCTTTAACAAAGTTTTTCATAAGTCCAAGCTTGATATGCAAAGGAGGAAGGTACACTTTCTCAGGGTCAACAAGTGAACTATTCACAACATTTTTCTTGCCTGGAACAAGTGAGGTGCGTTTTGGCCAATCCTTCTTAACGTAGTGGTTTTGCTTGTCCCTACTGTCCCACTCACATAAAAAACAACAGTACTTGGTGTAACCTAGCTGCAACCCTAGCAAAAGTGCAATGACCTTCAGATCTCCACAGATATTCCACTTATATTTCTGATACTGAAGCTTTTCTAAAAGCAACTTCATGTTGTCGTATGACTCTTTCATGTTTGCAGCATGTGCAATAGGTACAGAAGGAAATTTATTTCCGTTGTGAAGAAGGACTGCTTTCAAGCTGACTTTTGAGGAGTCAATGAACAATCGCCACTCATCCACGTTATGTTCATGACCAAGAGCCCCCATGACTGAATTAACATCTTTACAAAACACAAGTCCATCTTCATGAGAGAACCATTCTTTGAATTCATCATGGCGGCTGCGGAAAAAACAAACTTTAGTGTCACGTTGCAGTAGATTCCAACCCTTTAATCTTCAACCTAAAAGTTCAGCCTGCTTCTTAGATAATTTCAAATCACGAACTAGGTCATTTAGATCTTGTGACAGTAAATGTGGTTCATTGGAGGAACAGGTAGCCTGGAATGTTGGATCAGAAATGTCTTCATCTTTTTCCTCGTGATATGCTACAGCTACGTTTGATTCCTCATCACTTAAACTTACATATTCAGGAGGATTTGGTACTGGAAGTTGAGCACTGTGGGGAACTGGTCTCATTGCAGACGGTAGATTAGGGTATTTCATAAGGCTCTTTGTTTTTGAAGTGATCCCCTTTGTATTTACCAGGCAGAAATAGCAGTCTGTTGTGTGATCTTTGGGTTCCCTCCAAATCATTGGAATAGCAAATGGCATGTGACGTGAACCGTTTAGCCATCCTGTAAGTAGTCTTACACATGTCACACAACAAATGTGAGGTGCCCAACTCTTGTCCTGATCGCCTACTTTACATCCGAAATAAAGTTCATAGCACTTTTTTACTAATGGTGTAAAGTTACGTTTCTGGGATTTTAAAGTTAGATCACCACATACATAGGCTGACCATATTTCCTTGAGACAAAAACGGGACATTGGGATGGCAAAAAAGGGACGGGGGTTATGTAATATTCTGTATTCATGAAAAAGTAAGTACATAAACATATTGAGCTTACAATTATTCTTCAGTGACAGAACCCATACAGAACCCATAAAAAAAACGGTACTGTCCCGTTCAAAACGGTACGTATGGTCAGCCTACACATACATAACAAAAGGAATTAGGATGATTCAGACAGTTCCGCGGCATTACAAAACATCTATATGAATACAACACTGGTGTAAAATTAACAAGAAGCAACAGACACTAGCTGTTAACACTGTGACATTTACAAGCAGACTGACTTGGAGCTGCTCTACACACAGAAACTAGGCTCATGTCTGAACAGGTACAAACATATTTCAACCTGCACAGTCTGCTGCTCCGACAAAATTTATCCTGCCAGCATTATCAGAACTTTCTCCCCAAAGGAATAAATTGTACTAATTTTACAGAAAAATTAATACAACATATATATTAATATTAATATATTTTATTATAGTTATATTAATTAATATAATATATTATTATATTTATTATTTTTATAATGTTTTATATTATAATATTGTTATATACTTAATTATATATAATATGTTAGTATTTTTTTATCCGGTGATCATGCTAAATGAGGAAAAAATGAACATAGCGTCACAAGTAAACTAAGCCTGATAGAAAAAATCTGATTCATATTTAGATTCAGCATGAAAAAGTACACTTAGAACACCCATCAAAACCCTTGTGACAAAATTGTTGTTGACCAGTGTAATCAGTCAGCAGGGCCAGAAACTAGCACAGCGATCAGGCCAGACGAACGCTATACCCATTATGCTAATTTCTGGATTATTATTTACCAGCACCATCTACAGTTGAACCCCGATCTCAGTGTCTTTATTCGCTTATTGGGAAACGGTGTTAAGGCCGCTGCACACCGAAAGCCACGCTAGCCATGCCACGCGACTCAGCATCGCTCTAATGATTTTCAACGAAGCAACGCACACCAAAGGCCAGGCTAGCTACACCATGCGTCAGCCAGCCGCGCTACGTGGCTCGCGTTCGCTCCCTGAGCGATATTCAGAGACGTGTCTTTGGCTGTGCAATATGCATGTTCAGTTCGTATTTGTAGTAGGTGGAGCTTATCCCATCCCCACTAGCGGAAGTGGTTCAATCAGTCACACTCATTCATTTATTCCCTATCCTCCCCGTTTCGCACCAATTTTGCAATGGAAGAGTTGATTGAAGAAGTCAGACGGTACCCATGCTTTTATGACATGAAGAAAGAAGAGTACAGGGACAGATACAAAAAAGATAATTGTTTGAAGGAAATTGCTACCAAATTAGATCGTGAATGGAAGTATTCCCATTTTAATACCTTTCTCTACGCCACTTAATTCGATACTCTCTTGGTTATATTATGACCTTTTGTGACTTCTGATGATCATGTTGATAAAAATATGTGAGGGCACTTCTTATGTAAGGTTTTTGCTGAATAGAATGATGCACATACGTTTGTCCTTTGAATTTCGTTAGGCTCGATGATTAGATCGAATGGATACTGGCGGCGTTGCCCGGCGACGTGTCATTTCGTGTGAGGACCGCGTAGCGTGGCTGTCCTGCGTGTCGTGCGTGGCGTGGCTAGCATGGCTTTTGGTGTGCGGCGGCCTTAAATCATGTCCCGTGGATTAAGTCATGTCCCGCAAAAATATCTCCAGCCGGGGAGCTGGCGAATTAAGTCATGTCCCTCAAAAATAACAGCTTCAGAGAATCAGAGAAAATGGCTGGAGCAGTCCACGAGGCCATAATCCACCCACATTTTCAAGGATGCGAATAGATCTGCATCTGGGAAGAAGGTCTGAACACTCCCAGTTCCAGAAAATCTTTTTGCATTCGCAATTATTGCATGTCGTGTGGGCGGTATTCCGTCTATTTCACGTCGAAACAAACGTTGTACCTCTACGGTGTATTCTGTCTTATGGTACAAATGAAGACACCACATTCGGTCTTCTAATGATGAACTCGAGGTCATTTGTGAGATATAAAAAAAAAATGAAGTATGCTTTAATTTGTTGTAAAAATTATGTCTATATCATCACTAAAAATAAAGTCATTAAGCATGAAACCTGTGAAGTTAATTCTGTCATATAATATCACATTACGTTAAATTAGTCCAGCCCTCACTTCCTGACACTTTGGATGGCGCCTTCATATACTTATATGTCTCTTGCTTTGGATTGCCGTAAGGACCAGGCTGCAGCTGCCTCCTCTTATAGGTAGATTTCAACTTCATATACATATAGGGAGGTGGCAGCTTTCCCCGCAGGTTGTTAAATATTCATATACACCCTCCCTTTCTTTTTTCCACGTTTCTTACTTTCTCCTTCATCATGCATGGCCAACACCCGTAGCTCAGTGGGTATCACCGTTTCCTTGTAAGTGAAGCGAAGACATTGAGGTCATGGGTTCGACTCCCGATTGTGCCGGTAGCAGTAATCAGTGAATTAGCACAATGGGCAACTTTAGTTAGCCTTAGCGGTGGCTAGTTTCTGGTCCTCTTGGTTGATTATTATTATTAGTATTACTTAATCTATGCAAACATTGTTTAGAAATAACTTCTTTTATACCATCAAGCCAAATTTTATGCGGTCTTCTCTCGTTACTCCTACCTTGCCCTTCTGTCATGCACTGTATGCCTTTCCTGCCATACGCTTCTCATCCATCGTCTCCACATCACCAAACCACCTCGGTAAACACTTATCTATTCTCTTAACCAAGCATTTAATCACACTACACCTTCACTCACCTCTTCATTTTCCCCTCCATGATGTTCATCTACGTATAATTTGGCGGAAGGTGCTGTAATGTAGAGTTCGCTTGATACATGACATACTGAAGTGAATAACATTTTATGAAATTTGATTGGTTTGAGTCTTCGTTTATGGTTTAAATAATATTTTACCAAGTGCATGTTTTAAAATAATGGAATGAAATTTTATTTCAATGTACAGGGTGTTTCAAAAGTTCGGAATCATAGGAATATTTATTTTTCAATTATATTATAATATATACAGTATATACTATAGTAGGGGGGGGTCCCATAAGTCGGGTCTCATAGGAAAATTTATTTTAAATTAAATTTACAAAAGTAATACATCAAAACTAAAACAAATGTTCAAATTGATGTCTTGTTTTGGGACTTTTTTTTTTGTTGCAGGTAGAATAACACGCATTGACTAATATGGAAGTGAGTTACATTTCTCAGGAAAAGGCAGAAATTGTTCTTTTGCATGCTTCTGGCTTTAGCCAAAGACAGACAACTGAAGAATTTCATCGTCGTCATGCCAATAAACAACAAGGACATAAATTTGAACATTTGTTTTCGTTCCAATGTATTATTTTTGTAAATTTAATTTAAAATAAATTTTCCGATGAGACCGGACTTATGGGACACCCTATATATATATATATATGAAAATGAAAATGAAGATGAAAATGAAAAGGTTTATTGGCAGACTATATATATATATATATATATATATATATATAGCCCGTATAGTGAAGTAACTAATTTTATTGAATAATTTGGCTTTCGTGAAAGAATAAAGAGAAAGTTTGAAGGAGAGTTATTTCTTTGTGGAATAGTAAATAAGATAATGCATTGGATATTTTGTATGTACATTTGGTAAGTTGTTGTGAAAGTAAGTTCCACGTTCAGTGAAAGCGAGTTTCCAGTAGATTGAAGTGGTAAATCTGATGTATGTTTTGTATATTAAAATAATTAAGAAAAGTATCTGAATGTATGTTCTTTCTGTTTGAAAAGGTGGAATGTGCCTTTTATATATCTTTTATATGGTTCTGGTTTGTATTTTGACGGGCATTGTTTAAGCTAAGTGCATTTACGGGAGCATAGGAAAATATATGCAAGGCTGGCACTAAGAGGAGATCCCATAGCCAATGAATCATTTTGTTGATTAGTGTACTATTGGACACGAAATATTACTAGTAGATGCTAAGATCAGTTTGTAGAATTCTTTTTCTTTGTCGAGACTCAGAAACTTAGAAATTTCATTTTTAAGTGTTATCTTCGTTATTTTCATAGCTTCGTCGACGGTAATGCTTGCGTATAAAGACTATACTCAATATTGTATATATCGAAAATGCACATTGTAAATGAAATGAAGCATGACTCATTTTCCCTCTTCATAATATCATGTAGGGTCATTGTGCAAGTTTATGCCCACTGCAGGGCCCTAATTATAACCATTGTTGTCTTATGGTTATGCTCGTTTTGGGGCTCCGGTGCCTTTTAAAAATAGAAAGTTTCGGAGACACGCAAGGTAAGTACCCTTTTTCTGCATTAAGTTTCATTATGTAAATGTTAGTTTGTAACAATTATAACTACATATATCCAATTGTGTAATCACTTATGTTATGTATCTTTATTAGCGTATGTAACAATTTTGGTTAAGTTAGTAATTGTGCTTATTTCTGTCTCTCGGGCAAGGGAGCTACAAGCCTTGAACTGAGACTCGACTCTAAACGTAGAGGGTCAGAATTGACAATCACCACTTTGAACAACAGAAGCCTTACTACATCTGGGAACTCCTGTAACCAAGTGTCATAATCCTATTGGCTGTCTAATCGAAACAATCTTGAGTATTTAAGCACATCTAAGACTTATTTAACTTATTTAACTCTTACTATTTTGTCACGATTTATTCATTTTCTCATTTATTGTATCTTTAATCTATAACTTAATATATGTAATTATTTTTCCCAAATGTTGTTGATCCCTTTTTAAAAACCTCGTCAAATGCGTTTTATATAGGTTGTTTAGTTGTGGGAAAAGGGACCCAAAACGTGTAAAGTATGTGACTAGTTACTAAAATACTTGGTTTTGACTAAATCTTATACAAAGAACGTTCACTTCCAAAGTAACAAAAGATTACTTGTCACATCTGAAAACGTCAATACATGATAACGTGTAAAGTATCTATATTTATGAAAAAAAAAAACCTCTAAAATTACAAGATTGAAAACTTTTGCATAATCCTCATTACAAGAGATTCCGAAAAAGATGGAAAACTTTATCGCTATCAGTCGAAGAACTGTCCGCTGTGTCTACTTTACAGTAGAACAGAGTGCCAAATGGACTAAATACACTCTGAAAAAAATTAATGTAATTCAGACCTACACCGATTAAACATCGAAAGCAGAGTTGATTAAGTAGTTTTCATTTTGATAAGCGAAATACTAAAACTGAGACACTTGCAGAAAATACACTACTGAGATTAAAGTAAAACTTTGTTATTCTCAGTGTACCTTTTGCCTACTTCTGCCTAATAAGTTTTCCTTTTAAATATATATTCGGAGTACAATTACATTTTTTACTACTCTACAGTAGACACCCCGGACAGCTTCTTGGTCTTGTTCAAAATATAAACACAAGTGCGCAAGTACAGGTATTGCTGTAAAGACGTGCAATTTGAAGAAGCAATATGAATTGCCTTTCATGGTGAAAATTATTTATATTGATTATAAGCCACTTGCATAAATCAAATTACAACAAATATATGGTGTATCGGAATTCGCGCACCATAGAGTAATTAATATTTCGCTTCTAGATATGGTCGGGAAATTAACGGAAGAACCATAGGTATTTAATTATGAAAATCATTTCAACGCCCTTTTGTTCGTTAAGTTCAGTCATATCTGAAAATGAAACATTAATTACTATATGGTGCGCAAATTCCGGTACACCCTGTATATATTGAATAATTCGCATTAGTTTTTCTTTCAGTACAACAATTTTATAGGATACAGTTCTCTTCATACACAACCAATTAGAATTTAGTAAATAAATATTTCTTGTACAACCTCAATTTGTTTTAAAGGCACTATAAGTTAAACACTCTGTAAAGGTTTCAGAAACAAAGCAGGGGGATAGAATATACCGAGATAGAATGTTAAATAAAAAAAAACAAAGCTTGTATTTTTTTTTGAGTTGGGCGTGAAAATTTCTAAGAGAAGCGTTTATTTTAAATTTGTTTCTAGATTGTTCCAAAAATCAACCCTTTAAAATGAAATGGAGTGCCTTGTTATTTCAAGCATAAAGTTCGGATTTTAGAATTAACATTTTTATCGTAGAATTTGTATGAAATGTAAATTTCGGCGCGATTATAGATAGCAATAATTGAGCTTGGAATATAATAACGTAATAAAATGAGTACTCAATTTGTTCAGTAAATATATATACTGTGTATATATATATATATATATACAGGGTGGGCCGTAAGTTTCCATACATAGGAAAAATTAAACGTTTGTTTTTATGTTTCAGATACCCTAAGAATATGCGTTTGACGTAAGATCTTGTTTACTGATGAAGCAAATTTTTACGTCAATGGAAAGGTTAATCGGCAAAACATACGTTATTGGAGTAATGCTAACCCTAACTGGCTGAGTCCGACGAAGATGCAAGGTGCCGGTAAAGTGATGGTGTGGGCCGGGATATGGGGTGACAGAATTATTGGACCAATTTTTGTCAGTGGAAATCTTAATGCCGAAAGGTATCTTAACATGTTGCAAGAAGAGATTTTCCCATCCCTGCTAAACGAGGAAGGTAACTTCCCAGTTTACTTCCAGCAAGATGGAGCTCCACCTCATTATGGTCTTCACGTGCGTCGGTATTTGGATCAGCAGTTTCCGGATGCTTGGATTGGTCGGCGTGGTCCTGTGGAGTGGCCTCCCAGATCCCCAGATCTCACCCCCCTTGATTTCTATCTTTGGGGGCACTTGAAGGCCATGGTGTATCAGGAAAAGATACGAGACATAAATCATCTAAAGGAACGTATCACCAACGCCATTACAAGCATAACGTCAACTGTGCTAATGCGTGTTCATCAACAGTGGGGAACACGTATTGAAATGTGTTTTCAAAACAATGGCAACCATGTAGAGCATATTATATAAATAAAAATGGTTGTCCATAAAAAAATGTTTATTTTTCCTATGTATGGAAACTTACGGCCCACCCTGTATATATATATATATATATATATATATATATATATATATATATATATATATATATATATATATATATATACTGTAAAATATATAAATAACAAGGAACAATACATATAGCAAGTACTAGTACCTATTGTGTTGTACTGAATAATAATCTATAACGTAGATTAAAAAAAAATATATATATATAATATATATAAATAAATTAGGGTGGGCTGAAAAGTAATGCCTCCACTTGACTAATTCTGCATTGTGTAGAAGTAGCCAGATAAAACTGGTTTTGTGTTATAACTTGATATCCCCACCCCATTCCAGATTGTGTAGAGAGAACCAGATGAAACCGGTTTTCAGTTATAGCCTAATATAGCTTACACTCATTCCACACGTTGGTTCAGTATCGATTACAATGGAAAGGAGTAAAGACGTTCGCTTCAAGCAATGTGCCGTAATTGAATTTTTGGTTGCTCCCATAGGCATTCATTGGCGAATGCAAGCTGTGTATGGCAAAGAGTGTGTTGATGTGAGTACCGTTTGACGTTGGGCGAGGCAGTGTAAAGGAGAAGCAGAGCAAGAAGATTTGCGAGACAAACCTCGAAGTGGAAGGCCTGTAACGGCAACCGACGAGTCTCATCAGAACTACGTTGACGAACTGATTCGTGGAAATCGTCGCATTAAACAAAATGAAATTGCCACAGTGCTCGATATCTCCAAAGAGCGAGTGGGACACATTATTAGTATTCTCGGTTACCGAAAGGTCTGCGCCAGATGGGTGCCTCGCAGGCTCACTGCCAAAATGAAAACTGAGAGACTACGCACTTGCCAAGAAACTCTGCAGCGCTTCGAAAATGAAGATGAATTTCTGCACAGCACTGTGACAGGAGACGAGACGTGACTTCACCATTATGGCCCTGAAAATAAAAGGCAATCCATGCAATATCGGCACAAAAATTCACCGCAACAAAAAAATTCAAAGTTAAAAAATCGGCTGGGAAAGTGATGATGACTTTTTTGGGGGATATCAATGGTGGTGTTCTCGAAGACTACGGAAAGAGGTACAGCAATCAACTCCGCACGTTATATTGAAACTCTGAAGAAGTTGTAAAAACGGATCAGGAGGGTTTGCACCCACAAAAACGCAGTCATTGTTTACCATGACAACGCACGGCCTCACACCAGTGTTCAGACATGAGAAGCAATTGAGGATCTGCATTTCACCGTCTTGCTGCATCCACTGTATGGCTCCGATTTAGCACCATACGATTTTCACCATTTTCCTAAACTTAAAAAACATCGTGGAAATCGCTACGAGTCTGACGGAGAAGTTAAGGCCGCTGTGAAATTTTGTTTTCGTAGTCAAAGCTCCGAGTTTTACCGGGATGGCTTTAAAAAACTCATTTATTGTTGGCGTAAATGTATCGAGGTACGAGGGTGATTTTACAGAAAAGTAAATGTATCGTTTAGAAGAATAAACTCTAAGGTACATATCTGCTTTTGTTTCGATAAAATTCTTCAACCCGTTTAAAATTTATTTGAGTGGAGGCATTACTTTTCAGCCCACCCTCGTACATATATATATATATACTGTATATATATATACATACACATATATATATATATATATATATATAATACACACACATATATATACATATACAGGGTGTCCCAAAAGGTATGGCCTAAAAACAAACTTTTACAATTTTTTTATTATAAATGATAGAGTTAAAGAATAATGATAAAACAGGCATGAATGCTTTAAGTTTTATTTAATATAGTTAGTAAACCTCCACATGATATCCACCGTTCAAAACAACTAGTCTAATTCTACGCTCAAATTCTAAATTTCAGACAGAGAAATTACTCACTGATTTCAAAATTCATCATTTAAACAGTTTACGGCACTTAACTTCCGGCATCAACTACAGTACGAGGCTATTTGATGTGTTAGGCTAAGGAGCTACGCTAAGTTAAGCTAAGCACCTTGTTACTAAGCGCCTTTTTATGACATACGGTATGCGCATCACTTACACCAGATTTCATACGTTCAGCTTTTTTAGAATTTGAACGTAGAATTAGACTAGTGAATTAGACTAGTGATGTGAACGGTGGATATCATGTGAAGGTTTACTAACTATATTAAATAAAACTTAAAGCATTCATGCCTGTTTTTATCATTGTTCTTTAACTGTATCCTTTATAAAAAAAAATTGTAAAAGTTTATTTTTAGGCCATACCTTTTGGGACACCCTGTACATATACTGTATATACACACACACACACATATATATATATATACACATATATATATACATGTACAATTATACATGCATATACATATATATATATATATATATATATATATATATATACATATACATACATATACATACTTTACTTACTTTTGTTGAGTTTGAACGACGGTTCAGGATCGACCTGCGGTCGACCCCTCTGCAGCGTCCCGCCTCATTTGCGGGACTTGGTGAAGGAGGGAATTGCTCTCTGATCTCCTCCTGCCCTCGTAGCCAGCCACGCATGGCTGGTCAGGGACTTTGCATAAGAATCTGTCCAGCAGGTTCTTGAAGTTATTCAGGTCGGTGTGCTGGAGATTCCTCATTTCTTTTGGAAGAATATTGAAAAGCTTTGGGCCCCGTATTCTGAGGGTATTTTCCATCCTCGTTTTCATGGCTCCTTGTCCCACCGCAGCTGGAACCGTACAAAATCTGCCTCTTCTCTCATTCCAGTTTGTTCCTATTTCATTTCTGAGGTTAGGGACAGAGCCCTCAAGTATTTTCCATATGTATATTATTGTGTACCGCTCGCGCCTTCTTTCGAGAAAGTAGAGTTCCAGGGATTGTAGTCGAGACCAGTAGTCTTCACCTTCCGTTTCCTCTATCTTAGACGTAAAAGTCCTTTGTATAGCTTCACTGCTCGCAATGTCTCTTTTTCTGTGTGGGCTTGTGAGTACTGAGCAATACTCAATTATTGGTAGGACTAGACTCTTCCATAATTTGAGCATGATGTTTACTTTTCTGCTGCGGAAGCTCCTCCAGATGATTCCCATTATTTTTCTAGCCGTTGTGATTTTGATTTTATAGTGCTCTCTGAATTCTGCATCCGACGACATTATTACTCCAAGATCCCTGACTTGTGGATTTGGTGTTATCTGTTTGGCTTGCGGAGTTTTGTACCCTTTTTTCTGTAGCTCTTTATTATTACCATATCTTAGAAGTTGGAATTTTTCTTCGTTGAACTTCATATTGTTGTCTTCTGCCCACTGGAATAATGTTTCAATGTCGTTTTGTAATTTTCTTGTCATCTTCGTTCAATATTTCCTTACATATCTTTGTCATCTGCGAAGCATGATACAATACTGTCCTTAATATCTGCATCAATATCTGCAATCATTATTATGAACAGCAAGGGAGCTAATACTGTCCCTTGTGGGACAGAGCTCACGACTTCCGAGACTTCTGATTTAACTCCGTTTACCACCACTCTTTGCGTTCTTTGCGTCAAAAAATTAAGTATCCACCTTCCTAGCTTTCCAGTAATTCCTGTATCCTTAAGTTTGTGTGCTAGGATTCCATGGTCACATTTATCGAAGGCTTTAGCAAAGTCAGTATATATTAGATCAATGTTTTGTCCTCGACACAATGTTCCTAATATTTTCTCCTGGTGGTCTAGTAGCTGTGACAGGCATGATCTACAAGACCTGAAGCCATGTTGATTTGGGTTGTATAAGTCTTTTTCTTGTAGGTAGTAGGTAGTTTTGCCTCTAATTATATATACATATACATATATATATATACATATACATATATATACACATATACATATATATATATATATATATATCATATACGTCTTCTCAACAGACGTGTTTTATCGAGTGTCCAGTGTTACCAGTTGAATAAGTGGTTTTCGTTGGTCTTTAAAAAAAATAGTGTTTGATGCATTCTTAACTAAATTACTTCGTGTTACTAATCATTCATTAACGAATATATTTCATTTATTGACTTTATTCATTACTATATTATTTGATTAAACCAAGGCTAGTGCACGTGGCTTGCCTTGTTTGTTTCCCGAATCTATTACTAACGAGGTTTCATAAGGTTGAAATTCCCTTGGTTTGCCTTTTTTGTTTTTCAAATCTATCAGAAAACGGTTTCATAAGGTTCATTTTCCCTTCCTTCGGGGATCAAGTAGAGTGTGGTCACCCACCGTGGGAAAAAAGGAAAAAAAAGTCGGGCGAATAGCGGACAGATAAGTTTTATTAATATTTTTTCTTTTACAGATCTTTCGTCGGTAGCTTAATTATATATTCATTTAGTATAAATTTGTGTTACAAGAACCTGTTTCTGCGTTTCAAGAACATTTTTGCGGGTTTGCGCAGGTGACGGCACAATAAGCACGCGGTAGACCTACGTTGTAATTTATTAATTTCCAAACGCTCGTTTCTGTTTTTTGTTTTTCATTTTTAACTAATTAAGAGCATGGCACCCCCGTCAAGTACTTGCAGTCGCTGTGAAGGGAAATTTGCCGCTTACGCGTTTACAATGGCTAATAATAATGAACAGTTAGTTTGCAGGTGGTGCTCAAGCATGGAAGTCCTGAGGAACGAGTTAGAACGTGAGAGGGAGGCCAGAGTGAGGCTTGAAGAAAGCGTGATGCTCCTGACGGCAAAATTAGAATCCCTTGAGACTCCAGTTACGACCCCTCCTGCCTCAGTTTCTACTATAATATAAATAGTACTAATAGCCCTCTCTCCCCTAGTTCCCAACCCTTCGTTCGAGTGCGTAATGGAGCCCCATTGGAAAACCTAAGACTTGTCTACCAGTAATAACAAACAATAAGTTTTCTGTTTTAGGTTTCGAAGATGCTGATGAACCGGAAATACGACTCGTTGGCGATTCCATTGTTCGAGGGCAGCTCGAGGAATTCTGTGGGAGAAACCCTCGTCGTAGGCGCCGTTACTGCTACCCTGGTGCAAGGGTGGAGGATATAACTAATAGTGTTGACCATTTTACAGACGGTACCTCGAGGACACAACGTATGTTATTCATGTCGGTACTAATAACGTTTTAAATTCTAGATCGGAAGAACTGCTGGCTAGGTACAGGGACTTACTAGAGCGACTAAAGGAAAAAACTAATAAGATTGTTTTAACAGGTATACTTCCTCGAATTATCCAACGTAGCGATTTCTACAGCAAGGCGACCTATATCAACAATAACCTAAAGTCTCTTTGCCAACAGGAAGGAGTGCATTTTGCGAATTTTTGGAACAGTTTCTACGGCAGGAGGGACTTGTTCCTCGGAGATGGACTTCATCTTAATGACGTTGGAGCTGCGCGTTTAGGAAGACTATTTCATAATCCTGTCTCTTCTTTTCAGGCTGCCGTAACTCGAACGGTCCCAGAGTAAATTCCACAAATTTCCCCTGCGCTCGCGAAGGTGTCGCAATTACAAACAATTTGAAGGTTCTATCCTTAAATGCTCGTAGCCTACGAAATAAAATAAACGAATTTTTTTCTTTAATTGCTTGTAAAGACTATGATTTAATTGCGATAAATGAATCGTGGCTTAGCACTGAAACACGTGACTTTGTAAGGGAGTATCAAATTAAAGGTTATAGACTTTTTCTTAAAAACAGAATAGATAGGCGAGGAGGCGGTGTTATGTTGTATATCAGAGATAATGTTGCGAACGTTATAGAAGTAAAGCACACAATTCCAGAACCGATAGATTCGACTATAGCAGAACTTAAATTGAACGATTTCAAACTTGTTGTTGTGGTTATATATAGGCCCCCTAATCAAACAGCTGATACGGACGAAGCGTTATATCGTGAACTAAAGAGAATAATAGGTAGTGAGCAGGCTTTAGTTATGGGTGACTTTAATTGCGATACTATGCAGGGAGACGCGGAAGGTAATCGTTTAGTTAATTTTCTCGAGGATAGCTTTCTTATTCAAAAGGTTGGGGAACCTACGAGGTTGGACAGTATTTTAGATTTAGTAATAACTACGGATGATAGGCTAATCACTGATCTTCAAGTAATAGAACCGTTAAGCAATAGCGATCACAATATGGTAGAGTTTGTCCTCTCAGTAAGTCACTCGAAACCAGCTAACTCGACTAAAATTCCTAACTTCCAGCACGCAGACTTTTGTAAATTTCGAAAAAATTGTCACACGTCAATTGGGAAAACGTAATGGGGATCTCCAACGCAAAACTAATGTGGGAATCGTTTGAAACAGTATTTAGGACTATAAATGAGGAATGTGTACCGTACAAAATTAAGCGTGCGAAAGTAAACAACAAGCCCTTGTGGTTTACTTCTAGAGTAGGAGACATTATAAAGAGTAGAGATAGGGCTTATAGGCTACATAAGTGCGATAAAGACAATTTGTGGTTACGAAACAACTACATATCTCTAAGGCGTGAAGCGAAAAGTGTAATAAAAAAGTCCAAGCGCGAATTTGAAATCTCCATAGCTCGTGACGGTAAAGAAAACCCCAAGCGATTCTTTCAATACGTCAACAATAGAAATCCAGTAAAAAGTGTCTTGGGGCCGTTGAAAAATGTTAACGGAGATCTAGTTTCTGAAAACAAGGAAATGGCTACCTTGCTAAACGAATTTTTTACGTCAGTTTTTACTATAGAAGATGTAACGAATATCCCTACGGTCATAGACATAATACCTTTTGATAATGGTAATATTTTGGATAATATTGTGGTTAGTGAAGGGAGGTAATGCGCTATATTGATAAAATGAAAATGCGTAAATCACCGGGCCGGATTCCATATATCCCATACAACTAAAAGAATTAAAAGAAAGCATTGTTTTGCTGCTAACAAAGATTTTTAGTGCGTCTATTTCTGAGAGGTGCGTACCAGATAATTTCAAGTTAGCAAACGTAACACCTATGTTTAAGAAAGGCGATAAAGGTGCGGCGGGAAATTATAGGCCAATGAATTTAACGTCTGTTGTAGGTAAGCTACTGGAATCAATAATTAGGGATCGTATAGTCGAACACTTAGAATTGCATAACTTAGTTAGAAATACGCAGCACGGTTTTAGGCGAAACAAATCTTGCTTAACTAATCTTTTAGAATTTTTGCAAAGCGTGGTTGATGTAGTGTATTTAGATTTTCAAAAAACGTTTGACACCGTACCGCACAAAAGACTCATTGAAAAAACTAAGTTTCATGGAATCAGGGGTGTAGTAATAAATTGGATGGAAGAGTGGTTGCGAGGTAGGAAACACAGGGTGGTCATTGATGGAGCGGAGTCGTGTTGGGCTAATGTAGCGAGTGGCGTTCCTCAGGGTTCTGTATTGGGCCCCTTGCTTTTTCTTATATATATTAACGATTTAGATGTCGGCCTAGTCAGTACAGTTTCAAAGTTTGCGGATGACACGAAGCTGGGTGGTAGGGCGATTAATGACGAAGATAGAGGTAAAATCCAGGAAGATCTGAATAAAATCGTTGATTGGTCAGTCACATGGCAAATGAGATTTAACGTCGATAAGTGCAAAATTTTACATATAGGTTCGCGTAACGGTAATTTTGCGTATAGTATGTCAGGGAAGGAGTTAACAAGCGTAGAGCAGGAAAAAGATTTAGGAGTTGTAGTCACTGGTGATTTAAAAGTAGCGAAACAAAGTACAGCAGCGGTCAATAAAGCGAACAAAGTGTTAGGTTTTATAGCTCGGAATTTTGAGTACAAATCGCGCGATATTATAGTTCCTCTTTATAAGTCATTAGTTAGACCCCATTTGGAGTAGGCGATCCAATTTTGGAATCCGCATATGCGAAAAGATTTAGACAAAATCAAAAGAGTTCAAAGACGAGCAACTAAGATGATTCCGTCGCTTAGGTCAAAGTCGTACGAGGATAGGCGTAAGGAATTAAAATTGTCTACACTCGAGACTAGTAGGCTAAGGGGTGATCTAATCCAGGTTTTCAAAATTATGAATGGGTTCGATAACGTAGATAGAGATATCTTTTTCGAAATATCTCAAAATAATAGGGCTAGAAATAACGGGTGTAAATTGAGAAGTAGAAGGTTCGAGACAGCAGTTGCTAAAAACTTTTTACGCATAGAATAGTAAATAGCTGGAATAGTTTGCCGGTAGAAGTAATTAGTAGCACATCTATAAAAATGTTAAAAATCGATTAGACGCATATGTTGATAGATTGGGTATAGTTTAAGGTAGTAAAATTAAGGCTTTGTGGTTTGGAACCCACGTAAAATTGTAGATCCCCTCTGCCACCACGGAGGACATGCACAATACACAATTACGAACACAATTAGGTAGACCAGCCATGAGTGGATCCTAGGGTCTTTGTTGGTCTGAAACATTATAATATTATAACATTATAACATATACATACATATATATATACATACATATACATATACCTCTAATGGCCTAAACCATTAGAGGTACAGTAAAACTAAACATACCTTACAAAAGAGAATTTAATCCTGCATTTAATGAGAAACAATTAAAACTTGGTGTTCCCGCCATTGGCTTCCAAGACAGCCTGAATTCGCTTTGGGTAGCTTGCCAAAAATGACGTGAATAGATCTTGATCGTTACGCAAATTTGCTAAAACAGTTTCAATGTGTTGCGTCATTGTATCCTTCGAAAATCGATTTGCTGCAGGTTCTTGAAACAAGAGACATTCAACCTTGTCCTTTATAACTGATCCAATGTGTTCACAGACGTTCAGTTCAGGAGAATTTCCTGGCCATTCTTCATTTCCAAAGAAATCGATCTCATGGTTCCGCAACAACTGTTGAGTGGCTAATGCCTTAAAGCAGGGGGCCTTATCGTGCAGAAGTATGACCTGATCGACATCCATAATATTGTTTGGGTTTCTTAGAAAAGGAATGACATGCTGGGATAGAATAATATCACGAAAATACTCTCCATCCCAACTCTGACCATTTGGCTTCAGCACCCACATGAGCTTCTTTGCAGTGAACAAAACAAACACACCAACACAGTCTGGACTTTTTAATAATTCGCGATAATGTTCATTGTCATCGATTTCATCTGGTGTTGTGGCCCACACTCGATCATTTTGGTAGTTAGGCCGACATGTTACGTAAACAAAAAATTCATCGGAGACAGCTAAATGCATGAAATCATCCACATCCCAATCTTCAAGAAAATGGGCAAACCACACTCTGTCATCGATGTTAAGTTGAATTTTTCTTGGCTTTGGAAGTTCATGCCAAGGCTTTAAACCTTGCCTATGACGGTACAGTCGAATGATCTTACCACTAACGATCTTTCCTCTCAACACATCGATCTCTCTAGAAAGTTTAGCACAGCTGTTTTTCTGCTTACACGTACCGCTTTCAATGATGTCCTTTGTTTCGTGAGAGAGTGGCAAATTTGGGAGCCCAGATTTGGTTGTATCCATTTCACATTCATCCAAAGTTTTATTCCAATTTCTTTTGACGAAGTCCTCACTTCTTCGCAACTTTTTGGCAACCCATGAACGTGTTATAAAGGTGGCTCCAGCATCACGAGCTTCCCGAAATGTTATTGCTCGTATGCGATCTCTCACACGTTGCCTCTCCGAATCACCAATTAATTGAGAAGCCATTATATTATCACTTTGTCGGCTAGAGTAATTTTAATACCTGCAATAAATAAAGAATTTTATATATTTTAATAATCACTAAAAACTATTTCGATATGAGTAAACATGTAAGCTGCAAATGAGGGGGCTAAGGTTTTTTGGAACCCTTTACATACATATACATACATACACACACACACACATATATATATATATATATATATATATATATATATATGAAATTGAAACAAAAAATTAAGGGTGATAAACACACACCAGAAAAAAGCGTTATATTCACACTTAAATCTTAAAAAGACCGAATTCATGAATATAAAGGATACTGTTGTTAATTAATTAAAAAGGACTACGTCGTGTCCATGCCACAACAGAGCTTCCCGCAGATCAGAGTAGTTGAGCTACATTAGGTCTGGGTAATAGATGTTGAATTGGTAATCGTATTCCACGTTCAGATAATGTAGCGATCCGCGGATCGGATTCCACGTAATGCCCTGGTAAGTCTCTTTCGCCACATGATCTTTAATGTTACGAAGGAGGTCAAACAACCCTAAAGCAACAACAACAACAATTAACATAAATTGGCATTCAACCACAATACAAAACAACTTCACGTAAGACTATCATATGGAGTTTAAATGAATACTTACCTTGTAAACAATATGCGTAAGTTGCTTTTCAGATATATAATAATAATAATAATACCGTGTCCAGGCACCTCGAAAACTTTGGATCTTAATTTCGGCTGTCTTCTCTTCCTGTGGGGGATGGGAATTGTTTTTGTGGGCGTTCGTCCCTGGCACCTTCTTCCTACATAAAAAATAACGTGTCTAAAGTATAATGGCGAAACATTAATATATATATATATATATATATATATATGTGTGTGTGTGTGTGTGTGTTAGTTTCACATTAAACGTGTAAACTTTTTCATTTTGAGAAAAACCAGCAAGAAAAATGAAACCTATATTTGGGTACTTTCGATTTTGTTTAGACTCCTCTTCAAGGAAACTGGAGTAGAGTTGAAATAAACTCGAAATTACTCAAAGTGACGATTTAATGTTTTATCTCTGACACACACACACACACACACACACACACACACACACATATATATATATAATATATATATATATATATATATATCAGTAGTTTTATTTTTTCAAGAAGTATGCTGAAGAAAATTTTACAATGCGAGAGAAATTCTTTTAGGAATTCGAAAAAGATTTCTCAAAAAACACTTAATTAGAAACTGACCTCAAATTTCTCAATAATAATAATAATGTTTACACTTTGTTTAAGTTCAAAAACTACCCTTTCAAAAACTTGTTCACTAAAAATAAACAAAGAAAAACAGTAAACTAACAAATAAAACAAAGTATGATAATTAACACTAATTCAGTAATTTATTAATTAAAAAAGAGAACAAGTTAAAAAGAATTACTATAATATATAACCACACAATCCTTTGTTTAACGCACTCTTGGGCTTTTTATACCCAGATAAAATTTAATTTCCTGTCCGAATTTTAAAATGTTGGAAAATCGAATACGTAGAAAACAACGTACGACTGAATATATACGTCAAAATCTCAGACCTCTGACATTACAAAGGGTTACGCTTTACAGCATCTAAAATTACTGACTGCCTGGGTTTAGTGATTTTGTTAGGAAGGGTAAAATCGTAAAACAATAGTTACAGAAAGAACTTAAATAGGCTTTGTTCGCCAAATGAGTTCCAGTCCAACACAAGGCTTTCATTGGCATTCAGAATAGTCAATTTGTCACAAATAGCAGCTCAATGTTATTTGCATAAAATGCTAAATGGGCGCATGGCCAAAGAAAGGCCCTGCTTATACTGTAAAGTGGAGGTTACCATCGGTATTTTGGAAATCTTTTTCGTTTTCGGACAAGTCTTGGTTTACTGATTTCTTGTCGAATGGACGCAAACGGGCATAGAAAAGAGCGAATCAAGCATTTCACGAATCCTGTTTGTAGCCCACAGTTTAACACTGTAGCTTTAGTGTAATAGTAGGGTGCCTGGAGAAGATGAGAATGGTGGAAAGGATGAGTTTGTAGCCACCGAGAGACGTTTCCACTTTGATAAATGCATACATATCTACTTTAGGGGAATCTTGATCTCTTACTATTTCTATACAGTTTTGCAGTTAAAGTGATTTATGCTAGAAGTCACTGATTATGACAGATTTTACACCATCAGAACTACACTCTAATTACTGTTACTCTAAATCCTGCATAACAATTCCATAATTATTTGTCAGTAACTCTAACGTAAGTTGAATGTAACTTTACTAAACGTGACATTTGCTTGTAAGATCTCAATAAATTTCATGTAAGTTTCTCATAAAAATACATGTACTTCAAACAAACAATATTTTTGAAGGAAATAATACTGTAAAATACTAGTAAAAGTTAAAATATATGTCTAAATACATTTTGTCCCTACATTTTAGACACCTTCAAAGCAACGTACGTTTTGCCTGCGATTTACATCCCTGAAAAGTTAAGGGACTTAACAAATTAGATATACCGTAATGTTGCATCATGATGTACTGTACATATATATATAGTTGAAGGTAAATGAAAACAAACAATACATTTCAAAACTTTCATTATGAAACTTCGGTAAGTATTTAGCCCTTTATACTTCTGTTCCATCTATTATGCTATTTTAAATAAAACTTATAAGAGTGTGTTATACGAAATAATTATTTGTAATTAATTAACCATAAATAACTATGCTTTAAATTAATTTTTAAAAGAATAATCATCCATGCACCTCCTCATGTAAAATATGAACTTACCTAAACCAGTGCAAAAAACTTCACCTTTTTCTACGTGAAGGTCAAAATATGATGATAAAACCCACACTAATAGACAGAGTTTATTTCCACAACAGTTTCGATGCCCACTGGCATCCTCTTCTGTATCTACCCGAAGAGGATGCCAGTGGGCATCGGAACTGTTGTGGAAATAAACTCTGTCTATTAGAGTGGGTTTTTATTATCATACCTAAACCAGATCAGCGTCATCGCAGACAGCGGAGAAGATCTAAAAAGTATAAAATTCTATTTAAAATAAAGCAATAAAAATTAGATTCTTCTTTTATGGAGAAATCATTCCATATAATCACTATTAAATTAGATTTTTCATACATTCTCTTAAGTGTTTTCATTACTTCTGTCGGATCCAGACAATTAAACTGTAACAGATGTTTATGATTACATTTAATTCCAAAACTTGCAGCTATTTTATTTTAATTAGAATTTCAGTTTTGCAACATGTTATAATATGCATATTAAGAATTATGCAAGTTGTGGTATTTTACAGGTTATATTTTTTTAAAACAACCCATATATAGCTTTTATTATGTTAAAAATGTTACACCTCAGTTACACAATTAAAAAGAATAAAAAACAACAAAACAAGTTAAGAAATTTTTACGGAAAGAAAAAGCGGAAATGGTTTAACGTTTATTAAAGCTAAAAATTTACGTTAATGTTAAACATTCATTTTAGTATTTCATAAAATTTACTTTATGTGTGCAACTGGTGTGCAAGTATAAACTTTTGAAGGAGTGTACGACTCGGTGGAAAAGACAAAGAAACATTAAATTCTTCCCCGGGCACCTAGAAGCCCAAGTATGGACCTTTCGTACACGCCTTGGGATATATTCGTCGTCAGATGCAAAAGTAGACATCTTTATATAGACGAGGTAGCTCTAAAGGAACTCTATCTTCAGAAAAATTCTGACTGTATCAAGCACAAAATCTCATTAACACTTTGCCAAGACGTGTCTTAGCCCTTCATGAGATATATGGAAAAGCTTCTGTATAAGTATTACCTGTTTTTCCTATTTGACTACATCTTATAGCAAATGCATGTTTTGCAACATACGTTTCACTCCTGTCACACGTTCTTTACTTTATTCTGGTATCGTCGCGCTCAATATAATGCAAACTTTGTGTTGCTGTTCATAACTAATAACATTAATACCAATAACAAAAACCATATACGCGCATTTATTATGAAATCGAAAGTGAATGTTAGGAAATTTACAAAAAAATGTAAAATTTATACAAACTACACTAAAATTTTGATAAAAATCGCAGCTAGTGTGAAGACTATTTTCGAAAATTAGGTGGGAAACTTTGAATTGCAAATTTGAATTCATAATTAAGATTACTAAAAAGCAGTATGCCAAAAAATATGGGCCAAAAATGGAAAGAGAGAAAGAGATAGTATGAGGAATATTGTTTTATAAAGGATGACTGAAATCACGCATTAGTGGTCGTGGTGCGCACTGAATTTTCGATCACCCATTCTTTAACTGCACACTAACTATATAATGTGTAAACTTAGACGTGGAAAAAGTATCTGTATAATCTCATTACGTTTTAAATTGGTCCTTAAATAAATCCTTAAGGAACCCCTAAAACATCAAAAGAAAAAATTTATTATTTTGTAAATAACTAAAAGCACTTGAACACAGTTCTAATAAAAATTATTAATTCATAATATATATATCCGGGTGCGGCAAAAGTAACGCCCTTTTTAGTTTATTCTCTTTTATTGAAGGAAATAAATCAATTACAGCATTTTAAGAGAAATAATAAGGTTTTTAAGAAAAATACAGCATTTTAAGAAAAATAATAAGTACTTTCTCAGTAAAAACTAAAAAATAACTGGAATTTAATTAATGTTGTGGTTGGTTATACTGTATAAAACTATAAAGATACAATTATTAAAGGGCGTTACTTTTGCCGCACCCGTTCCTATATATATATATATATATATATATATATATATATATATATACACACACATGTATATACTGTATATATATATATATATATAATATATATATATATATATATATATATATATATACACAGTATATATATGTGTGTGTGTGTGTGTATATACATTAGGGCGGCTCGTTTTTACACTTTTTTTCGATATTTGATTGGGGGTAGTGCGGAAAAGTTGCGATTTGGAGAGAAAATAAAGTGTGTAAAATTTTTTTGATCTACGTCAATACCTTCGGTGGCAGCGAGTCCTTAAAAATCGAAAAATAGGTCTAAAAAACACATAAAAATACGATATTTGAAAAAAATATTCATAATTATATTTGTGAGTATTTTTGAACGGGGTAGATTGGAAATGGTTTTAAAGACTTACAAAATAAACAATAAAAATTTCAGCACAATCTGTTAAAACTTCCGGTGGCGTCTTAGCAGTTAAAATATCCAAAATATTGATTTAAAGCAAGTTTTAACAAGATGTTATACAAATGTTAATTCCGGTATATTTCTGTGCAAACAACCCTGAGAACACTATTATAGGCTTGAATAAATTAATAGCAGTCATTGAACAATGAACATTATATAAAATGCACACTGTGCATTGCACACTGCTACATCCCCCGTTCCCTACCCTATATAAGCTGGGAAAGGAAGCGACGTTGTCAGTTGTTGTGTGTCACGTGTGGCGAGAGGTTGTGTTATAACTTGTTCATCAACCGTGGTATATCACCATTTACCCGCAGTTAGTTGATAAATATCGTAAATAGATTTATAATGTCTGAAAAGAAACCTTCAAAAGTAACCAGAAAGTTAGCAAAATGCCATAGCATCGGTCAACCAGCAGATTTTGTTAATAATGTTCTACCTACTTATGGAGATGTGCTAAGAGCTTATCTCTGGCACCGGAACAACAGAAAAACGACAGGCCAAGATCCTCCATTCCAGATTATTGCCAATGACATCATTTCCAAACTTCAAGAGATATGGCTCACAACTTCAATCCCAACTTTATCAAGGAAAAGAATACATGATATGCTCAAAAACTATCATAATAAGTACAAGACCTTACTTAAAACAGGTAAACTAAAAAGGAATTCTGAAAGTTACAAAAGTAAATTGAAGTCATTTCAGGAAATTCGGAACAACTATTTGATATTGCTTCTTGTAAATGTGGTAATTGGAATTCTTGTTTTTGCTGTAAGAAAAAAAAGTGCCCCAAATGAAAGAACATTTTTAGAAGATCAGCGTACATTGTACGCTGATCTTCTAAAAATGTTCTTTCATTTGGGGGCACTTTTTTTCTTTACAGCAAAAACAAGAATTCCAATTACCACATTTACAAGAAGCAATATCAAATAGTTGTTCCGAATGTTCCTGAAATGACTTCAATTTACTTTTGTAACTTTTAGAATTCCTTTTTAGTTTACCTGTTTTAAGTAAGGTCTTGTACTTATCATGATAGTTTTTGAGCATATCATGTATTCTTTTCCTGATAAAGTTGGGATTGAAGCTGTGAGCCATATCTCTTGAAGTTTGGAAATGATGTCATTGGCAATAATCTGGAATGGAGGATCTTGGCCTGTCGTTTTTCTGTTGTTCCGTTGCTGCCAGAGATAAGCTCTTAGCACATCTCCATAAGTAGGTAGAACATTATTAACAAAATCTGCTGGTTGACTGATGCTATGGCATTTTGCTAACGTTCTGGTTACTTTTGAAGGTTTATTTTCAGACATTATAAATCTATTTACGATATTTACCAACTAACTGCGGGTAAATGGTGATATACCACGGTTGATGAACAAGTTATAACACAACCTCTCGCCACACGTGACACACAACAACTGACAATGTCGCTTCCTTTCCCAGCTTATATAGGGTAGGGAACGGGGGATGTAGCAGTGTGCAATGCACAGTGTGCATTTTATATAATGTTCATTGTTCAATGACTGCTATTAATTTATTCAAGCCTATAATAGTGTTCTCAGGGTTGTTTGCACAGAAATATACCGGAATTAACATCTGTATAACATCTTGTTAAAACTTGCTTTAAATCAATATTTTGGATATTTTAACGGCTAAGACGCCACCGGAAGTTATTAACAGATTGTGCTGAAATTTTTATTGTCTATTTTGTAAGTCTTTAAAACCATTTTCCAATCTACCCCGTTCAAAAATACTCACAAATATAATTATGAATATTTTTTTCAAATATCGTATTTTTATGTGTTTTTAGACCTATTTTTCGATTTTTAAGGACTCGCTGCCACTGGAAGGTATTGACGTAGATAAAAAAAATTTTACACACTTTATTTTCTCTCCAAATCGCAACTTTTCCGCACTACCCCCAATCAAATATCGAAAAAAGTGTCAAAACGAGCCGCCCTAATATACATATATACACATTTTAACTGCCAACAACATACCGTATAATTAATGTAAAGAACGACAAAGAACGACGCTTGTGTAGAAGAGCGTTCCGCATAAGATGAGGAGAGAGAATAAGCAAATGAAAAATGAGGTACCTCCCAGGAATCGAACCCGGGATCATCCAATTGCCAGTCGAATATGTTAACCACTACACCAAGGACCCCGATTAGTGATTAGTCAGTGTTTATAATTCTCCTACATACGAGTGGAATCAAATGCCCTGAGGGGGCACCTTCGCATGCCGTACATATATACATTTTAACTGCAAACAATTATACTGTGTGTTGTTTGCAGTTAAAATGTATATATGTACGGCATGCTAAGGTGCTCCCTCAGGGCATTTGATTCTGCTATATATATATATATATATATAGAGCGCCTCGGTGGTGTAGTGGTTAGCGTCCCTGACTACGAATCCATCGGCCCCAAGATCGAGACGCGGTGACGGCAGCCGGCGCGCAGCAAAACCCAGCTGTTCATCCTTCTACACAATAAAGAAAGTGGTTAGGAGATAAATGGGTACCCTGGGTGGCCTAGTGGTTAAGACGCTGGGCTGCTGGTGGGATTCCACGTTAAACTGTAGGTCTAAGGTGGAGTGAAAAGCTTGACCTTCGTCAGAATGAACAATTCGGGCGGAAGCTAATCAAAGGCAAAGGTTAACCAAAGGTTTTATATATATATATATATATATATATATATATATATATAAGTGGTTTGGATTCTATTTTTTTTACCATCTCTACAATTCCTTTCAGAATAGAAAACTTTATTATACTAAATGAGAACTCCACAGGGAGAAAAATTCCATTTCCCATCAATATTCATTTGTCAGAGTCAATTTCTATAAAATAAGACCCTCAAACGTCATCTATACTTTTCGTCTTCGTAGAGTTAAAGTTTCTTTCTTGCTTCAAATAGGTGCATAATTAATATACATGTTTTTATGCTGTTAAAAAATTAAACGATGTTGCGAAAAATTTAAGAATTCTCTCTACTGTGATACAAGTTCGAGTTTACAGTAACTTATTAACAAATGAATGAGTGTAATATTCTTAATATATATATATATATATATATATATATACACTCCCTGTTCTATATTAGAACAGGGTGTTCTAAAATTACCTAGTAAACCTTTATATGAACGCAATATCTTAACAAAAATTATGAGATATTTAACAATTTTATTTCAAATATAGAACAATAAGAAAAGCAACAATAAATGTTTATTTTAGATATCCAAATTGTCTTCCTTCGACTTGAACACTCTGTTCACACCGTCCGACTACTTCGCAGCAGCATTATCATGCCAAGGACGTAACTGGAGTAAAACAGTTGTGGGGGGGGGGGGGCGAACACAGTCCTATTGTTAGAAGCACTCATTATCTATGGACGTAATTATAAAAGTTGTCCCCTCCCCAAATTTTTATAATTACTCCCATAGATAATGAGTGCTTCTAACAATAGGATTGTGTTCGTCCTCCCAACTTTTTTACTCAAGTTACACCCCTGTGTCAAGAAAACAGGGTGTCAGTGTAATGACGATGTTTCCGTACGTAGTTCATCACCACTGAAAGCAACAATGCTTCTTGTTAGCTCAGTTCGAAGAACATCCAAATCCATAGTCGTTTTCTTGCAATTTTCGTTAGTTTGTATTGCAAACACTCCCGATAATTGTCAGTCCAGATGCATGATTCTTCAAGATCAAGGTACACCACAAGTTTGTGTTCCCCTTACTCCCAAGGCAGCACAAATTTACTCGTATAATCACAGTCACACTCGTACTACCTCAGGCTTGCTCTACACAAACTGGACGAAAAATTACAAGCATCCGCAATATATACTGTATAAAGGCTAATGTGTTGAAAAGTTTGAAAGTTAAATAAAACAGATGTCTTCTTTAAGGTGTAGGAAAATTATGCTTAGTTTCATCATACTGATTCTAAAGTTGCTAAAACAAAAATTAGGCGTTTCTCTCATAAAAACTCAAAACAGGTGATTTGTATTCAAATTAAACAGCGAACGCCGACGTACTATTCACCTCTTTTTTCTTCTTTTTTCTTTTTTGACAGTGTGAACATATAAGGAATCATTATCAAAAGTTTTTAGTTAAAGCACATATATAGAATGATAACAAAAGGTGCACGTGGATTTCAGATTCTGCGCAAGTGGAGTAAAAGGTATGTTCCTTTTTTAACCTTTCGCACTAATCTGTTTAGACAACCGTTAGGGACCAGTTATTTTCTGAACATTCGGCATTGAAAAATGCTTGTCACTTATAGTGTTCTGACCTCTGCATGAGGTAAATACTGTAGACTTGGCTAGTACAGATTACTGAATAAAATCCGTAACTTTGAAAATCAAAAATATGCGTATGGTTACCGTGATATGAAAATATTTGTTTATATAGCTTCATTTAATAAATTACATTCGCGTGGGTATCAGGTATTCAGTTTTCACTCTGTATATTTCAAGTTTTAATATTTTATATCGGAGAGAAAAGCCAAAAACAAGGCTAAAACTGTGACGTCCGACAAATTTTATAACTAATTATAAAAATAGCAAATTCCAGCAAAAGTTTGATAAATAATTTCAACACTTTCTTTCCTGCATTATGTCAGTTCGTATCTGTTATATATATATATATATATATATATATCACTATAACCTCTCTTGTAAATGTTCATCGCAGAAAGACTATGGGAAAATAAATGATAAACACTGTTCTGTAACATAAAAAGGCAGAGTAAAAATATCATTCTTTCTCATACGAAAAAGATTTCGTTGAATTGTTTTGCATTGTGATAATAATAATTGCATTAGTTTATCAAGTTCCCTGACATATATATATATATATATATATATATATATATATATATATATATATATATATATACACGAGGGGCGGTCAGAAAATAAGTTCACATGGCGTATAATTTCGTAACTAAAGGACCTACATTGATTATGTTTGTATCAGGTGAATTCGTTAATCACTGTTGGCAACACTACACGTCGATTCGGCTGCCATCTACCGTACATTGGTTATATGAGTCAGTTCAACACAAAAAGGCGTTGAGGCGCTGTCGTCTAATGACATCTTCAGGATCCTGAGGATGTCTTTAGACGAAAGCGCTTGAGCACCATTCTGTTTCCTTTTTCCTTCGTGGTTATTTTCATCATAAATATTATTCACGTGTTATTTTCGTGAAATAATTGTCATATATATATATAAAAAAATTTAAGAACGAAGGAGGAGCCAAGGGCGAATGCCCGCATAAACGCTTCCACAATAGTGGAAGAAGAGGGCCAAAACTAAGGTCCAGAGTTTTAGAGATGCCTGGACATACTGCATTTGAAATACTGGAGGTCATAGACAAGGGAAGAGATGGAGTGAGGAAGATTGTTCCAGAATTCACCGGTTGAGTAAATGAAAGACTGAAAATACAGATTAACCCTTCAATTAGAGAGTTGGACAGAAAAGGAATGTTAATCTGTAGAAAGTCTGGTACTGCGAGTTCTCCTTAAAGGAGGTGGCATGCAGTTAAAGAGTTCAGAAGAGCAATGTCCATTATAATAACGATATTAAGAGAGAGTGAGGCAACATTGCGGCGAAGAGAGAGAGAGAGAGAGAGATTGAAGACAGTGAGAAAGAGGCGGGGAATTGATGAGACGAAAAACCTTTGATTCCACCCGATCAACTTGAGCTGTGTTGGTTCATCCACCCCACACATGAGAAGCGCACTCCATACAGGGGCGGACAAGGCTCCTGTACAGAGACAGCAAGTAAGTGGGGGTGAAGAAACTGGTGAGCCGGTAAAACACACCTAACATCTTAGAAGCTGTTTTAGAAAGAGCGTATATGTGATCTTTCTACGAATGATCACGAGAAAAGGAACCACCAGGAATGTTGAGAGAAGAGGATGGCTTGAGTTGTGTTTTGTTGAAGGTAAGGGGAAAGTCGTGTGGAAGATTGTGACGAGTAGACAGATGAAGGAACTGAGTTTTTGATTTATTGAGAGCCACAAGGTTTTCTCTGCCCCAATCAGAGATAGTAGAAATATCAGAGGTCAGGTGCAGCATAGCTCTTCTACGCGAGTCATGGAGTGACTGCTGATAGGGGCGCTTTGTGATGCAGGTGAAGAGTGGAGAGTGGAATCATTGGCATAGGAGTAGATAGGACAGGAAGTGCGATTTAATAGATCATTGATAAATAAAAGGAAAAGAGTGGGTGACAGGTGAGAGCCCTGAGGACAACAAATATTGATGCCTTAAGAGAAGAACAGTGGCCATCTACAACCGCAGGTATACGTATATCGGCCAGAAAATAAATTAGAGATGAAAGCACATATAGAAGGATAAAACTGAAAGAAGTAAGTTTCGAAATTAAAGATTTGTGCCAGACTCTATCAAAAGCTTTTGATATGCCTAGCGTAATAACAAAGGTTTCACTGAAATCCTGAAAGGAGGATGAACAAGAGTCAGAAAGCTATGCAAGAAAAATCGACAGTAAGACGTCCCTTGAGGAACCCATACTGATGATCTGAAAGAAGATCGTGAGAAGAGAAGTGTTTTAGACTTCATATTAAGGATAGATTCAAAACCTTCAGAAAGGCAAGAAATCAAAGCATTTGGACGATAGTTGGAGGGTTGAGAGCGGTTACCCTTCTTTGGGACAGGCTGATTGAAAGCGAACTTCCTGCGTGAAGGAAAAGTACCGGATGAAAGATAAAACGAAAGATTGTCTAAGCAGGGTGTTAGCACAGAAGCATAGTTCTTGAAAACAACAAGAGGGGCACCATTTGGCCCGTATGCCTTTCTAGAGTTGAGCCCAGATAGGGCAGAAAAACATCTTTAAAGGAGATTCTAATTTCAGACATAATTAAGTCAGAAGGAGGAACAGTACTGGAATAGTCCATGGTTGAGTTCAAGACGAAAGTCTGAGCGAAAAGTTCAGATTTTTCAGGAGAGAAGACGACAACTGAGCTGTTAGAATAGAAAAGTGGAGGGAAGAGAGAAGTGAAGTTGTTGTAAAGGTTCTTGGCTAGGTGCCAAAAAGGGTGAGAAGAATTAGAATTGAATAGGTTTTCACATTTTTGTCGGATGATGGAATTTTTGGCGAGTCAAAGAACAGATTTTGCACGATTCTGGCCAGAAATATAAGCTGAGAGTCAGCTTATATTTTATAGCTTATATTTTATAGTACCTTGTAAAAGCCTCCTTTTCGTTGCGGGTAGCCTTAGAACAAGCAGAGTTAAATCAAGGTTTTATTGTATTATTTAATAGGAATTGAATATGGAATGTACGCCTCCATGCCCGAAGGAACCACCTCTGTGATGAGCTCAGCGCACCCGGAGGGGCCCTGGCCACGGAAGCAGTAATCATTTTATGAGAAATCAGCGAAGTACTGCCGAAGGGCCTGCCAATCAGTGGCGTCAAAGTACTGAAGAGAAAATAGTTTGAAGGATGAGAGGTGAGAAATAAATCCAGAATGTTTGGACTATCTCCAAGGCGATCGGGGATACGAGTAAGGTGCTGTAATATCTCGTATAGGTTATTCAGGCTAAAGAAATTGTAAGCTAGTTCACCTGAGATGTCAATGAACTGGGAGGAAAGCCAAAGGTGGTGATGGACATTGAAATCACCTGAAATGGAGATTTCAACAAAAGGAGAATGGGATAGAGTGTATTCCACTTTGCAAGTGAGATAGTCAAAGAGAAAGATAGCGCAGGTGTATTTAGTTTGATATATATATATATATATATATATATATATATATATATATATATATATATGCCATAGGCGTGCACACTGGGTACGCAAGGTACGCAGTGCGTAGCCAATTTTTTTTATTAAATTTAAAAATTATAAATACCAATAAATTTTATAATTTATTCAGTATTCTTAAACAATACAAAGTAAAATTAAATGAAACTTCCTTGTTTTCTCATGTGCTTTCTTACAAGGTACGCTTTGAGCATAGAATGTACTTGCATAGGAATATGATCCTTAAGTGCTGGGCGGGGCTTAACAAATACTGCCTTACTATTGGCCGAAAAATGTCCTGGGATACGCTGGAGTGTTTCAGCGTAGTTTTATATAGTGGGTGATGGAAAGTGATTGTGTTATTCAAATCATTTGAAATTTTGCATTTAGTTTACGTTAAATTAGTACCATTTTAGGTGGAGTCATGAATGAACAAGAAAGTGAATGTTTAATTTGTGAAATTAACGAAACTACATTTTCATCCAAATCGTGTGAAGAGAAACTTACATTCAAGAATGCAGATAGGCCTACTCCTGATTTATCGAATTTAATGCAAATCAAAGCCAAATTCACGAGAAGACTTTACTCTTCATCTTACAGTAAAGTGAGCTGGTTGGCAGGTTGCAAGGAAAAAAATGTTTTATTTTGCTGGCCTTGTCTGCTTTTTGCTATTGATAAAAGTTATGGAGTAAAACTGGATATAAAGATTTGGAAAATCTATCTCACGCAATGAAAAAGCATGAAAGCTCGCAAGGACATAAAAGCAACTTTGTCTTTCGCCAGTTTTGGCCACCGTCGTATTGATACAATGCTAGATGAGCAAAAAGCACATGCAATTTCTCAACACAATTATACCGTCAAGCATAACCGAGAAGTAATGAAACGACTCATCGATGCAACTTGTTTTTTAGGTAAGCAAGGGCTACCGTTTAGAGCACACGACGAGGCGGAAAAGTCTCCTAACCAGGGTAATTACAGAGAATATCTAAAATCATTAAGCTCGTATGACGAGTGTTTGAAATTTCATTTAAAAACCTGTACTATGTTTAGTGGTTTGTCTAACCGCACTCAAAATGATTTAATTGATGCTGTAGGAATAACTATGCTGAAGGAAATTAAGAGAGAATTAGCCTCTACTAAATTTGTAGCAATAATGGTCGACGAAACATCAGATATTGTAATGAGAAAACAGTTATCAGTTGTACTGAGATATGTTTTCAAAGGAAATGTGTATGAACGTTTCATTACTTTCAAGGACGTCAGTAATGACAGAACAGCGGCAGCTTTGGAGACAATGGTTCTTGAGTTCTTGAATAATTTTAATTGCAAGGCAGTAGTTGTTGAATCTTATCTAAATGGTCTCCAGGCTAAAATAAGAGAGCATGTCACACGGGCGTTATTTGTTAACTGCTACGCTCATAATTTAAATTTAGTTTTGTTTCACAGTTTCTCAAAACTAAGTAAGTGCAAGAAGTTTTTCGGGATACTTGATGAAACAGTTTCGTTTTTTCACAAATCCACTAAAAGAACGGATGCTTTGAATGAAATCGTGCATCGCCGCATGCCAAAGATGGCACCAACTAGGTGGACATATCATTCTTGTTTAGTGAACGTAGTTAAAGAACATAAAGCTAATCTTCTTGAACTATTTGAGCAAATTACGAATGACACTGAAAAGTGGGATAAGCGTTCAATCTTTATGGCTGAAACAATCAAACAGCATCTCCGTGCATTTGAGTTTTCATTCATGTTGGAAATCTTTGGAAGCATATTTTCACAAACAGACGTACTGTACAGTATTCTGCAAAATAAATACTATGACATTGCTTACTGCACTGGAAGAGTGAATGAAACTTTAGATGTAATCCAGAAAATGCGGAGTGGCTTTGATGATTGTGTAGCAAAGGCGAAATATCACATGCCATTGACTGCTGATGCAGAAACAAAACGAATAAGGCTAGCACAGACTGATCAGCCAGATTTGGAAATGAAAAGACTTTATTTAGAAATCATAGATACGGTTTGCATGCAACTTACTGCTCGGTTTGGAAATCTGTCACAGTTGAAATTTTTTGAACTTCTGAATCCCGAAAATTTTCTAAAATTTAGCCAAACATTCCCTGATGAAATTCTTAAAACCTTCGCGGAGTTACACAGTGGCTCTTTTGATTTTATAAGACTGAAAAATAAACTAAGTGTCCTGTACTCATCTGAAGAATTTCAAGGAAAATATCCCTGCCATATTGCAAAATTCTTAAGCTTGAACAACTTGAGTGAAAGCATGCCTGAACTTCAAAAACTCCTAGAGCTAGTACTAACCATTCCCTCTACAACTTCATCAGTAGAAAGATCATTTTCGACTTTGAGGAGAATTAAAACGTATCTAAGAAGTACAATGGGCAAAGAAAGGCTGTCATACTTAGCCCTTATGAGCATCGAAAATGAGTTATTAGGCCAAATAAAATCTGACCCATCATTCTACGATTCAGTAATAGATGAATATTCCACTGAGAATCGAAGAGTCGATCAGAAATATCGATAAAAATCGCGCTGTCGCATATAAATATCATAGTTAAATATATACCGTATCCATTGTCCACTCCATCATCAAGATTTGGTAAGTACCGTTACTACCGTACCAAGGTCATAATTTATTATAGTTTATATCATCGTTATTTCTTGAAAATTCATGCATAATAAAATTATATATATATATATATATATATATATATATATATATATATATATATATATATACAGGGCGTCCCAAAAAAATGTATACACACTTTAAATACTTATAAAGGCAGTGTTTATTAAAATACATTTCATTTTCAAAATGTAATAGAATCTACAGACATTATTTAATTGTTTTGTCAACGCCTGTTTTCAAACTGACGTCCGTTCTGGTCCAGGCACTGCTGATAACGCGAAGCAATGGAATCGCAAACATCACGAAACATTTCGTTTGGTATTTGTGTGCATTCTCGTTCAATGGCTGCTCTCAATTCAGCGACTGTTGCAGGTTTTATAGCGTAGACTTTGTCTTTTAAGTATCCCCATAAAAAAAGTCTAGTGGTGTGAGGTCTGGTGAACGCGGAGGGTATTCTACGAAACCCTTCGTCCAATCCACATCCACATCGTGCCAAGTACCACTCGCAATACTCCACTCTTCGGTCCGGATCATCTTCATTAATAGCATGGACTAATCTTGGAATGTAACTTTTCCATTGACAGCGCTTCAAAATGCGTTGGACAGACGATTCTGAAATTCCTACCTCACGACTCGCTTGCCGCACAGATTTTCTTGGACTTTGGTGATACGTTTCCAGTACTCTTTCTTGCTTTGTGGGGCTTGTCGATGTCCGTGGTCTTCCGGAACGCTCTTGTGGACATTCTGAACAGTTCCATCGGCTTCAAACTTATCTCTAATTCGAGTGATGGTAAGTCGCGTTGGTGGATCTGTTTGAAACTCCCTCCTAAACTGTCTTTGCACTTCAACTGCGTTTTCACACTTCCAGTAGCATTTTAGAATGAATTTCCTTTGTTCAAAGCTTAGTCTGACTGCCATTATTAATTCTAATGGGTTTAACTTGGAAAGAAAGAAACATCAATTGAGCTATCAGCTGTTAAAGTGTGTATACATTTTTTTGGGACGCCCTGTATATATATATATATATATATATATATATATATATATATATTATATTATTATATTAGCATAAATTATTAATAATATATATATTATATTATATATATATTATATATATATTTAGGGTGTCACTTAAATGCAAAGTTTGAAATTTTCATGCTGACACCCCGCGAATCTATTCCATTGGTAAAAAAAACATGGTGACTGAAAAATCTTTTTATTTGAATAACTATAAAAGGTCGCCCCCGCCTTCCAAAGTTTAATGCTTGCGCGGCGTCTCCATAATCGTTCATTAGATATCTATATATCTCTATATATGTGTGTGTGTGTATCTGTGTGTGTCTGAATATCTGAGAAATAAAGTGAACAATACTTAACGATTCACCGTTTCTCATTTCAGCTACGTGATTTCTGGTGATGGAAACCCGGAAGTGTATATACCTATTAGGGGCAGCGGTTGATGAGGTGAAAGGATGCAAGCTTCCTTCCTACAGGCAAGCATTCGGTTACTTCCTTTACCTTCACCATGAAAAGAAAATGACAATACGTGACGCGTTGAGGAAGTCACTTCGAGCAGTGATGTCCTTCTGGGAGAAAGCTCACATTCCAACCAGACTCGAGACACACTGCGTCAGCAAACTGGATAAAGTCTTCGAGGAGTGGAAAGGACTCAAAAACACGCCTCAAGGACGAGCGATTCACACAAGACGAAAGAAAAAGAATTCATTGAACGCCTCGATCGTCTCTTTGACATCGCCCACGCTGATTGTGAGAAATTGGTCAAGTACCCAGAGGATTGGGAGTTCCTTCAGCAGCAGCGCCAGAAAGGACGTCCAGGTTCAATGGCAGGTTTGGACATGACCCATCAGCGCCAAGTCAAAGATTGTACTCGACGTCGGGAGGAAGAGGAGAAACGAAGAAAGCGATCAGCAGCTGAAATGGAGGCAGTATCCAACGAAGCGGTTTTGGAGTCCTCATCCTCCAGCTCAGATGATAGCGAAGAAAAAGGAGCATGTGGTGGTTCGTTAGCGTCTAAACAAAGAGCAACGAAGAACATCATGACATCGGAATTGGCGGCAGCGCTTGATCGCACGCAACTCTCGTCAAGAAAGGCCACATATCTGCTGTTTGAGGCAGCTTCCAGCTTAGGGCATGATGCTAGCGACTACAACATCAATCGTGGATCCATTCATCGTCAGCGTGAAAAATTCCGTACCCTTAAGGCTCGGCAACTGAAGAGCGAGTTCCAAGGCAATAGTCCGTTGACTGTTCACTGGGACGGAAAACTCATGCAAGATCTGACGTCACGAGAATATGTTGACCGCTTACCTATTCTTGTATCTGGCTCCGGGACAGAGCAGCTCCTCGGGGTGCCAAAACTTCTGTCAGGAACCGCGCTGGCACAAACAAATGCCATCATAGATTGCCTGAATGAATGGGGAGTGACCGATCATGTCAAATCTATGTGTTTCGACACAACCGCGACAAACACAGGCCACCGTGGAGGAACTTGTGTTCTTCTGGAAGAAAAAGTTGGACGTGACCTGTTACACTGCGCGTGCAGACACCATGTACTGGAGTTGGTGCTACAGGCGGCATTCGCAGCATCGCTAGATTCAGTATCTACCGGTCCAGAAATTCTGCTTTTCAAGCGCTTCCATGATTATTGGACCCGCATTGACCAGCAACAGTTCCAAACTGCGGACACAGATGCGTTCACCAAAGCAGCTATTTTTAAGCATAGAACGGAGCTCATTGAGTTTGCAAAATCACAAGCACTTCAAGTTCGTGATGACTATCAGGAATTCCTCGATCTTTCCGTCATCTTTCTTGGAGGAGTTCCATACAAGGGACTAAACTTCCGCGCCCCTGGTGCTATGCACCGGGCGAGATGGATGGCTAAGGGGCTCTATGCCATCAAGATCTGGCTCTTCCGAAGACAGTTTAAACTGACGAACACTGAGGAACGCGGAATTCGAGATATCTGCCTCTTTTCTGTTCTAGTTTACATGAAAGCGTGGGCAACAGCTCATCTGTCCATCGAAGCTCCGCTGAATGATTGGGAATTGATGAGGACGCTCCTTCGATACCCGCACAAGAAGATCTCTGATGGTACCACCAAGAAGCTGTCTGCGCACCTGTGGTACCATTCGGAGGAGGCAGTGGGTCTGGCGTTCTTTGATGAGAGGATATCGATGGAAGTGAAGTGCAGCATGGTTGCAGCGTTAGATCAAGAAGCCCCTCACATGCCGCCAAAACGACCTTTGGTTCTTGATACTATGTTCCTCAGTGACAGCAAAGGACTGGAGCAACTGATCACAAAGAACACCCGAGGATTCTTCTCAAAACTTCAGTTGCCAGATTGCTTTCTGCTCCACCATCCCAGTTCATGGACGTCAAACTCTGAATACGTGCAAGCTCGGGATGTGGTCTCCAAACTTGCAGTGGTGAACGACAGAGCAGAACGGGCCGTGGCTCTGGTGAAGGAGCTGAACGGAAAGTTGACAGTGAAAGAAGAACAGCTCCAGTTCCTCGTTCAAGTTGTCACTGACCACAGAAAGCAACACCCAGCTCCGAACAAATCAGCATTAGTGAGGACGCGAAAGAACTAATCACTGATCAGCGTATGAGCACCAATTATTCTGCTACTGTATATGTATTTTATTTCTCAAAGTTTTGCTTTTGTTGCTTCTCCATTTTGTACCATTATTCGCCAAATTATGTCTTCTATTTTGATTATATAATAAACTGTTTGTATTCTTTGCGTTTTTAAGTGTCTTACTTTCGTTATTTCACCAAATTGCCTTGTTTTTTATTATCTGGTTCGGCCCAAGCTGTGAACACTGAACAGCTTGTTGACGTCAACAAATGGGTCTTGTTTTCAGTGACGAGGGCGACCTTTAAATGATGACCAATCAGGACCAAATTTCTCTTCCGTATGTTTTACACCAAATGGAACAATTTTAGGGGGTGTCATAGGAAAATATCCATCGTTTAATTTTCCCCCTATTACCTAGTGACACCCTAAATTATATTATATATATATGTGGTGTGTGTGTGTGTATATATATATATATATATATATATATATATATATATAGAGAGAGAGAGAGAGAGAGAGAGAGAGAGAGAGAGAGAGAGAGAGAGAGTAATGAACTTAAAAATGTATTTCTACAAACTTTGTAGTGCATACTTTTAACCCGATCATCTTGTAGTGCAAATGAAAATGAATTTAATGAAAACCAGAGAAATAAGAGAGGTCGTATTTATTAAAAGAAGTCGTAAAAGTTTTTAGATTGGTTTTCTAAACTTTTTCATCAAGGAATCTATTTACGTTTTCTCTTTAAACACATGTAAGAAAAAACCTGGAGTGAAAATATTTGAGTTTTGGAATCACCAACATTTCTTTCAAAAGAACTTTCATTTTGCGTCAAGAAATTTTTAAACTTTGAAAATACTATTTTAGAATAGGTCCAACTTTCGGCTCATATATATATATATATTTACAGGCTGATTCAAAATAATATAGACACATTTTGAAATTATTTATTTTGGATCCTAAATGCTCTTAATAAACAAAAACTTTACTATTATATAAGGTAGCATTGAAAAACAACAATTAATAGTCATTTTATGTTAATTGTTAAAAATGTCCACCATTCACACGCAAACATGCAAACACAGAATAGTAGAGTTCTGAGAGTGGTTCACTACTTAGAGTAATGACCACTGAATTTGAGGATAGGGTAATTTGGTTTGATGAAGCTACTTTCAGACTGAATTGTCATACACATATAAGTCGTCACAACTGTGTCTCTGGGCAGTGCAAAACCCAAAATTTATGTGGAGAATCATGTTAATCTGCCAAACCGTACGGTGTGGCTTCAGTTTTCTTCTCGTGCCATTGCGGGACCATTTTTTTTTGCCATGTCAAAATTACCTGGAAATGGTGCATAATGATGCCCTTCGCGTAATATGACATCTGCATTGCGAACATGAAGTTTACTTTCAGCAAGATGACGCACCACCACATTATCACAGAGATGTTCGAACTTTTCTTAATAAAGTTTCCTGGGTTGTATGTAGATACGTCGTCCTGGAACCGTGACTGAATATCCTCCAAGGTCACCTGATCCTACACCTCTGGTCCTCTATCTGTGGAGGTACCTGAAGGAAAAAGTGTATGGTACTAACCCTCAAAATATGAAGAATTTACAGAAAGCGGTTTTTCGGAAAGTACCCAAACCCTCCGCTAATATGAACACTACCGTGTGCTGATCTGTTTTGGGACGTTGCGCCGCATGTTTGTGTGAATTGCAGACATTTTGAAAATTTAACATAAATGACTATTAAATATTGTTTTAACATGCTTACTTACGTTTGTACATATTAAAGGTGCAATTGCAATTAGTATCCAAAGTAAATAATTATTAAAAAATGTGTTTACATTATTTTAATTCACCCTGTATATATATTAAATTAGAACTCAGGATTAATAAATGTGCTCTCTTTAGCTGGTATATGCATCCAGGAAATCTGTCCCAAATCTTAATATATTTCAAATTAAACTCGCTGAATTCCTCCTCTTCTCTGATTTAAGATGATTATCAGCGGGTCTCAGACATGGGAAAACTTTAATCAAGGTTTTAAGACGAATATATTTAAAAAGTTTACAGGTTTGGAGGTGATTTGAAATCATTTTAAAAATGGCTAATTGTGAATGTGTTAAAATTTATATGAAATAGGATCCTCCTAAGGAGAACTCACACTGATTTTAAGATTAGCTTTGTAAATAGTAATACCCTTGATTGTTTTTTCTAATGTAAGGACGAAATCCCGCCCTGTAATGAGTTGTTCTGTCGTTTATTTGTTTACCTTCCCTGGGTGTTCACTGGGGAACTACGTTGGCAGTACAGTTCGTTCTTTGCGGGCGAGATTTTGCTCCCATATAGGTATTAGTCATAGGACGGGGAAGGTTTTGTTGAGAAAAGGACAGTCTGCTATCAGAAGTCATTCCATTAATTGTAAGACTGACGTCTCTATTGAAAATTTTAAAATTCTTAAATCATTAAAATGCTCGTCCTCGTTTCGTAGTTATGAATCTTTATGTATTAAGTTGTTGAACCCTAGTTTGTTACCCTGGCTGTTACTCCCTTTACATTAACTAGTTCAACTCCCTTCTAAATTTTCTCTGCGACCCTGTCTTCTTTTTGCTCCAGTTTCTTGCGGCTGCTCTTTGAATACAGGTGTGTCGGTTTATTCTTGTAGTTTTCCGTTTAACTTTTTACTAGTGAAGGGTTTTTTTAAAAGTTTTATTTTTGAATGATTTTGGTTTTAGGTTTTACATCTACCATTCCTATATTTTTGACATTTATATATTTTATTTTTGATTTGATCTCGTTCTAGCCTGTTTCTAATTTGTATTTTCTATTTGAATAATTTTAATTTTGTACATTTGTCTAGGTTTTAACTCTCGTCATTTATATCTCTTGTCATTTATTAATTTTAGCTCTCTATTAATTAGACCTTGAAGATGGGTAGAGTTGCTCGAAACGTCGGCTGCAGCCAGCCAAATATAATGACCTTTTTGCTCTACGTCTTCGTTTTTACCCTGAATATAAGGGGTTCCAAAAAACCTTAGCCCCCCCCCATTTGCAGCTTACATGTTTACTTGTATCGAAATAGTTTTGTGATTATAAAAATACAGGGTGTCCATCAATTATTCACCCCATTATAAGCCTTAATAAATTCGTTATTATAGGAGCTATCTTAAAACGGTTTGCGGCAATTAATAACAGAACTCAAGAAATTTTTGTTTTAATTCAGTAAACCTCCACGTGAGCCCCATTGGTAGCACGCAGAACATCAAGGCGATAGATGATTTCGTTCCAAACATTAAGAAGCATGTCTTGCGTGATGGAAGCTAATGTCTCTTCAATCCGGTGTCTTAATTCTGTGATGTTATTAACCTTCTTTGCATACACTCTGTCCTTTGTGTAGCCCCATAAAAAGAAATCCAGAGGCGTGATATCCGGGCAACGAAGAGGCCATGGAATAGTGCCATCTCGCCCGATCCAACGAGAAGGGAACTTTTCATTGAGGAACCTCCGCACTTCTAATCCCCAGTGTGGCGGTGCCCCATCTTGCTGAAAGAACACACGGGGCTGCATATCCTCAAGCTGAGGTGCAGCATACCATTCAAGCATATCTAGGTAATTTGTAGCCTTCACAGTGTTCTCATGGAAGAAAAATGGTCCAATCACACGGTTATGGGAGAGAGCACACCAAACGTTTATCCTGGGACTGTTGCGTTCGTGTTCAATAAATTCATGCGGATTTTCTGATCCCCATATACGGCAATTGTGTCTGTTGACTTTACCAGACAGATGGAATGTCGTTTCATCACTGAAAACGACATTGTTCAAAAAATGCTCATCTTCATCAATACGCTCAAGAATGTCAACAGCAAACTGTACCCGTTTGGGTTTTTCATTTGGTAGAATTTTCTGCAAGGTTTGCAATTTGTAGGCATAAAGTTTCAACCTCTTGTGAACAACTTTATGCACTGTTGAACGCGGTATTTGCAGTTCTCGGCTTGCTCGGCGGATGGGTTTTGTAGGACTTCGGATAAACGCCTCCTGAATTCCTGCTATCTTATCTTCAGACACACTAGGCCTTCCAGCTCCTCTCTGATGTAGCACACTGCCAGTTTCTTGAAATTGTTTCAGCCATCGCTTGAGTGATTGCTTTGTTGGTGGAGTTTTCTGATATTCTTCCCGAAAACGTCTCTGTACATCCACAGCACACACATTGCTTTCTCCTTCACTGTCGCCATTGTGCCCCTAGTGGATGTTCTGCGAAATAAAAAAACATACTTCTTGAGTTGTGTTATTAATTGCCGCAAACCGTTTTAAGATAGCTCCTATAATAACGAATTTATTAAGGCTTATAATAGGGTGAATGATTTATGGACACTCTGTATATAAAATTCTTTATTTATTGCAGGTATTAAAATTACTCTAGCTGATAAAATGATAATATAATGGCTTCTCAATTAATTGGTGATTCGGAGAGGCAACGTGTGATAGATCGCATACGAGCAAGAACATTTCGGGAAGCTCGTGATGCTGGAGCCACCTTTATAACACGTTCATGGGTTGCCAAAAAGTTGCGAAGAAGTGAGGACTTCGTCAAAAGAAATTGGAATAAAACTTTGGATGAATGTGAAATGGATACAACCAAATCTGGGCGCCCAAATTTGCCACTCTTTCAGGAAACAAAGGATATCATTGAAAGCAGTACGCGTAAGCGGAAAAACAGCTGTGCTAAACTTTCTAGAGAGATCGAAGTGTTGAGAGGAAAGATCGTTAGTGGTGAGATCTTTCGACTGTACCGTCATAGGCAAAGTTTAAAGCCTTGGCATGAACTTCCAAAGCCAAGAAAAACTCAACTTAACATCGATGACAGAATGTGGTTTGCCCATTATCTTGAAGATTGGGATGTGGATGATTTCATGCATTTAGCTGTCTCCGATGAATTTTTTTGTTTATGTAACACGTCGGCCTAACTACCAAAATGATCGAGTGTGGGCCACAACACCAGATGAAATCGATGACAATGAACATTATCGCGAATTATTAAAAAGTCCAGACTGTGTTGGTGTGTTTGTTTTGTTCACTGCAAAGAAGCTCATGTGGGTGCTGAAGCCAAATGGTCAGAGTTGGGATGGAGAGTATTTTCGTGATATTATTCTATCCCAGCATGTCATTCCTTTTCTAAGAAACCCAAACAATGTTATGGATGTCGATCAGGTCACACTTCTGCACGATAAGGCCCCCTGCTTTAAGGCATTAGCCACTCAACAGTTGTTGCGGAACCATGAGATCGATTTCTTTGGAAATAAAGAATGGCCAGGAAATTCTCCTGACCTGAACGTCTGTGAACACATTGGATCAGTTATAAAGGACAAGGTTGAATGTCTCTTGTTTCAAGAACCTGCAGCAAATCGATTTTCGAAGGATACAATGACGCAACACATTGAAACTGTTTTAGCAAATTTGCGTAACGATCAAGATCTATTCACGTCACTTTTGGCAAGCTACCAAAGCGAATTCAGGCTGTCTTGGAAGCCAATGGCCGGAACACCAAGTTTTAATTGTTTCTCATTAAATGCAGGATTAAATTCTTTTTTGTAAGGTATGTTTAGTTTTACTGTACCACTAATGGTTTAGGCCATGGGCGGGGGGGCTAAGGTTTATTGGAACTCCGTATATATATATATATATATATATATACAGTGCCCGCGAAAAGTATCCGATCACCCTGGAAATTTGTATTTTTTACATAAAAAACAATGTTTAAATGTATACTAACCTTATATTAGTATTTTGTCATCTGTCCTTTGGTTTGGATGACTTGTTCTAGACGTTTTGGCATGGATTTAATCAAGTTTTGACAAACTTCCACTGATATTTCCTTGCATCATACCTTTTTGATGGCTTCTTGTAATTTTTCGACTGAGCCAGTGTCGTGGCATTCAACCTTATTTTTTATTATTAGCCACATATTTTCTATCGGATTGAGATCTGGACTATTACCAGGCCAATCCAAAATATCAAATTTATTGTCAGTAATCCATTTTGTCACTATTTTGGCCCTGTGACATGGTGCACCATCATGCATGTATGTTTTTGTCCTTTGGATTGCCATTGCCATTGGAAGTTTATCCTGTAGCATTGCTAAATACCGTGCACCATTCATAGTTGTGTTCTTCGGAAGAAAATATAGGTTTCCACGCCCATAGTAACCGAAACAACCCCAAACCATCACACTTGGAGGGTGTTTCATTGTCTTTAGGGTGTATTTAGGGTCCATCCTATTTGAGCCAATGGGCCGGCGAACCTTTTTTGGACAACTTCTGAATGTCAAAAATGTCGACTCATCACTAAATAAAACCTTCTTCCAGTCATCAACAGTCCAATGAATATATTTTTTACAAAATGCGACACGTTTTTTTACGCATTTTTTCATTAATGAACGGTTTCTTAGCAGCATGGCGAGATGGTAATCCGAGTTCTTTTTGGAGCCGCTCCTGGATAGTTCGTTCAGAAACACCAGATAACAAATTATTCATATTAAATTTTATTTCTTTCGCAGTTATTGTTGGGTTTTTCAATACTAAACGTTTCATAAGTTTGTCTGTTCGTGAATTTGTTTTTCTCGGTCTGCCAGATCGTTTTTTAGGGACTGGCGTGGTTAGGCCGGCATTGTTCTTAGCCCGTGAAACCCATAAATTAACGGTACTTTGGGATATGTTTAATTCCTTAGCTATCTGTCTCTGTGATTTCCCACATGTATGCAAAGCAACAATAGCACCTGGACAATCACTCTTAAGTTGTTTTTTTAGCACACATTATATATAAATTTTATTTACACCACTTTCTGTAAAAATAACAAAATATCAATAAATTTACACAAACAGTGAAATCTGACAACTTTGAGACACAGCCACCCGCAACGAAGGCTACCAGAACACTAATTTGAGAATGCGTTGGATAGCTCTCATATCAGCGAGCAACCTCAAAGTTACCAGATGTCGCTAGAACAAATAGAAAGTGAATTATGTCTCTCTGAATATCAGGGAAATTATTGTATTTTCTTGAGTGATCGGATACTTTTCGCGGGCACTGTATATATATATGTATATTATTTCATGAAAGTAACACGTGAATAATATTTATGATGAAAATAACCACGAAGGAAACAGGAAACACAGAATGGTGCTCAAGCGCTTTCGTCTATTGACATCCTCAGGAACACTGAAATAAATAACAAGTTCGAGACTATATATAGGTCACAACTTATATATAGTCTCGAACTTGTTATTTATTTCAGTGTTCCTGAGGCTGTCATTAGACGAAAGCGCTTGAGCACCATTCTGTTTCCTTCGCGGTTATTTTCATCATATATATATATATAAATAAAATCTTGTCACGTGTAAAACCTTTTATTCATCTCTCTCCTCTCTCTCTCTCTCTCTCTCTCTCTCCTCTCTCTCATTGTAAATTTATATATATCTATGTGTGTGTGTGTGTGTGTGTGTGTGTGTTTGTGTGTGTGTGTGTGTGTGTGTGTGTGTTGCGCGAGCGGATAAAATGACTCATACAAAGGCAAGGCGTTATTTGTTCATTTCGAGGACCAAAAGTTTCACCTTTTATATTCGCACTTCTTCAGAGGTATATACAGTACTTAAACATTTTACGACACATTGCGTTTTATGTTAAAGTTTTCAGCAGAAGTTTGGTTAAGATGAAGTTCTGCAGTGGCCGAAGCGATGGGTCTTTACAAGGATTAAACTTTATCTATGGTTCTGCATACATGGGTCTTCTTTCTCTACACTATATATACTTACAACCATGCGACGTACCATTTCCATGGCTGAGCCGTATCCATGTTTGTGCCATTAAAAGTTCGCTCTGAGAAGCGAATGTCCGTTAATTTCATTCCCATAAAGTACAAACAAGACAATCGACGGTTTAGATCGTTTAACATTTCCATCAGAATATTACCAGTATCTCCATTTTACATTTGTTATAGAATTTATTATAATTAATTATTGTTGTCTTGCATCTAATCCTCATTCTTAAATTTTATTAGATTATGTATGCACATTGAATGTGGCATGATTTGAACCCTTGTTTGTACATCTTTACTCATTTACCTAATTCTTCCTCAAATGCACCCAATTCCTTAATATTACTGTATATTCATATAAGTGTATATATTTAATTAATAGTTTCACTCACTCTTGTACCATGGCTGTAAACCCTTCATTACTGTGTCTCTCTAATTCGTTTCCTCTCATTTTTCTCCCAATAATGACCAATATTTTATACTGTACGTACGAATTAAATAACTATGGCACATTAATTATGAATTAACGTAATTGCATAATGCCTAGACTAAGACATAGTAAATTAAAGTGATTCCTCTCGCATTTGTCATACCTTGAATACTGGGTCTTAGTATTCAACTACCTATGCCTTATTAACATATCAGTCCATGTTTACTCGTGTCCATCTATCATATAAGCTTATTACACACACAACCTATTGTGTGACGTACCGCTGTGTGTACTTTATGCATTCGTACAGGTCCGTTGATCACGTAGCTACCTAAGCTACCTTACATGTAAATACGTCCACATGTATGCAAGCGCTTACTTAAAAAAATTTTACTTTTTATTTTAATCATTTAACTTCTCGCAAGGGTTATTATTAGTAGGCTTACGATAAACTTCAAATTTGAACTGATTAAGGCATCTCCGAATTTTCAGATCCAGAAAAGATAAGCTTCCATCATCTTTTTCAACTGAAAATTCGGAGATGCTTTAATCAGTTAAAATTTGAAGTTTATCGTAAGCCAACTAATAATAACTCTTATGTGCATTTTTATTCTCACCATCATCCATCGATTAAATCTTCTATTTTCTCTACTATGTTTCTTAGAGCATTGAGAGTTGTGAGGTCAATCCTGAATTTTTAGATTCCGAGTTATGCAATATCATGAATATTGGTACTAAATTATGTTATCCTATTTCATTTTTGGATAACTGCCTTAGGAAAGCCAAGAATAGGTATTATAATAGTGTAACTGTAAAAGAATTTGAGCGTAAAAAAATCCTCAGACTACCTTACTATTTTAATTTTCAATATCTTCCGACTTTACTTACTGTAAAGCAATTGGTATCAATGTGATGTTTAAGTATAATAATACTGTTAAATCACGCCTAATAAAGAATAACCCGGATAATGTTGTTGGTTGTGTGTATTCGATTGGATGTACACAATGTAACTCAGTAAATATAGGCCAAACGGGTAAAATGTTAGATATTAGGGTAAAACAGCATAAATATGTGTGTAGAACACCAAATAATTCTAATGCATTGTTCAACCATATGTATAGATATAATCACAGTATGAAGTGGGATAGTTCTAAAGCGCTCGTTAAAAACAGAGATATAATTGAAAGAAATATTCTAGAATGTGCCTTTATCCATTTTAAAAATAATTTCAATAACAGTGCGGGAATGTATAAAATTGACAATATCCTGTTAAAATTCCTTTTGCCTCTTATTAACTTTTGTTAATTATATGCGCTAATCTTTTTGTTTTTCCGTCCAGCTGTATATATTTTGGTCATCTCGCCTTCTCCCTTCATTCCCGGACGAGGTGTACTTCTGAATACATGAAAAGCCTTGGAATCATATTTCTTTTTCCTTGTGGGTTTGCATTATATATATATATATATATATATATATATATATATATATATATATATATTTATATATATATACAGGGTGGGAGAACAGTCTTTTAGTACTTCATACATACAACTATTTAGTTAAAAACATTATACAGATAAGTGTTCAAATGATAAAACAAATCAAACAAAAAGTCTATAAGAATTTTATTCATACAAATATTTTGTTAAATTGTAATTTAACCTTCAAAGAGTTCTCCATCCACTATGATACATCTGTGGATTCTCCCTGTGAAACACTTTATTGTTCATCTATTCTGCGGCCAAGGGCATTCACATTTGGATACATGAAACCAGGAGTGTAGAATTTGTCAAACAAATAAGCACAAAGCCAGAAATCATATAGGGTTAAATCAGGTGATCTGGCTGGCAACTCAATGGGATCTTGCCGCCCAACCCATCTTCCTTCAACGTTCATATCCAGAATCTCACCGGCAGTTGCAGAGTAATGTGGCGGCGCTCCATTATGTTGATTAAGCCAATTCCTGCCAACGCAGAATGTGGTAACTGTGGCAAAACTTTGTCTCTCAATATCAAGACATGGCAATAGCGTTTTCCATCGCTTGTACCTCTCAATATGTCAAAGTAAATGCGTCCTGAATAACCAATGCACGTCTAAACTGTAAGTGTAGCCGTTTTGATGGTTTACCCAATCGTATTTTGGGATTTTTTTCGCCCAGTAGTGAATGTTGTGTTTGTTTCCTTTACTCGTTAAACTGAACACACATTCATCTAAAAATTTGATCTTTCGAACGAAATCTGGATCACTGTTAAACTTTTGTCTCATTGCTTCAGGAAACTGCAGCCTCTTTCACAATCTTCGTCGTATATGAAGTGAGAGTAAATGGGTTTGTAATCGTGGTACCCCTGTGATTTTGATATTTTTGCTATTAGAAATTTGGAAATAGTTAATTCCTGTGCGACTTTTCTCGTTGAAGTTGTTGGGTTGACTTGAAAAGTGGCAAGAACATTTTCTTTGTTGTTGTCTCCTGTCGCCGTTACTGCCCTTCCGTTTCTTGGACGATCTTTTACCATGTTTCTTGTTTCCAAAAGTTTAACTTCCAGTACACTTTTCCTTCATTGCTGTATTCCATCGTTACTGACATGTCGCTGACTGGGGGTAGGGCCTCGGGCTTTCTTGTTCTCGCCTCGAGTCATTCCTGGGCTTGTATCCTTGCTTTCAAAAGTACTATATACACTGCAGTGATATCATTGGAATTCATTTATTATTAACAAATTATTTCCCTGTATAAAATTCTTAAAGAATTTTCTCCCACCCTGTATATACATGTACTTGTGTGTGTGTGTGTATGTATGTGTATATATATATATATATGTCACATGTGCATGCATGTACGGGGCTCCAATAAACCTTAGCCCCCCCCCCCCCCCGCCCATGGCCTAAACCATTAGAGGTACAGTAAAACTAAACATACCTTACGAAAAAGAATTTAATCCTGCATTTTAATGAGAAACAATTAAAACTTGGTGTTCCCGCCATTGGCTTCCAAGACAGCCTGAATTCGCTTTGGGTAGCTTGGGAAAAGTGACGTGAATAGATCTTGATCGTTACGCAAATTTGCTAAAACAGTTTCAATGTGTTGCGTCATTGTATCCTTCGAAAATCGATTTGCTGCACGTTCTTGAAACAAGAGACATTCAACCTTGTCCTTTATAACTGATCCAATGTGTTCACAGACGTTCAGTTCAGGAGAATTTCCTGGCCATTCTTCATTTCCAAAGAAATCGATCTCATGGTTCCGCAACAACTGTTGAGTGGCTAATGCCTTAAAGCAGGGGGCCTTATCGTGCAGAAGTGTGACCTGATCGACATCCATAACATTGTTTGGGTTTCTTAGAAAAGGAATGACATGCTGGGATAGAATAATATCACGAAAATACTGTCCATCCCAACTCTGACCATTTGGCTTCAGCACCCACATGAGCTTCTTTGCAGTGAACAAAACAAACACACCAACACAGTCAGGACTTTTTAATAATTCACGATAATGTTCATTGTCATCGATTTCATCTGGTGTTGTGGCCCACACTCGATCATTTTGGTAGTTAGGCCGACGTGTTACGTAAACAAAAAATTCATCGGAGACAGCTAAATGCATGAAATCATCCACATCCCAATCTTCAAGATAATGGGCAAACCACATTCTGTCATCGATGTTAAGTTGAGTTTTTCTTGGCTTTGGAAGTTCATGCCAAGGCTTTAAACTTTGCCTATGACGGTACAGTCGAATGATCTCACCACTAACGATCTTTCCTCTGAACACTTCGATCTCTCTAGAAAGTTTAGCACAGCTGTTTTTCCGCTTATGCGTACCGCTTTCAATGATGTCCTTTGTTTCCTGAAAGAGTGACAAATTTGGGCGCCCAGATTTGGTTGTATCCATTTCACATTCATCCAAAGTTTTATTCCAATTTCTTTTGACGAAGTCCTCACTTCTTCGCAACTTTTTGGCAACCCATGAACGTGTTATAAAGGTGGCTCCAGCATCACGAGCTTCCCGAAATGTTCTTGCTCGTATGCGATCTATCACACGTTGCCTCTCCGAATCACCAATTAATTGAGAAGCCATTATATTATCACTTTATCAGGTTGAGTAATTTTAATACCTGCAATAAATAAAGAATTTTATATACTTTTATAATCACTAAAAACTATTTCGATATAAGTAAACATGTAGGCTGCAAATGGGGGGGGGGGGCTAAGGTTTTTTGGAACCACTTATGTATTTACGTTTCCTACAGCAACAGAAGTGCAACATCAACTCGTATAAAAAAATAATAAATTGTATTATTGATGTTATTATTGTTGTTGCTGTTGCTTTTGTTACGTTGGTTTTATATTGTCCATTCTATGCTTCGGAATGCATTAATTGTCGCACTACTATATGTATATATAGATGTGTGTTATAGTATGTTACTCTCTGTATACCATTTTTATGCCTTATGTACTATACAAAGCAAAAACAAATTTTTTATATATATAAAGTATATATATATATATATATATATATATACACATCAACTGCAATACGCAGTATAAATAACGTAAGAACGACGCTTGTATAGAGATATTCCGCGCAGACGAGAGAGAGAGAACGAAACAAATGAAAAAATGAGGTAACCACCTGGGAATCGAACCCGGGATCTTCCGATTGCCGGTCAGACGCGATACCATTACACCATGGACCTCACTCTTCCAAATGCCGTAATTCTTCTACATACTCGCAGAAACCAATGCCCCAAGGGGGCACCTCCCTATGCCGTAACATTATATACTTCAACTGCAAAGAACACGCAGTATAAATAACGTAAAGAACGACGCTTGTATAGGAGATATTCCGCGCAAGACGAGAGAGAAAGAAACAATGAAAAAATGAGTAACCACCTGGGAATCGAACTCGGGATCTCCGATTGCCGGTCAGACGCGATACCATTACACCATGACCTCACTCTTCCAAATGCCGTAATTCTTCTACATACTCGCAGAAACCAATGCCCCAAGGGGACCTCCCGCATGCCGTAACATTATATACATTCAACTGCAAAGAACACGCAGTATAAATAACGTAAAGAACGACGCTTGTATAGGAGATATTCCGCGCAAGACGAGAGAGAGAGAACGAAACAAATGAAAAAATGAGGTAACACCTGGGAATCGAACCCGGGATCTTCCGATTGCCGGTCAGACGCGATACCATTACACCATGGACCTCACTCTTCCAAATGCCGTAATTCTTCTACATACTCGCAGAAACCAATGCCCCAAGGGGGCACCTCCCGCATGCCGTTATTTATACTGCATGTTCTTTGCAGTTGAATGTATATAATGTTACGGCATGCGGGAGGTGCCCCCTTGGGGCATTGGTTTCTGCGAGTATGTAGAAGAATTACGGCATTTGGAAGAGTGAGGTCCATGGTGTAATGGTATCGCTTCGACCGGCAATCGGAAGATCCCGGGTTCGATTCCCAGGTGGTTACCTCAGTTTTTCATTTGTTTCGTTCTCTCTCTCTCGTCTTGCGCGGAATATCTCCTATACAAGCGTCGTTCTTTACGTTATTTATACTGCGTGTTCTTTGCAGTTGAATGTATATAATGTTACGGCATGCGGGAGTGCCCCTTGGGGCATTGGTTTCTGCGAGTATGTAGAAGAATTACCGCATTTGGAAGAGTGAGGTCCATGGTGTAATGGTATCGCGTCTGACCGGCAATCGGAAGATCCCGGGTTCGATTCCCAGGTGGTTACCTCATTTTTTCATTTGTTTCGTTCTCTCTCTTTCGTCTTGCGCGGAATATCTCCTATACAAGCGTCGTTCTTTACGATATATATATATATGTGTGTGTGTGTGTGTGTATATATATATATATATATATATATATGTGTGTGTGTGTGTGTGTGTGTATATATATATATATATATATATATATACAGTATATATAGTCCAGGCAATTTGTAGTTAGACCTGGGCAAAATTGCTTCAGAAGCTTTCTAAACTGTTTCCAGCTCAGGAACCATTGCCGAATACATATCCAAAATCCGACAAAATTGGACCCCGGGAACACCCCCAAAAATTAAATTCAAATGGCGGACTGGATGTTTCCTACGAAAAAAAAAATATATAATTTACGCTTTTATTTATAGAGATACATTTGATGCTTTTTCTTTCAGTTGTAATGTTTTAAATATTTCAACAATATACAACACAACCAGTTATTACGCAAATATAATGTTATATAGCTTTTTACAGATTTTTATAATCAATAATACAACAATTATTTTTTTCCCAGTTTCAAGTTATGTTCATTACAGAAGAAGTGATACCTGGTCACAAACATACAGAAATTAATCCTCTTCATCACTATCATCGGATAGATTACCGGTACTTGGGTGTTGTTATCGCAACCACTGATTTGGCACTCGCCACAAGCGGCTGAACAGGGCATTCCATTACGCTTGCATCCACATCTTGAGTAGCACATTTCGTCTTGCAGGAGCAGCGGATCATGTTGAGTAGATAATTTGGAGCTGTGGCTTGTCGCAGGCTGTAGGGTAGTAGGAATTTTCTTTACATACCAACCCCACTGTTCTGCATCGATCTTCTCTCTGTAGACTTCCAGATTAGTATTTGAAAGTATGTGCGAAAGCTGTGGTACTTTGTGGACGCATCGGTAGGTGGCAAACGTTCGGGTGTAACAAAAGATTTAGCTGTAGCTACCTTTTCAACTAACATTCGATGACGTAGTGCTTTAGTGGATTCAATTGTTTTAGCCATACAACAGAAGCATTGCCTTTCTTCCAGCGGCTTCGATGTCAGAGTGTTGGCAACAATCAGAACAGAATGTATTTGCAACTGAACGGAGTTCAGCCACCTTCATCAGTGTGTCGAATGCTTTGGCTTTACCGATCGAAAAAATTCTGGATGTGCTATCACAGCCGTGAAAGCATGCACAAACAGGAGATACTTGCAGATGTCATTGCCTAACAATGATTGAATGCTGAGAATATCATACACAAGATTAGGAGATGGTCCCCGTCTTATATCGCTGCGATAGTACAACTTGAAACCACTGTCCTTGGCATGGTACAGAAGGAGAATCAGCAAGTCGGTGTCTTCCCCTACTACTGTTGTAGTTGCATTTTCTGATGAGAAACTGCTGCACGAACGATGTCCACATCAGCATCCCCATCTGCGTTGTGAACAGTACACCCGTGCTTCTTCAACATCTCACCTACGAGGGAAATAAATGCTTGCTTGTTGTTTTCATTAGCCAAGAAGTGTTCCTTCTGGCCAACAAACTTCATGTTTGGACTGAGATTCACATTTCTGCTTGTCTTGGTGCTGCGTCTTCTGTGGGTCATGTCCTTGATCGTAGGAGAGAGCTGCTGTAGCCATCAAAAACAATGATTGCTTTTCCATATGTTTCAGAGTGAAATCGGCATATGAGTTGGCGATGCTGTCATATGTTTCATCTTGACGCCAGGAAACACGATGTAGTAGAGATCCACCATCCAATACGTACTGGTCTGGTGCACTGAATTTTCTTGAACTTCTTCCATGCGTAAAGTGTCAGTGTATTTGATTATTGCATGAGCTAGCTGAGACTTATCGGGTTTCCTCAAGATACTTCGTGATTCGAACAATGCAGGAGGATATGCACACAGTTCGTAACACATGACATCTTCAGATTCATGTCTCCGCCAGTGGCAACAGTCATCATTCTCTGAAACAGTAGTGCAGGATCTACTTCTATATCTGAAGCATCAGTGATCACAACGGCAGAAGCAGATCCTAGTGTTTCACACTGTCAGATCTTTTGGCAGAATATGTAAAGGCTTGTTTCCCAATAATTTTTACGACAATGTCGTACCGATTGAATGCAATTGATGAACGTTAACTCCAGGATCAGCAGTTAGCCCTGTTACATGTTGCAGAGACCCGAGGTAGAATGGAATGGGGATAAGGATTCCAGACGTTCAAGTACTTTCTTCATGTCATTACTGTCCCTGATTTGTCTACTTCCCCTCATTTCCTTGTGCTGTTCACTACTTTCCAACAAAACTCTGGTGTATTCCTGCATTGCTAAGTTATAAGTGGAACACAGAGGCATAGAAAGAGCCACGTTGTCCTTTGGATGTCTGTAAATCCACTTCCGCGTGTCAGTCCGCCTCTGCTTTTCAGGAACGCATTAGTACTTGTTCTATCACCAGGTCTGTGCCGAGTCCGGCCCATAATCTGTCGCTTCTTCTTACCACAAACTTACCTTCCTGAACATTTTGTTAACGGCTGGATTTTCAGAAGGCAAACTTAACATTTTCTGCAGGTACAGGTATATCGATTTCAGGTAATTGTGATGTCCGGCTGCTGCAATTATGGGGATGGTCTCCAGCATAGCTTGCAAGTGCAATCCCACGAGCCGGTTCTGTCTGCTGTTATCAAGGAACGTGCATGTTGATCATTCGCTGATATTCCAACCAGAGTTGACTTGTTTGCGAAGTAGATTGTAGGTCAGTTTCTTCGCATCCAAAGTGGTAGCAATCTGAGACAATGCATTCGAAGATTCCACATCCTCAACTGATTGTTTGGCGGTCATAACATCGTCGAGCAGTCACAAGCTTCCTTATGGAGGTCATGAGGAGTTCCATCTTCATTACGAGGGAAAACGTCTGCGACTAGTAAAGTACTAAGAGCTGCATCTACTATCATATGACCACGTATCGCTCTTGAAACAGCTTTTCCAGACATCATGTGTTGCACGGCAATTTGGTCCGTATATTTCTTGAAGTACTTCAGACAATCCTGAACCATTCATAAGAGTACCGACTGCTCCCAAAAGATTCATCAGAGTGTGAAATGATCCCAGCATTAAAACAATGTCTGCAGGTCTCTCTGTTCATTGATGATTTGGGAAGCTTTCCAGAACAAAGGTTGATCAAAGGTAATAATGCATGGGACTTTTTGATCGCGTGCTATCTTGCTCAAATATAGTAATGTCGAAAATATGCAGGTCATGTCAGTTGGCGACATATCTATGATGGGAAGGAACGTGATCGACGCCACACCTGGATGTGAGACACTTGATCCACCGTGAATTGCCTGCATTGTTCCGGACCAACTTGGACCTGATCTTTCTGCTGAAGATATCTGCCACAGAAGTATGGTGGCAGTGGGTACTGGAAGTTCGCGGAATGAGATGTCCCTCAACATGCTTCTCGCGTGTCTATATTCCCTAATGTCAACGGTTGCAATCTTCTTAATGTCATTGTCACCAACATTACGCCTGTGAATAGAAGGGTGGATCTTGATCTTCGGAGTTTTGCGGCAATCATACCCATTCCATGAAAGGTATTCTTCCCATCCAAAGTGCAGACATCATGATCGACGTTATCTGCTGCTAGAAGGACTGCAGTGTTTTCATCAACAGTAAAAGAGCCAGATCCACTTGCCAGCGCCGCGTTTCTTTCGAATCTTGCTACTTCTGCATACGACGAACAGTAACCCAGCTGATGGAGAACGTCAATAAGGTACCTTGACCTAAGTTGTGGTGTAGCTGAACCGACAAACCGATCTGTAGTGGACATAGTAATCCTCTAGGACGGGTTGCTTGCATAATGCTCTGCCCAATTGCACCTATTTTTCTTGAAGCATCCTGTCCCGCAAATGCTTTTGATAATAGCAATTTCAGACTGTTGGGAATGTAATCAAGAGCACTTTCTGCAGTGATGTCATTTGGAGATGGATACACATCTTTTCTAGGCGTCGACAGACTTGATATCACTTCTGATTATTTTTGCAGCAGCTTCTACTAGGTAAATCTTCTGTAGCTCTATATCTATATCACATTCTTTCGACTTTTTGTGATAATCTATAAGAATTTCATTAGCTGTCTCTCGTAGTGTTACTACATCTGCCTTCCCACTTTCACCTGATTTATGATCTTGTCTCCGTAACGTTCTAAAAGCTTTCTCTTCATGTGCCTGCGTTCGTAGACAGAGCTCTGACTTCCTTGAAGATATTCCTCCATTTTGGAAATTAGGTCTCCAATCAACAGTTTTCATCATCATTCTCTTCCAGGTAAGCACAGGTCTGAAGGAATGCTTGTGTTGCTCTTCATTAGTTGGTCTCCCTTTCTTCGAATCATGATCGTCGGAGGAGTATGCGCGAGGAATGTTTTTTCCACTTCGAAAATTTACGCTGCAGGTGTGATGGTAGACACAATCTGCAGCAGGAAGATCACGAAGATAATACTCCAGACGGCCTTTTACATTAAACGACCATTCATCGCAGCGGCTTTCACAGCACCTTTTTATGGTTTCGGAGAACTCTGTAGTTCTTATTTTGACATGCTCTGATTTTGGTTTGTGTTTGGAAAAAAAGTCCACAAAGGTATCACAAAACAAACAGTGAGTAGCACTGGAAAATGCGTATTCATGAAAAGAGCACTTTTCCTTGGTATTGCCTCGGCTGCGGTCTGTCGCTTCTTTATTTCAATGGTCTTTTTATCCGTAAACCTTTTCCTACATACAACGTGAACACTTATTCCAGCTGTTGCAACAACATCGCTTCCACGGCTGCGGCTGAATGCATTTATACCATCTGCTCCTTTTGCGAGATGCGAACCACTTCCTGTCCGCTGTCCAATTTCTCCTTACAAATCACGCACAATTCTTCAGGGGTCTGCATTCTTGAAGGCGGACGCACACCGAGTCAGCCGTACACCGAGTCAGTCTGAAACAGAAAACACAAATTAATAAACTGTGTTGCAGTATTTAAAAGGAGTACATAATAACAGTTTTAAAGAAAATGACAAGCACAAATACGCAGATTTGATAGTGGGTAGTAGGAATTAAAGAGTTGTATATAATATAAGTTTATAAAGATGTAGCAATGTCCATTCTCACATACACTCCATACAGTATATTTTATTTACATTACGTGACGTCATAGTTTAATACTAGCCGCCTAATACAATTTTTAGTGTCATATAGGTTAATTTAGAAACGAAAATGTGTTTTAAAACATTTTACTGATCAAGAAAAACGTCATAACTCTCTCTACAAAGCGAAATTAAAATTTATTGTATTTCGTAGGAAACTGCCAGTCCGCCATTTTGAATTTCATTTTTGGGGATGTTCCCCGGGTCCAATTTTGTCGGATTTTGGATATGTTATTCTGCAATGGTTCCTGAGCTGGAAACAGTTTAGAAAGCTTCTGAAGCAATTTTGCCCAGGTTGAAGCTATTTTTGCTCTAGATTGCCTGGTCTAATATATAAGTATATCGGTGCGGAGTACTTTATATGAACTTGTCTTGAAAAAAACTGTTATTCTCTCTCTCTCTCTCTCTCTCTCTCTCTCTCTCTCTCTCTCTCTCTCTCTCTCTCTCTCTCTCTCTCTCTCTCTCTCTGAACATTAATTTGTATAATCTCTTTAAACTAAGACCCCCCCAAACCAGCAATTGATCCTGCTCCCCAAACAGTTAAACCTACTCCCCCAGCAGTTAGTCCCCCTCCCCCAGCAGTTAGTCCCCCTCCCCCAGCAGTTAGTCCCCCTCCCCCAGCAGTTAGTCCCCCTTCCCCAGCAGTTAGTCCCCCTCCCCCAGCAGTAGTCCCCCTCCAACAGCAGGTAGTCCCCCTCCAACAGCAGTTAGTCCCCCTCCCCCAGCAGTCCCCCTCCAACAGCAGGTAGTCCCCCTCCAACAGCAGGTAGTCCCCCTCCAACAGCAGGTAGTCCCCCTCCAACAGCAGGTAGTGACTCTCCTTCCACGTTGGAGGGGGCTCAGGCTCCTGCGGAGATTGTCCCCTCGTTAGTGAGGGGCTCTTCAACTCCCGACAGCCCTGGCTGTTCGGGAAACGGGTCGTGCTAGGGGGCGGTCAGAATAGGGGAGGCTCCCTCCGTGCAATGCTTTTTAATGCTAGGTCGATCAGGAACAAGTTTGGCGAGCTACGGGCGCTCTTAGCATCAGAATACCAGGATATCGTTGCTATCACCGAGTCCTGGATTCATACTGATCGTAGGGACTACGTTGGGGAGTTCGAAATTCCCGGGTATAGAATGTTTCGCAAAGACCGCACCCGTAGGGAGGGGGGTGGGGTACTAATTTACGTCAGATACACGTTGAGTCCGGTTGACTGCCAGTTCCGGTCGGAACTGGAGCTACTTGGCGTCGATCTGAACGTGGGAGGGACGAACTATAGGTTAATTTTGGTGTACAGACCTCCGCATCTCCTCCTCGAGGAGGATACAGCCCTGTACACCGAACTCAGTAGCCTGCTAGGGGATAGGGTGTGTAGTTTTAGGAGACTTCAACTGTCGCGGCATAAAGTGGGAAAACAGGACTGCCGATGCTGAAGGGAGGAGGCTAGTTGACTTTGCTGATGAGAACTTCCTCACTCAGTGGGTCAACGAGCCTACACGAGGCGAAAGCGTTCTAGACTTAGTATTCACGACCGAAGACAACCTCGTCACTGGCCTCACCGTTGACGAATCATTGGGCGGGAGTGATCACGGTCTTATTAGGTTCCGTGTGTGCGTCCCTCGGGTGAAGCGTAGTAACTCGAGAGGCAGTAAGCTCGATCTCCGGCGAGCGAACTTTGTTAGCCTCAGGGATAGCGTAGGAGAGATGGGGTTAGAGGTTGGCGGTGAGGTTGAGGGAGTGTGGAGTGCATTCCGGGACGAGTTTATGGTGCTGCAGTCTGCTGCCATACCCTCAAAACCGGTCACCCCTGCTTCAACGCAGCCTAAGTGGTTCAATCGTGACATCGCTTCGGCTATCCGAAATAGGAAAGTAGCGTATAGGAGGGCGAACACCAATCGTTCCCACGAGAACACTGAAGTGTATGTCCGTCTGTGTAGGGACGGAAGCGGCGTTCTGCGGACCTCCGACGCGGACATCGCTAATGTGCTTAATGAGTACTTTGCGGAAGTGTTCACCAGGGAGGATACCCGCGTCATCCCCGAGCCAGGTGTGAGGCACGAAGGTGCTGGCCTGGATAGTGTTAGATGTACCGCGACAGTCGTTGCCGATAGAATAGACAAACTGAGCGCGTTTAAGGCTCCTGGGCCAGACCAGTTTCTCCCCAGAGTGTTGCGAGAAGTGCGCGACCAGGTGGCTCCCCACCTGGCTACAGTCTTCAACAAATCGTTGATGGGCCAGGTGCCTGGTGACTGGAGGGAAGCCAACGTGACCCCTATCTTTAAGAAAGGGGATCACGAAAGTCCAGGGAACTATCGTCCCATTAGTCTCACTTCAGTTGTAGGTAAATTATTAGAAGGGATAATAGCTGATAGGATCGTTGACCATTTGGATTCCTACAAGCTGCTTGGGGACTCCCAACATGGGTTTAGACGGCATAGGTCGTGTCTCACCAACTTGCTCGAGTTTTTTCACGTCATGCTGAGTGAGTATGATAAGAGTAGGGTGATTGATATACTTTATCTCGACTTTCAGAAAGCCTTTGATAAGGTACCTCACCGCCGGCTAATGGCGAAAGTGCGCGCGCTGGGTATCGGTGGGGAAATAGGTAGGTGGATTGAAAACTGGCTGAGGAATAGGCGACAGAGGGTTGTAATTAAAGGGGCTAGTTCGGGTTCGGCTTCGGTCACTAGTGGGGTCCCTCAGGGTTCCGTTTTGGGGCCACTGTTGTTTATCATTTACATAAATGATATCGACGGTGGCATCGTCAGTCGGATCGCCAAATTCGCTGATGACACCAAGCTTGGGGGCAATGTTGGGACGCCCGAAGCGATCGAGGAACTGCGTGCGGACCTAGGTAGGATAGGAGAGTGGTCCGAAAAATGGCAAATGCCATTTAACTTGGGTAAATGCAAAGTGATGCACATTGGCTACGCCAATCCCAAGTCGGACTACTCGATGTTGGGTAGTAATATCGAGGTGACTGATTTAGAAAAGGACTTGGGTGTGCTAATTAGCAGCGACCTTAAGTTTACGAAACAGTGTGTAGAGGTGGAAAAGAAAGCCCAGAAACTATTGGGTTATATCAGGAGGCAATTTCAGTTTCGGAACAAGGAGATTGTGCTCTCACTGTACAATTCCCTTGTTCGGCCGCACCTGGAGTATGCTGTGCAGTTCTGGTCGCCCACCCTCAGGAAAGATATTGAAAGGCTGGAGCGAGTGCAGGCGAGGGCCACAAAGTTAATCCCTTCCGTTAGGCATATGGGTACAATCGACGGTTACGCGCCCTGAACTGTTTTCGCTTGAAACTCGGAGGCTGCGCGGTCAACTGATCGAGGTTTTCAAGCTCTTACGCGGGTTCAACGATGTCGATTTTAGAAGTATGTTTAGTTTAAATGAAACCCAACTCGTAACAATGGTTGGAAGTTGGATTTGAAAAGGTTTAGGACTAGTGTGTGTGGGAATTACTTTACGTATAAGATCTGTGACACATGGAAAAGGTTACCTTCGGAAGTTGTGAACAGTTCCTCTGTGGATCAGTTCAAGAAAAGGTTAGACCAAATCTTGCACACTATTTGAGTGTGTACAAAATTTTCTGTGGCACCCGTTGCCATTGGTACCTCCTCGGTATGGGCCGCAAGGCCTTTTGAGGTACTTCTTTTCCTTGTAACTCCTCCTTGTAACTCTCTCTCTCTCCATGCGATTATATTTCCTTCTTGCATTCAGCTTTCACTGGAAACTTAAATAGCGGAAGATCTTAATCTGGGATCAGTTTATTCGTAATACTCTCTCTGCCGTTGTTGTTATTTGGAATATTTAACGCCCCTATTAAAAAATGCTATTGGGAATCTGGATTTGTATGATTGCGAAACTGAAAGGCTAATCAGTTTTAAAACTATTTAACCTATAACCTCAATTAAATTTATACGAGGATCAAAATAGCTCAATTAAAAGTTAAAAGTCGATTTTCACGCGCTAATCCGCTTAATTTGGACCAAAACGCATTATTTTAGATAGGGAAAAATGTAGGAAGATATTCTATACTTTATATGAAATGGGAGTTTTCGGTTCACACACACACACACACACACACACACACGTACTATATATATTATACTTCAACTCTATACATTGTTATAATAAAGACCTACATAAAGTAATGGAATATATCTTAATTTACTTGATAATCATTGTATAAATACACATTAACTCTTTTCTCCTATATTTATTTCCATCATTTAACATTTTCTAATTAAGTTTTGAAGTTCCTTCGAATAAGTAAAGCATAACAGTCTTGGAAGTTTGTGATTATAAGGCACGTAATGAAACGAATCTTCCGCTTTAGATAGTAAATTTTATATAATATTTACTTTTGTCAATCTTTGTTTTGGAGCGAACAAAAGAGAGAGCATATATTTTCGTGTTTGCATCCTGTCTGTTGAAGGTGTAAAATTATAAATCTTTTGAAAACTGAGAGACCTTGAAGTTTCTCTCTACTATAGTTCTTAGAACTGTAGGTGAAATGTAGGAGACTCTCTTTACGTTTTGCTTATATTCATTTTTCGTACATCTTCGGATAAGACATTCTTAAAAGCAAAATGGAGTACGATGGAGTTTTCAGAGAAGAATATTTATGAGTAAGGTGTATTTGGCATATTGCACGTGTGAAATATTTATAAAATTATTTTTCTCTCTCTCTCTCTCTCTCTCTCTCTCTCTCTCTCTCTCTCTCTCTCTCTCTCTCTCTCTCTCTCTCTCTCTCTCTCTATATATATATATATATATATATATATATATATGTGTGTGTGTGTGTGTGTGTGTGTGTAGGAGATGGGAATTTAGTTAAGGATTCAAGTCTTTAGGGAAAGAGCGAATGTGATAACAAAACAGCACCGACTAAGAGTCTGGTAATTGCGACCAACAATATACTAAGAAGCTATACTTGCAAAATTTTGAGAGACCCTAAAACCTGTGATCCTGACAGGACACAATCTAAATTTCAACTCTCGGTATGCAGGACCTTATGGTACGCTTGTAAAAGATTTTCCTCCAACTTCTTCCCCAAGGGGCAGCCCTTCTCCCCATTTCCTAACAAAAACAACCTCCAAAAAAATATAAAAAACTTTACAAAGCTTTGAGAAGTTACATTCAAACCCAATGTTCAATTATTTTCCTTAAACAACTACATACAAAAATACTCTATACATTCAAACCCAATTTTCAATTATCTTCCCTAAACAACTACATACAAAAATACTATATTAAAATGTTTAATGTAATATACTTACAAAAATGCATATTTATAATCTTCATTACGGATATTTCTCAAAAACCACAAATGAACATTAATATTTCAGAATTTCTCTTCATAACATTTATTATTAACTGTAATTCACATCTGCACATTACAGTTTGATGTTCTATGTTCATTTATGCACGTCTAAACGGCTCAAGTAATCTGCACTAAATTTAATATACACGTTGAGGGAGACCCACTATATATATACAAGGGTGGGAGAAAAGTCTTTAAGGATTTTATACATACAGTATACGAGTATTAACAAGCATTAATAATAAATAAATTCCAATATCACTGCAGTGTATGCGATACTTTTCAGTGCAACTATACAAGATCAGGAATGACTCCAGGTTAGAACAGGAAGGCCCTATCCAAGTCAGCGACATGTCAGTAGCGAAGAAATGCAGCAATTAAGAAAAAGTGTATTTTGTATTTTTGGGCTATTTCTTACAATAATTGTGAAGGATGTTTGCGTTTATTTCAACAAAACTATAATAAACCACCACCAAATGCAACCACTCTTCGATACTGGAAGCTCAAACTTTTGGGAACAGGGAGCCTGATAAAAGATCGTTCAAGATGAGGGAGGCCAGTAACGGCGACAGGAGACAACAACAAAGAAAATGTCCTCGCCACTTTTCAAGTCAATCTAATAACAACGAGAAAAGTCGCACAGGAATTAACTAGTTCCAAATTTTCAGTAGCAAAAATATTGAAATCATAGAGGTACCACGATTACAAACCCATTTACTCTCACCTCATATACGACGATGATTCTGATAGACGGCTGCAGTTTCCTGAAAGAATGAGACAAAAGTTTAACAGTGATCCAGATTTCGTTCGAAAGATCAAATTCTTAGATGAATGTATCTTCGATTTAACGAGTAAAGGAAACAAACACAAAGTTCACTACTGGGTGAAAAAAATCCCGAACTACGATTGGGTAAACGTGTTAAAACGGCTACACTGACAGGTTTGGCGTGCATTGGTTATGCAGGACTCATTTCCTTTTACATATCGAGAGATACGATGGATGGAAAACGCTATTGCGAGGTATTGATATTAAGAGACAAAATGTTGTCACAGTTGCCACATTCTGCGTTGGCAAGAATTGGCTTTATCAACATGATGGAGCGCCGCCACATTACGCTGCAGTTGCTCGTGAGATTCTGGATACGAGAGTTCAAGGAAAATGGGTTGGATGGGGAGATCCCATCGAGTTGCCAGCAGATCACCTGATTTAACCCTATGTGATTTTTGGCTTTGTGCTTATTTGCGTGACAAACTCTACACTCTTGGTTTCATGTATCCAAAGGTGAATGCTCTTGGCCGCAGAATAGATGAACAACTGACATGGATATCCCACTCGATATGTTCAGAAGAACAATAAAGAGTTTCACTGGAAGAATCCACCCACATATGTATCATAGTGGACGGAGAACTCTTTGAAGATTAAATTACAATTTAACAAAATATTTGTATGAATAAAATTCTTATAGACTTTTTGTTTGATTTGTTTTATCATTTGAACACTTATCTGTATAATGTTTTTAACTAAATAGTTGTATGTATAAAATCCTTAAAAACTTTTCTCCCACCCTGTATATATACTATATTAGAGACCGATGCAATAAATTCAAAGAAAACTGTATAAACTATTCAACAGGGTGGCCCATATACAAGTAGCTCCGACGCATTCTCCATGAAGTTAGCTCATATCTTGCATTATAAATGTACTCCAATTTTATTCCTCAGTATTAATTAAGTATTTTTCAAGATTTCTAAAGCTTAGTACGAAATCCGAACGAATAAGATACAAGTCTTTGAAACTATTCTCCTAATTAATGCTAATCTCCCAATTAGATGGATGTAGAGTACAAACGTGTAAAATTTTGGTTTCGTGCATATCACGTTTAGAGAAAATATAAATTTTTTATTTACTTTTACTATTCACCGACGTAAAATGGAATAACAAATCCGTGGATAAAAGTTTTTCATTCAAATATTTATTTCTTTTAATTGAATTTTACATTCTAAAACTCTAAATATACTTTAGTTTATATTATATTTATAATACAAGTTCATTTTATGTATTTTCGTAAAGCCATCTATGAATGCATAGAAACGTATACCGTTTGCAAGTATGCAAAGCTTACTGTATTACTATAAAGTCCAACACTTCCTATACAGTACTACACTATATATATATATCGAGAGAGAGAGAGAGAGAGAGAGAGAGAGAGAGAGAGAGAGAGACCTGTACTTAATATCTTTATATTTACTTTTTAAAGTTAGATATTATTTATATATTGATCTACATTCTACAAAAACCATAAAAAAATCCTGTTTTTTGAACTTGTGTATTTCCTACATTCTACTTTTACATCAATTATGAGTCATGTTGTAACACCGTTTCCCGTCGATCAGCGTAGTTAAGCGACATTGGATCTGGGTAGTAGCTAGAAGAGGGACTGTCTTCTAGGTTCAGATTATGTAGTAATCCGCGGTTCGGATCGCACGTGAAGCTGTAGCTCCTCTTCGACGTATAACCTTAGACGTTGCGAAGGAGGTTAAACAACACCATCATGTAAACTACAATCTATGAACCTAAACCACCTTTTTATACAGTATACAATTGTGCGAAAAAGTAAGCAAACCCATCCAATGCAATCGATTCGTATGGCTGTGGCTGGAGAATATATTTCGTACTTATACAAACCTTTTGCATATCTAGCAATACTACCCTACCATTCGAAAATAGGTTAAGTAAGTATAATCGCGCACAGAAACCTTAATGCGATCAGTGGTGAAAAGGAGGTCGCGTGAAACTAAGTGAACCATTTATGTGTCGTCATAAATTTGATGAATGAAGGTGTTTTGTTTACGTATCTCATGACTGTTGTGATGATGTTTTAACGTGATTGATCATCTTTGTAATTAGTTTCCTTTACATTTCAGGCATTTCGGTATAAATGACGTAAAGAGCTCTCGAATGACTAACGGAGGCCCATTGTCAATGCTCATATATCTGGGTAGGGGTAGAAAAAGAGATCAGCGAAATATCGAATCCATGTGTCAACTGTCTGTTAAATTTATTTACAAATGGATCTCACTGAGGATGATTAGGAGACTCGCTCTTCAGATTAGCAGTAATGCAAGAGTGACATGTAAAGACCTTCAACGATCTTTGATGAGTTTATCGTTTCACAATATGAAAAATCTTGAACCGATTAGGACTTCATGAGTTGGTCACACGACAAAAGCCACTGTTGTCAAAGAAACACGACGTTGACAGGCGAAACTTCACCAGATCCCACCTCGACGACACTCCTACCACCTGGGAAAAGGTACTTCGGACGAATGAGACAAATAATTTGACGAACAGTTGACACATGGATCCCATATTTCGCCGATATCTTCTTGTACCCCTCCTCAAATGTATGAGTATTGACAATGACACTCCATAGGTCATTCGAGAACATCGTCAATCTAGACATGATACCCAATGCTCTTAACGTTATCTGCACCAAAATGATGTCTGAAATGCAAAGGAAACTAATTACGAAAATGCTGAATCTTATTAAAATAATATCACTACGTTAAACTGGGAATTTTACATTATAAGGAATGAAATATGTAAGCAGAACACCTTCGTTCAACATATTTACGGTACATAAATGGTTCAATTACTCCAGCCACAGCCCTGCAAATCGATTTCAATAGATGGGTTCACTTTTTCGTGCAACTGTAAGAAGTCAAGCTACACGCAAGTAACTTTAAGTCTATTTTAAGATTAGGTAGATAAAATATGAAAGAAGAGTTGAAGGGATGCTCTCAGGACCAGAAATAAAATGGGGAAGGATAAAATTATTTATTCCTTGGGAAATCGGAGATGGCAGTCTAAAATAAGTTCATTTTTTTGAACGTTCAGTATTCAGTTTAACGAGCCGAAAACGTAAATATTTATATATAGTTTTACTTTTGACTATAACTTCGATAGATAAATGCATAAATTTTTTTTCTCTCTCTCTCTTTCTCTCTCTCTCTCTCTCTCTACTGTATATATATATATATATATATATATATATATATATATATATATATATATATATATATATATATATTTATATATATTATACCCCAAATGGACAGGAAATTCAGAGAAATTCTAGAGCAAAAGATTTAGGGGTTGTAATGAATGACTGATGATGCGAAATTTGAAACACAACAAAAGATAGCAGTAAACAGAGCAAAGAGAATAATGAGGCAGATATTGAGAACCTTTAAACGAAGGGATAGGAACGTAATGATTCTTCTACTGAAAACACTGATCATACCCAAATTGGAATACTGCTCAGCCCATATAAAAACAAAGACATTAGGCAGCTAGAAAGGATTCAGAGAAGCTTCACAGCCAAGATCAATGGGTGCAAAGAACTAAATTACTGGGAAAGGTTACGCGAACTAAACCTATATTCACTGGAAAGGAGAAGAGAGATACACCATTATTTCCAAACAACAGTGGAAAGTAGAAAAGGAAGACTGTGTCGTGTTCCCAAATTAAAGGCGAGACAGGGAACATCCTTAACCATGAAAGAAAATAGTTTTATTGTGAGAAGACCAAAACTGTTTAATCAGCTGCCCAAAGACCTAAGGAACACGAATGGTGTTGCAGTAGACATCTTCAAAAGAAGATTAGACGCCTGGCTCAGAACAATCCCCGATGAGCTGGGACGTACTTGGCTATGTAAGGTGGAGCGTACAATAAACCAACTCACTACTTCACCAGACCAACTCGAGAGGAGGGGCGACAAACTTGACCTTCGTGAAATGAGGAAACATCGCGCGGAACCTTTGAAAGGTTGAAGGGAAAGGTATATTATGCAGGAAGGAGGGGCCCAAGGGCGAGTGCCCGCAGAAGTGACCCCCTCCAAAAAAAAAGGGAGAGAGCCAAAAACAATATATATATATATACACAGGGTGTTTCAGGAGGAAAGGTCAATACTTCGGGAGGTGATAGTATCGGTCATTGTGAGAAAAAAAGTTCATATGAACATGTGTCTAATTCTGAATGGTTGCGGAGATAGAACTGTTTGAATCTACAAATACAAAAGCATTGTTAATGGTAATCAAGAAAGAGAAACCAATTACTGTTTCTAACATTTAATGTTTAAACATTGGCATTTTGAATGGTATCAGATACAGAAATGACAAATTTGTTACAGTTTACAATACGTTTTCGAAAATCCCACCGTCAACCTCAATGCACTTTGCAACTCGTGTGAGAAGATCGCGTGTTGTTCGTCTGAGTTGATCTTGACGTTCCTTTATGCGGGCAGCAGCATCCAAAATGCGCGCGAGCAAAGTGTATCCACCTTTCTTTTGTAAACTTGACTTTTCATCCACCCCCACAAACAATAATCTAACGGAGAGGGGTCTGGAAACCTTGGTGGCCATTGAATGGGACCACCGCGGGGGGAGGAAGAGCTTCGTGTGCATCAGATTCAAACATCTCTATCTCCGTAACCATTCAGAATTAGACACATGTTCATATGAACTTTTTTTCTCACAATGACCGATACTATCACTTCCTGAAGTATTGACCTTTCCTCCTGAAACACCCTGTATACGAGAGTAATTCAATAAGTATCCGCAGTTTTTATTTTTACAATTTTATTTTCACATCTGATAGATTATAAATACATCACTTCTCAACATAGTCTCCCTGTTTCTCAATACACTTAGTCCAGGGATCTACAAGCTTCCTAATGCCATCACAAAAGAATGTTTTTGACTGTGTGCGTAGCCAGTCATGCACCGCCTCCTCCAGATCATCGCCTTGGAATCGCTGACCTCTCAAAGCGTATGGACATCTGCTCTCGTCTGTTGGCGCGGTATCATAATGAAGGTGAAAACTTTTTGGAGCGCACTATCACTGGAGATGAAACCTGGATCCATCACTATGAACCAGAAAGCAAACGACAGCATGCAATGGAAGCATCCAACATCTCCCGTTGCAAGGAAGTTCAAAGCGCAGCCGTCAGCAGGTAAAGTTATGCTAACACTGTTTTGGGATACACGAGGCCCTATCCTTGAACATTATCTCGAGCGTGGAACTACAGTAACAAGTGCATCGTATTTTGACATGCTTCGGAATGAGTTAAAGCAAGCAATTCTCACAAAACGGAGAGGGAGATTGTCGGAAGGTGTTATTCTGTTACACGACAATGCGCGCCCTCATACCACTGCACAGACTAGAAAATGCCTTCAAGAATTTAAATTTGAAGTTCTCGACCATCCAACCTCCAGTCCAGACCTGGCACCTTCGGATTTTTACCTGTTTGGACCACTAAAAGACGTTTTGAGAGGTCAGCGATTCTAAGGCGATGATGACCTGAAGGAGGCGGTGCATGAATGGCTACTCACACAGCGAGAAACATTCTTTTGTGATGGCATTAGGAAGCTTGTAGATCGCTGGACTAAGTGTATTGAGAAACAGGGAGACTATGTTGAGAAGTGATGTGTTTATAATCTATCAGATGTGAAAATAAAATTGTGAAAATAAAAAGTGCGGATACTTATTGAATTACCCTCGTGTGTGTGTGTGTGTGTGTATATATATATATATATATATATAGTATATATAAATAATTTATCAGGTATACAACATACATAGAAAAATATAAATGAATCAAATGAATAAAATAATGAAAATAGAGTATATTCAGTTTTAGAAAATATTTCTCATGTCTCAGAACAAAGTTAATTTTCGAGGTTAACAGTTTTATACAACAATTTCATACAAATTAGTGTTATAAAATTCATTCCAAAGTATTAAAAAAAAGTAAACCTAAAAGCCTGATTTTAACACGTATTTTTCTGAATACATTAAATAATTTTTTTCTTCCTATTAAAAATTTGTCGTAAAGTATTTATACTACTCTATAAGAAGATAACGTGATGTTAAAATGCAGAACATCGCAATGACTCACAAAATCATGATTGCTGGAATATTTATTTTATCTAAAATTATTTTTAATGACCTTGACACAAATAATTTCAAGTCTGAAAAATTCTTAACAAAATACAATCAAAATTCCAAAAGATTTGCCAAAATTATGTAAATATTAAGATTTAAATAACTAAAAAAAGATGTATGTCCAAGATTACTGAGAAGCCTTTTTAATTAAGTGAAATAGAATATGAAAAGTGTTTCACCTGAATCGTGTATCATTTGTATCTTTTAAATTACGTGTTATGAAATTCTCCTTCAATTTAATGATTAAAGTTCTCGTCTTTTCCTTGTACTGTAGATAAAAAGTTATTTTTTAATGAATATATAAGATAAGATATTCGCAAGATCCTCCAAATTAACTGTGTTCGCATAAACAATACATCTTTCTCTTATGTCTTCCATCTTACGAACAATGGTTTTCATTTCTCTTGAACATCTTGCTTTAATTGGTATTCCTCTTATTCTACGCCTTACCATTCACACCAACAGACAATCTTTCTCTTTCAACATATTTTCAATAAGTTTTCCTTGTCTCTACCTAAATTTAATTACTCCCCACTCAGTGTCATTCCCAGTCTCATCCTCGGTCAACAAGCGAGAATACTTGATGTGAGAATTCCAGATCTGGGAAAAAGTGTTTTCTGATTCAGTAAAGGGTAAAGAGAAATTGTGACGCAGTTGCGGTCCAGATTGGTATTTTCTGTGAAAAACTGAACTTGAAGTGGTAAATCCGACAGTGGGAATGGAAGTGGATCTATATGAGAATTGTCTCCTTTCAGATTCTTACTCGCGAATTTCTCATTTTTGGGCTCGGGATGAAATGGGAGTGACACTAAGTAGGAAGAGATCCCTAAAATCTATACTAACTACGTCGTGGCCACTTCGCAACACCGCTCCCCGTTAGATCGGCGAGGTTGGGTTAGATCTGTTCAATAGTTGGATAAGCGATTGTCCTCTGCGTTCATATGATGTAAGGGCCTGTGGTTCTAATCCTAAGTAAAGTTGTAGATTCCCTCCGTCACATGACCTTTCGTTCATATGAAGGATATTAAAGAACCCCAAACATTATACTGTAATTATCTCACACTTTACACTTCCTGTTGTACTCAGTGTGAATGTAAACTATTCTTTCACTTTCTTATACACCGTGTGTCAAAAAATTATGCAACAACGTTTTTTTAATTTTTTTTTTTTTTTTTTTAAGAACCATGAAGGAGGGTAACTTTCTAGTGAATGATGCTATTGAAATGTAATTTTTACCACTCATTTGCATGCATTATACAGTAGGGTGGATCGATTTTACATTTTTTTCGATTTCCATATTCTAATAGAGACAAAAACTTGCGCATGCATGAGAAAATAGCCTCTGCAAAATCTTAGCTTAATAAGTAATCATCTTCTGCCCCCGGCAGAGCGATGAAAATCATATTTTAGTAGTCAAAAACGTATTTTTCTTATAATTTTTAAAATATTTCAATATGCATCAAAATTATTCCTAATAACTATAAAGTCGATGAAAAAGACCTCATATGATCGTTTTTCCAAGCGCGTTGTCCTACGTTAATATCTTTTGCCCCCGGCAACAACGTCAAATGTTGAAAAAATAGGTAATTTATATACATATTTTCAGATCGGCTCTTTGTCTTAAATAATGCATTTATATATTTCCCATAGCATTTATATCGTTGCTTAGGCATGAAATAACACACGCAAAATTTTATGACTCTAGAGTAATATCTTCTGTCCCCGAGAAAAGTCTAAATGTGGATTATAATTACGTTAATGCGATGTTATAAGTACGATAAGTACTAAGTACAGCTCCTCGCTTGCTAATTTTATAAAATTAGCAACCCAGAACTCACCACGAGGAGGTGGCTGTACGTCGAGTTCCACCCTATCCAGCCCCAACCACCCTTCCTTTGGCTGCATGTCGATTTACATACGGTAATCTTTCTTAGAATCAAATCGTGGAATTTTTGTTCGGGAGTGAAGACGGGAGCGGATGAATCCGTCCCTCTCTTCTATTCCACTTACACTGGCAGAGGCTTCGGTTACTAATTTGATGAGTCTCTCGACCGCTTGAGTATGACAAGGGAATAGTGGGATCAGTCCATCAGGCTGGTCTCCCGTCTCAACAAACTCTTTTATTCGGGTATCAGGTATTGTTTTTGTAACGGGGGGTTCGGTCACCTCAGCCGTTTGCCAGTTGATCATTTCGTAATAGTTTTGACTATCGTAGAGCAGCTCAGGCATGGCGAAGGCTCGAATTTCCCCCGCTGGTGATTGTTTTGATCGTGCTTTTAATATTCTTCTCCATCCCAATTCTCTTATGTGTTGCTCATCGGCATGTAGCATGGAGATCAAAATATTTTCTGGGTGAGCAAAGAAAGAATTTCTACGGAGGACTTTGTTGGCGATTGTCTTAGATCTTTGAGGCATGGTCTGAGAGAGACGCATCATTTCGAAAAAATGTTTTGCGCCCTCAGTGAAACTGGAGTTTTTCTTTATCTTAAACCAAATTGGTGCGTAAACTGTCATAATGAATCGCACAATTTCGTTGAAGGTGCTGGAGGGTTCACTGGTTGAAACATAGAGGCGCAGAAATTATTTGCTGTTGTCAGCCACCTGGAATGCGCCATCTTACCTGGATTTCGAGCCGCGAGAGCTGAAGAGCAGCTACCGCTCGACACTGCTCTGTAGATGCCTAACAAATATTTTTGGTCAGTGCTCAACTCGGCATCATCTATGTCAATGTCGGGAGATGGAATGGCATCGAATTCTGTAATTGGAAGTTTTTCGCAGTCGTTCAGTTGTTTTCCAACTGGTCCAGTAAAGCCCATTGGCCCAGTTGTTTTGCCTTCCAAGTCTTGAATGAGGTGTCGCAGTGATAATTCATTACCGTGTAATAGGCATATGATCCACTGAACTGGCCTTTGTAGTTTCATTTCAATCATACGAATGGCTCCACCCTTTCGACCCGTGTTTACTGCGGTACCATCACAGCCGATAGCCACAATGTCGTCCGTGCTAATATTGTTAGTCTCTAGAAAGTTGATGATACCTGATGTTATTGCAGTGGCAGAACCTGATGCAGGAGTGAAATGCCCCATGTACTGGGATTCTGGTTCTTGAACTAAAACTATATGCTCTTCTACCACAGTCCTTCTATGCTTCACATTGTCTATTTCTTCTTGTGTCATTGTTTTATCTTTACATCCGTCAAAGAAAATGCCCTGTAATGGTAGCGTGATCTTGTCATCTTGCTGATGCTCAGAACGAACTCTTTTTCTGGCTTTCTTATCTTATGACCTTTAAACCCTAGCCTAGTCATAAAATTTTGCGTGTGTGTTATTTCATGCCTAAGCAACGATATAAATGCTATGGGAAATATATAAATGCATTATTTAAGACAAAGAGCCGATCTGAAAATATGTATATAAATTACCTATTTTTTCAACATTTGACGTTGTTGCCGGGGGCAAAAGATATTAACGTAGGACCACGCGCTTGGAAAAACGATCATATGAGGTCTTTTTCATCGACTTTATAGTTATTAGGAATAATTTTGATGCATATTAAAATATTTTAAAAATTACGAGAAAAATATGTTTTTGACTACTAAAATATGATTTTCATCGCTCTGTCGGGGGCAGAAGATGATTACTTATTAAGCTAAGATTTTGCAGAGGCTATTTTCTCATGCATGCACAAGTTTTTGTCTCTATTAGAATATGGAAATCGAAAAAAATGTAAAATCGATCCACCCTATTATACAGGGTATTTATAAAGTCCCTATCTATTTCAGTGAAAACGTAGCAAAAAGGGTAAAATTCAATAACAATATAATAGAAGGCATACATTTAATGAATACTTAAGCATATGATTCTACATGAGCATCATCAGTATCTCTACAGAGTTCGAGTCTGTTAGCAGCATTGCGGAACACATTTTGGAGCATGACAGGGGTTATTTTCGTAACTGCTGTTAAGATACGAACAAGTAAATCTTGCAGATCTGTAAGCCTCGTTTGATAGACGTTTGATTTGATAAAGCCCCATGCAAAGAAATCCAAGGGCGTTAGGTCAGGAGATCGAGCCGTCCAGGGCCTGTTGCCTCCACGTCCGACCCACCGATTCAGAAATCGTTCATTTAGGTACTCCCGAACAATGTTTGCGTAATGACAAGGTGTCCCATCTTGTTGAAAGACGACGGCGTTTAAAATGCCATCTGAATGGAGCTGGGACATTTACGTGCTCGTATAAACCCCTGTCATGCTCCAAAATGTGTTCCGCAATGCTGCTGACAGGTTCGAACTCTGTACAGATACTGATGGTGCTCATGTAGAATCATATGCTTAAGTATTCATTCAATGTATGCCTTCTATTATATTGTTAATGAATTTTACCCTTTTTGCTACGTTTTCACTGAAATAGATAGGGACTTTATAAACACCGTGTATACATAAGCTGTGACATTTTCAATTCAATTGACCAAACCGTTATTGAATTACGAGATAAACTTAATCATTCAGGTGTATCAAGCAATTATACAACATTTGTATAACATGATAAATTGTCAATTCAAAGGAGAATGAAACAAAATTTCGACAATAAACCAAAACCATTATGTATTTTAAACCAATCAATCAGCAGTTTAACATTTATATTAAGTGTTCACATATATACACAGCATATCTTCCTTTCTTCTAAATAACTTTAATGACTCTTTCATCCATAGGTTTGGTGAGATTAGATATTTCTGTTGAATTTAAGCTCTGAAATGCACCCTTGATTGCTTCCCATAGCTCCGTCTTACTTGTAAACTGCTTTCCGCCAAGATATATCCTCTGTTTGACAATAGACCACAAGTTTTCTATTGGGTTTAGGTCAGGAGAAGTTGGAGGCCACTCCATTAATTTATTTCCTTTGGATCTTTTTGAGGCTAAATGTCCAGTTGTAAATCTAGATGCGTGAGAAGGTGCATTGTCATGCATAAATATACATTTCTGTCTGAAACTTCGTAGCTGATCCTTATACCAACTAAAGAAATATTAATTTAAGAAATTTGTATAGTTTCCACCATTCAGCTTCACTCCATCTTCTACCTCGAAGGGCTCTATCAACGTACTTCCAACAATGCCTGCCCAGGACATTACTCCTCCTTATCCTTGCTGTCTTCTGAGTCTCGTTGGTCCACTTCTATCTAGGAGAATCCATCCCCTTGACCACCCATCTGACCCATCCAAAGTTGCACGACATTCATCTGTAAAGATAACATTAGAGAAATCTGTTTTAGGTATGTTTTAGCACAATCTAGTCGTTTGATTTTGTGCTGGTTAGTAAGATGAAGTCGGGATTTAACTTTCGTGTTCTTTGCAGCTTCCTTGAGAATACGATAGCGTGTTCCATCTTTCTCAAAAATTGTTTTGCTGGCAAGCAAAGGGTTTTTGCTGACCACCAGCTTAATTTTTCTCAAATCTCTTGATATTACATTTCTAAAACCTTAGTTCTTAGATGGTTTTTTTCCTTTGTTAATGTTTCCAACAACATTTTTGACGGTTCTGTGGTCTCTACCAATCTGTTTTGAGATCTCCAAAGTTATCAGCCCTTCACTCAATTTTTTCACAATGATCTTTTTCTCATTTTGTGTTAAATCCTTTTTCTTCCAAGAACATCATTCTGAAATACCAAAAAAATCAACATAAATAGGCCAATGAACTTCTGTATTATCATAAATATCCCCTGCATAATTGCTTGACATTATTAATTGAATTATTAATTTCATCTCGTAATTCAACAACGGTTTGGTCAATTGAATTGAAAATGTCACAGATTATGTATATAATGCATAAAAATGAATGATAAAATTACAATTCAATAGTATTATTCATTAGAAAGTTATTTTATAAAAATATTGTTGGGTAATTTCTTGACAGACAGTGTATGTTAAAATCTTGTACTTATTTTTTATCTACCTTCCTTCATTTTAACCCTTTAGTGGGCGGAGAACAAAATCAGTAAAGTGTTATTGCCCACTAAAGGGTTTATATTCACAAACAAAATACCTTCTTTGCGTAAGGAACTACTGCCCATTCATTTGCTCACCAATTTACCCATTTACCCATTCATTATACAGGGTGATAAAAAAGGTGTTCTCAGAACTGTCTTGTTACATATAGATTTTTGTGGAACACCTTTTTTTATCACCCTGTATTATATATAGGTTCAGTTCTTCTACTGTGTTCGCATGACATTCAAATATTCTCCTTCTTTTTTTAAGCGATTAATTCCCAATGCCTCTCATTTCCATTCCTATTCGAGGTCCGCAAGTGAGAATACACAAAGTGAATTGTACATTTGAAAAAAGTCTCTTTATTTGAGAAGGAAAGTCACTCCCACTTGCATTCGCGGTAAAGGTGCGAAACGGATGTGGCTAATATTTCCTAATTTAACCTAACCTAACCTAACATTAGCCTGACCAAACCTAAACTGGTGAAAGGTTTCTATTCTTTCAAATTCGAATTCATTATTTGGTGAAATCTGCCGAGTGAGGAAGTCATCGAGTCTCTTTTTTTTTTGTTTTCAGTGTTTCAAGGAATTGTCTAATGTTACCTCACACTTTATAAAATATAAATTTCACTTTTCAATTCAAGTAATTCACAAGTTTGCCTTTAGTCACACACACAACACACACACACACACACACACACACACACACGCCATAAAAATACAACTTAAATTACATGTTTCAGCGTGTTAAATTTTAAATGATTTTCAGTCAGATTTTTGATTGAGGACAATAATAAATCACTTGACCTAAGATGGTGCTGCGCAAGCGTATTATACTAATTGTATTAGAGTAATTATTAGACTAAGTGTTGCGTGTTGCCCGACTGAGCAGTCACGTGACGCTCTTTTACTGGAAGTGACGCCCCTTGAACCTTCTCGAGATGCTTAGTAGTACTTAGATCGACTGACGTCATCGCAAGATGTCCTACAATGTTCTCGCAATTCATATATAATTTTATCTCCTTACAGTATTAAATTATAACATTAGAAATTTATACTCCCAACACCTGACCAAAGAGGAAAAAACGTGGATCAAAATGAGAATGACATGAAATGAGAATCGATCGGTTTAAAAAGTGAAGTTTTTTAAATTCTTATTCCCAGATTTTTCACTCTTGGCCGGGAAATGAAATGAAAATGACATTAAGTGAGATAATACTCTCATTCTTATTGAATGATTACATTGTTTTCAGAGCTCAACCAACATTTGCACAACACAATACTAAAATCCAAAACCAATCTGCAACAGCGGATCCGAATTCGAACCGAAATTAGGAAAAATTAAAATCCATTCATAATTTAAAACTACCAAAATAATCTTGCATCCACCTTAAAATCGGACTTCGAATACGATTCGCCAACCTATGATATATATATACGTATATATGATGAAAATAACCACGAAGGAAAAAGGAAACAGAACCACTTTGTTTCCTTTTTCCTTCGTGGTTATTTTCATCATAAATATCATGCACGTGTTACTTTCGTGAAATAATTTTCATATATATATATATATATATATATATATATATCGGCTATTGATTGGTGGCGCGGAAAACGCAGTTTAATAATAAACAGGAACACCAGAGAAAATACAAACATCCTTCAAGGTTTAATAGTACCAACGTTTCGGAATGCACTAATTCCATCTTCAGGGCTAAAACAATAAAATTCCAAATCACATACAAAATACAAATTGCTTAATAACAATTTAAAATAAACTTAAAAAATTATAAAAAGTAGCTAAGAAAATGTAAAACATTAAAACTAAAAGTTAAATAAATGTGAAGTTAAAAAGTTAAAATTATAAAAAAGTAAAAGCATTAAAACTGAAATGTAAATAAAATAAACTAGTAACCTTAACCAAAACATAGCAGATCTATCGATGATTCGTCAGAATTTAGGTCTGGTTTTAGTTTATAAATAAACAAAGACTCCATAATTTTAAGCTTAAGGTCAGAGCTTCCGGCAGCAAGTACGGTGAATTAGACTGTGAAATTGGGTGGTTATTGTTGTGCGAGTGATTACGTATGAGAGAATTAGGTGGTTTGCCAAGGGGTCCGTACAAATTTACCCCTTGGCAAACCACCTAATTCTCTCATACGTAATCACTCGCACAACAATAACCACCCAATTTCACAGTCTAATTTCACCGTACTTGCTGCCGGAAGCTCTGACCTTAAGCTTAAAATTATGGAGTCTTTGTTTATTTAAACTAAAACCAGACCTAAATTCTGACGAATCATCGATAGATCTGCTATGTTTTGGTTAAGGTACTAGTTTATTTTATTTACATTTCAGTTTTAATGATTTTACTTTTTTATAATTTTAACTTTTTAACTTCACATTTATTTAACTTTTAGTTTAATGTTTTACATTTTCTTAGCTACTTTTTATAATTTTTTAAGTTTATTTTAAATTGTTATTAAGCAATTTGTATTTTGTATGTGATTTGGAATTTTATTGTTTTAGCCCTGAAGATGGAATTAGTGCATTCCGAAACGTTGGTACTATTAAACCTTGAAGGATGTTTGTATTTTCTCTGGTGTTCCTGTTTATTATTATATATATATATGTGTGTGTGTGTGTTTGTGTGTGTGTGTACATCTGGCAATCTATTCTCAGAAGTTTTTGGAGTGAAAGACAAATTAGAAATTTTAATACGAAAAGTTTTTCCAGTTCTGAAAACTCCTTACAGTATATATATATATATATATAATATATATATATATATATATATATATATATATAACATACATATATATATACTGTATATGAAGCAAATCCACAAGAAAAAGAAAAGTGATTTCAAGGCCTTTCGTGTATTCAGAAGTACACCTCTCAGGAAGTGAAGGGAAAAGTCGAGATGACAACAATATATACAAGCGGGACAGAAAAACAAAAAGATTAGCACATGATTAACAAGTTAATTCGAGGCAAAAGGTATTTTAACAGGATATTGTCAATTTTATACATTCCCGCACTGTTATTGAAATTATTTTTAAAATGGATAAATGCACATTCTAGAATATTCCTTTCAATTATATGTTTTTAACAAGCGCTTTAGAACTGTCCCACTTGATACTATGATTACATCTATACATATAGTTAAACAATGCATTAGAATCATTTTCTGTTCCACACGCATATTTATGCTGTTTTACTCAAATATCTAGCGTTTTACCGTTTGACCTATATATACTGTACTGAGTCACATTGTGTACATCCGATCAAATACACACAACCAACCATATTATCTGGGCTATTCTTTATTAGGCGTGATTTAACAGTATTATTATACTTAAAGACTACATTGATACCAATTGCTTTAAAGTCGGAAGGTATTGAAAATTTACATGGTAAGGTAGGTTAAGGATATTTTTACGCTTAAATTCCTTTACAGTTACACTATTATAATACCTATTCTTGGCTTTTCTAAGGCAGTTATCTAAAAATGAAATAGGATAACATAATTTAGTACCAATATTCATGATAGTACATAACTCGGAATCTAAAAATTCAGGACTGACAACTGTCAATGCTCTAACAAACATAGCAGAGAAAAGAGAAGATTTAATCGAGTGATTATTTTCTATTTTCTCTGCTATGTTTCTTAGAGCATTGAGAGTTGTTAATCCTGAATTTTTAGATTCCGAGTTATGCAATATCATGATTATTTATACTAAATCATGTTATCCTACTTCATTTTTAGATAACTGCCTTAGGAAAGCCATGAATAGGTATTATAATAATGTAACTGTAAAGGAATTTGATCGTAAAAATATCCTTAGCCTACCTTATCATGTAAATGTTCAATATCTTCCGACTTTACTTAAAGCAAATGGTATCAGTGTAATCTTTAAGTATAATAATACTGTTAAATCACGCCTAATAAATAACAGCCCGGGTAATGTGGTTGGTTGTGTGTATTCGATCGGATGTACAGTGTACACAATATGACTCCGTATATACAGTATATAGGTCAAACGGGTAAAACGTTAGATATTAGGATAAAACAGCATAAATATGTGTGTAGAAGAGCAAATAATTCTAATGCATTGTTTGACCATATGTATAGAATAATAGATGTAATCATATTATCAAGTGAAATAGTTCTAAAGCGCTCGTTAAAAACAGAGATATAATTGAAAGGAATATTCTATGATAGAATGTACATTTATCCATTTTAAAAATAATTTCAATAAAAGTGCTGGAATGTATAAAATTGACAACATCCTGTTAAAATACCTTTTGCCTGTAATCAACTCTTGTTAATCATGTGCTAATCTTTTTGTTTTTCTGTCCCGCTTGTATATATTTTTGTCATCTCGCCCTTCTCCCTTCATTCCCTGAAGAGGTGTACTTCTGAATACACGAAAGCCTTGGAATCATTTGTCTTTTTCCTTGTGGGTTTGCATCATTCATTCATTTCACGTGTATAATTGTGAAATTCATCCCATATATGTGTGTGTATATATATATATTTGAAAATAATGTTCCAATTAGGATTCGAACGCGAGACCTCCTAAGTAGGAGTCACACTACATAACGATGAGGTAACAGTTTCCCCAACTTGTCATATATAGTATTTAAAGAACTATGGAAAAACTATACGCACTCACAACATGGTATCATATGTGGTACATTTATTTCATAATTAATATAAATTATTAATTAATTGAATTAAATATCTATACAAATTGCCTCGGGATTGGCGACAAAGCCTATTGGGAATGAAATAATTGAATTGCCATACGTACAAAGAACCTGTATGTATGAATCAGCCCCACATAGCAACAAGAAAACCCAATTTATTATTTAGTCTACCAAAAAGAAGTAGACACAACAAACAACAAATTTTGCTAGTTCGGCAAATAATACACCAGAACCAAGGAACGGCTCTCAGGGCTGTTTATGTTACAGCGAAGCTTTAAACAGGGAAGACGTATAAAGTTTTCCTCTAGTTCTGAGTGAATTCCTTATAATTTAAAACCTAATGACTAAAAAAGGATAGGCCTATTCCTTCAGGGTTTATATAGTGACTGCCTATATTAATTACCTTAAGTAAATTCGTCGCGAAACTCGATCGTGGCGGCCCTACACCGAAGATGATCGTAACGCCCTACATCGAAGCAAACAAAGACCCAACAAAAATAGGTGAGGCAAATTATTTTCATTCTAGTATACTGTACGTCGCGCAAATCCCGACGCTAGAATTACCGTAATCAATATAAATATAAAGAGGTCCTTTAAAGACCTACATATTTATAAACTCTCTAACGAAAAAGCATAGGGCTTTTGTCGGTAACCCTCCACTGAAATCTGCTGGAAATTTTCAGCGGATGAGGGCACAGGCAATCAACCCATAGCCCTATATAGTTTTTTCAAATGGTGGCCTGTGAAGGGAACTAACCCCTCAAAATTTACACTGACACACGTAGTGGCTAGGCTTAACTCAGTAGGCCTAACCCTAATTTCAACCATAACCCCACTATAGTTTTTTCATATAGTGGCCTAAAACTGGGAACCGATTCCTTTACCTTTACACTAACCGAAAACAAAGGCTTGTTCATTTAACAGGCATAACTTATTATAGGTCCTAAAAATAATAGGCCCGCAACATTAAGCCTATTTAATAGGTCCTACTCTTCAAATTCAAAACTAAGCCTTGTTAATTAACAGGCTTAACTCATTGAGGTCCTATAAAATAATAGGCCCAAACATAAGCCTACTTGGTAGGCCCAACAAATAGGCCTATTTAGTAGGCCCACCTAACTTTACCTTACATAATGGGCCTACCTCTAAGTAGGCCTTACTCTTTACACTCAAGGCCTATCCTAATTAAAACACTAAATTTATAATTGAACCTGAGGTGTAGGTTATAAAATTTATTTCAGCAATTTAACTTACTCATAAGACTCAGTAACATCACAAAATTCGACTCAAACCTGTAACATCACAAAATTCGACTCGAACTGTAACATCACAAAATTCGACTCGAACTGTAACATCACAAAATTTGACTCGAACTGTAACATCACAAAGACCTAAAGCAATTGCACAAATTCAAACCTACACCCACCTAACACCTATTCGTGACCCTATTCCAACCTATTACCTATTCGAAGTCCTATTTGACATATAGGCCCAACCTATTACCTATTCCAAGTCCTATTTAACCTATTCCAAGTCCTATTTGACATATAGGCCCAACCCACCAAGTCCTATTTGACCAATATAGGCCCAACCTATTCCAAATCCTATTTGACATATAGGCACACCAAGTCCTATTTGACATATAGGCCCAACCTATTACCTATTCCAAGTCCTATTTAACCTATTCCAAGTCCTATTTGACATATAGGCCCAACCCACCAAGTCCTATTTGACCAATATAGGCCCAACCTATTCGAAGTCCTATTTGACATATAGGCCCAACCTATTACCTATTCGAAGTCCTATTTGACATATAGGCCCAACCTATTCGAAGTCCTATTTGACATATAGGCCCAACCTATTCGAAGTCCTATTTGACATATAGGCCCAACCTATTCCAAGTCCTATTTGACATATAGGCCCAACCTATTCGAAGTCCTATTTGACATATAGGCCCAACCTATTCCAAGTCCTATTTGACATATAGGCAACCATTCCAAGTCCTATTTGACATAGGCCCAACCTATTCGAAGTCCTATTTCATACCAATATAGGCCCAACCTATTTCAAGTCCTATTTGACATATAGGCCCAACCTACGAAGTCCTATTTGACATAGGCACACCAAGTCCTATTTGACATATAGGCCCAACCTATTCCAATTCCTATTTGACCAATATAGGCCCAACCTATTCCAATTCCTATTTTACCAATATAGGCCCAAACCTATTCCAATTCCTATTTGACATATAGGCATAAAACAGACAAGGCTTGATATAAGGGTCTCAAATGCAACGTTTGAGGGTCTTTACTCAGCCAAATTGATTAACCTAACCCAAAACCAAAAAATAAAACCCTATAACAAAATACTGTACACATTTACACACACATACGTACGGTACAGTATATAAATATATACATACAACTTCAAACATCCAATTCTTCTTTTAAAAGAAGAAACACAACAGATTTCATTAACAGACACATACATTCCTTGCAAACAGATTGGATTCCTTCAAAACCCCAAACCTTCCAGACCTACCTGTAGGATATACAACATTTACTCATTCATAACTACGGGTATTAATTTCATTGGAGAGGTGAATCCAAGTTTTGAAGACCAACTGGATTCGGAGGAATGACACACACACACACACACACACACACACACTACTCTTTCAATGTGTCTCAAACACAACAACCTGTCTAAACAACCAAGGATCGGAGAGTAAAAGCTTTTATTGCTGCGCTCTGATTCTGTGCACATAATTTTGTGCCAAAAATTATATGGTTAGACAGTGACACGTACAAACAAACTACTCTACTTCAAAGGGCCTTGGCCTATCTTGGCCATAGCCCAACAAATTCATCAAAGGGCTGATGGCCTACCCTTGGCTATAGCCCAACAAATCATCAAAGGGCCTTGGCCTACCTTGGCCATAGCCCAACAAATTCATCAAAGGGCTGATGGCCTACCTCTTGGCCATAGCCCAACAAATTCATCAAAAGGGTGATGGCCTACCTTGGCCATAGCCCAACAAATCATCAAAGGGCTGATGGCCTACCTTGGCCACAGCCCAACAAATTCATCAAAGGCTGATGGCCTACCTTGGCCATAGCCCAACAAATTCATCAAACGGCTGATGGCCTACCTTGGCCATAGCCCAACAAATTCATCAAAGGGCTTGGCCTACCCTTGGCCATAGCCCAACAAATCATCAAAGGGCTTGGCCTACCTTGGCCATAGCCCAACAAATTCATCAAACGGCTGATGGCCTACCTTTGGCCATAGCCCAACAAATTCATCAAAGGGCTGATGGCCTACCTTGGCCATAGCCCAACAAATCATCAAAGGGCCTTGGCCTACCTTTGGCCATAGCCCAACAAATTCATCAAACGGCTGATGGCCTACCTTGGCCATAGCCCAACAATTCATCAAAAGGGCTGATGGCCTACCTTGGCCATAGCCCAACAAATTCATCAAACGGGTTGATGGCCTACCTTGGCCATAGCCCAACAAAAGGGGCTTTGTGGCCTCCCTTGGCCACAACCCAAAACCTCCCTTGGCCACAGCCCAAACTACAGGGGTCTTGTGGCCTCCCTGGCCACAGCCCAAACTACAGGGGTCTTTTGGCCACAGCCCAAACTACAGGGGTCTTTTGGCCACAGCCCAAACTACAGGGTCTTTTGGCCACAGCCCAAACTACAGGGGTCCTTTGGCCACAGCCCAAACTACAGGGGTCTTGTGGCCTCCCGTGGCCACAGTCCCAAACTACAGGGGTCTTGTGGCCTCCCTTGGCCACAGCCCAAACTACAGGGGTTTGTGACCTCCCTTGGCCACAGCCCAAACTACAGGGGTCTTGTGGCCTCCCTTGGCCACAGCCCAAACTACAGGGGTTTTGTGGCCTCCCTTGGCCATAGCCCAAACAACATTGGTCTTGTGGCCTCCCTTGGCCAGACCAAACAACATTGGTCTTGTGGCCTCCCTTGGCCAGAGACCAAACAACATTGGTCTTGTGGCCTCCTTTGGCCAGAGACCAAACAAAAAGGGTCTTTGGCCTCCCTTGGCCATAGGCCAAACAACACAAAAACAGTACAGGATTCAAAGCCCCAAGCCCTCCAGATCTACCTGTGGAGGAGTAAATTTACTCCACTAAAACTACGGGTATTGACTAGTCTGAAGTGGTAGGAGGTTTGAATACAGTACAAACTCTTTCTAATTCTCCTAAATTAAATGAACAAATAACAAAAGACAACAATGGAAACATTGAACCAAACAATTACACGAAAACACTTGGAATGCTTTGGTTTTTAAAACAGAATTCTGAACACGATGACACTCTTTGCACAAAGAGTTATAACTTAAATCCAAATGCTGATACAAAAAGACAAGTGCTTTCAGAATCATCCAAAATTTTCGACCCCATTGGATTATATTTACCAGCAACCATAAGATCCAAAACCCTTTTGCAAGACTTATGAAAAAGAAAATTGATTGGGATGAACCACTTTCAGTGGAAGACCAACTTCATTGGAAAAAATTAGCCACAGACTTGAACAAAGTTCAAGACATCTACGTACCAAGATGTGCTGGCTACAGATTGAAATCACAAACACTACACATTTTTACAGATGCCAGCACACAAGCCTAAGGGTGTTGTGCCTATTTAACAAGTGAAAATGAAAGTAACTTGGTTTATTCAAAGGCAAAAGTGGCACCCTTAAACCAAAAGAAAACTGTACCACAACTTGAATTATTAGCTGTCTCATTGGGAGTTAAAACAGCAAACTTTCTTTCACAAGTGTATAAAGAAGTTGACATAACAAACATTTACTTAAGAACAGACAGTCAAATTTGTCTAACATGGGTGACCAACACAGAAACAACTTCTTGCAAAAACATATTTGTGAAAAACAGACTAACAGAAATCAAAACTGCAAACACAAACCTTGGTATCAAATTTAGGTACATAAAAACAAAAGAGAATCCTGCAGACTTTTTGACAAGAGGGCTCTCTTACAAGCTGTTGAAAACAAATAAAATCTGGTATGAAGGGCCCGAATGGCTAACATGTGAGGATCTTTGGCCAGCCAAAGTAGTTAACCTCACACTCAACTCTACAACAACTGAAAAGATCACTGAGGACAAACCTATATTTGACTATCACCTTTATTCAGACCTAAACAAACTCTTGAGAATTACAGTCTATTGCTGCAAGTTTGTCAATAGCTACCTTCTCAAACACTGTCCTCAGAAAGCCTTTTCTAACTTAACAGAAACTGCAACAAAATACTGGCTCAAACAGATACAAGCTTCAGAATTTGACAAGGAGTTGAAGTATCTTAGGTCCAGTAGCACATTAAACAAAGGTATTCCTTCACTTGTCATGGATCTAAATCTGTACCTGGATACAGAGGGTCTGATAAGGTGTAAAGGAAGGCTTAACAAGTCAACTTTGACTTACAACTCTAAGCACCCAATTCTTCTTCCAAGGAGAAATCACTTCACAAAACTCATCATCAGGGATACCCACAACAAAATACACCACAAACCCTGACAGAGCTGAGAAAAACTTACTGGCTACCAAAGGGTAGAACTGAAACAAAGAAAATTTTGAACACATGCATTCCTTGTAAACGTATCCATTCACGACCCTTTAAGACCCCAAGCCCTCCAGACCTACCTGTGGAACGAGTAACATTTACTCGGCCATTTGAAACCACGGGTATTGACTACACTGGAGCGGTAAATGTGAGTTTTGGAGACAAAATGGATTCAAAGGAATACAAAGTGTACATTGTACTCTTCACCTGTGCTGCCACACGTGCCATATGTCTAGACATAGTAGAAGATCTGACAGCAGAAGCTTTTATTGCTGCTTTCAGACGATTTTGTGCACACAATTCTGTACCCAAAACTATATGGTCAGACAATGCCACATACTTCAAATCTGGTGAAAGAATTATTCATCAGATTTGTGACAGTGAAACAGTACAAACTCATTTAACCAAACACAACATAACCTGGAAGTACATTCCTGTTAATACACCATGGTATGGTTCAATTTGGGAAAGAAACATACAAACTGTAAAGAACCACCTAATTAAGGGAGAAACAGTAAACATGTTACCAGAATCTGAACATAACAGTACAGAGGATCCAGATTGGGAAATAGGACACAAAGGACTCAACACAAAATACCAACATTTGACACAAATCAAGACTCAATTTATAACAAAATGGAGAGAAGAATACTTAACAAGTCTTAGAGAAAGACATAAACAATTAACAAAACAAAGTTGGAATGATTCAGTCAAAATTGGGGACATTGTGTTGATACATGACAAGACACCAAGACAACATTGGTCAATGGGAAAAGTCTTGGAACTCAAAACTGGTGAAGACGAAGTTACCAGGATTGTAAAACTGAAAACAGCAACTGGTGAGACCACCAGAGATATCACATTACTATATCCTTTGGAGTGTGGGGCTAAATTAGAACCATTACCCCAAAGGATGGATCAGGATACTATTGGGGAGGAATCTCTCAATGTGCCTGATGTAATTCAGACTAAACCAGACAGGCCTCAAAGAAAGACTGCTTTGAAAGCCAGACAACTTTTACAAGAAAAAATTAAGACTGGTGACTTATAAAACTTACACAAACTGAGCAAAGTTAAAATGCTTAATAACTTTACTTTAATCCCATAAATTTCCTATACCTAAAGGGAGTCAAACTGATTGACATAACTTTAACTAAACTTGAGAAGTTGGCCTCTTGAACTTTCATATTTGAATAGGTCTTGAGTAACCTCTCTCCCCCTAAATTTCTACTTTATTCTTTTCAATCCATTTCACATGGTTTAAGACACAGTTTATCAAAAAATTTTGATCTATAACATACAAATTTTTCTCCGGCCCCCCCCAGTATATGGAAAAACTATACGCACTCACAACATGGTATCATATGTGGTACATTTATTTCATAATTAAATATAAATTATTAATTTGAAAAATATCTATACAAAATTGCCTCGGGATTGGCGACAAAGCCTATTGGGAATGAAATAATTGAATTGCCATACGTACAAAGAACCTGTATGTATGAATCAGCCCCACATAGCAACAAGAAAACCCAATTTATTATTTAGTCTACCAAAAAGAAGTAGACACAACAAACAACAAAATTTTGCTAGTTCGGCAAATAATACACCAGAACCAAGGAACGGCTCTCAGGGCTGTTTATGTTACAGCGAAGCTTTAAACAGGGAAGACGTATAAAGTTTTCCCTCTAGTTCTGAGTGAATTCCTTATAATTTAAAACCTAATGACTAAAAAAGGATAGGCCTATTCCTTCAGGGGTTTATATAGTGACTGCCTATATTAATTACCTTAAGTAAATTCGTCGCGAAACTCGATCGTGGCGGCCCTACACCGAAGATGATCGTAACGCCCTACATCGAAGCAAACAAAGACCCAACAAAAATAAGGTGAGGCAAATTATTTTCATTCTAGTATACTGTACGTCGCGCAAATCCCGACGCTAGAATTACCGTAATCAATATAAATATAAAGAGGTCCTTTAAAGACCTACATATTTATAACTCTCTAACGAAAAAGCATAGGGCTTTTGTCGGTAACCCTCCACTGAAATCTGCTGGAAATTTTCAGCGGATGAGGGCACAGGCAATCAACCCATAGCCCTATATAGTTTTTTCAAAAGAACCTTGGAAATGCAAACCGCTTTCTTGTCCAAAGGCAAAGGCAGCATTTAATTTAAATCTACCTGGTGTAACTTTATGGTTCAGTCAATGTATTAATTACCTTCCTCTCACTTATTCCTCACCACATTTTCTATCTTCTTCCCCTATTTCTTTCATTTATCTTCCTTTCCATTTTCTTTCTCTGTTATTTATAGTCTGTGTCTGTTTTTTCCTTCAGTTCTACACTAAATAATTTCTTTTCTAAGGAATTGGCGAATGATAAGTTCTATATAGGTTTTATCCTTAAATGGTTGGTTAATACCCGAAAGCAGGTGTGGTTTCAATACCTGTAGCCACACCTTTCTGTTCATTGCATTCCAAATTTTGTTACCGATGATACCTTTGAATATTCGCCATTTGGCTTTGTAATACTGTATTTTTATTATTCATTATTTCTTATAAATTAAGTTCATCTAATGTTTTTGTATTAAAGGTTACTTTCTTTGCTTTACATTTGTCTTTGTTCTTTTAATATTTCAATATTGAGGAGGAACGCGAAAACGTTGATTTCATAAACAATATTAGGATACTCATTTTGAAAATTATCTAGTTGTCTTGAAATATTTTAAACCTTTATGGCTAATTCTTCTCACTGTGACATATAAATTTTTGGTGTTATTATTAATATATAATTAATGTAATTGGTATAAAATGTTGACACGTACTTTTTCCTCTCAGTCTTTGGTTTTCTGTCACTGCGTTTGCTTTTTTCCTTGTTCTGGTGCAGTGCTGCGCATAAAAATTTCCTTTATAGGTCTACAGTTGTAATTCCAGTATATTTCTCAAGTGCGTATCGAGTGCCATTGGAAAGGGTGGCCTTAGGAATTTTTATTTTCAAGTCACAACAAGGGACGCATTGTGCTTTAGGGAACATTTCTTACCAGGGCTTGACACAACGGTTTCCACGATACCGTAAGGAGACTTCAAAAAATTTACCAGTCAAAGTTCTTCTGTAATCGTTCGCATTTTGAAAATGTAACATTTATTTAAACAGGCCCTCACTTTGGCCTACTCGTCATTCTGTACAACCCTAAAAGACTGAAATTTACTCGAGCGGAATCTTGTAATTTGTTTAATAATCTGATTTAACTTCCATTTTCGTAATGTGCATTTGTTTTTCTTTGTAATTAACTTTTAATTTCAAATATGGAGCAAGCGTAGTTTACGTCCCCCTGACGCAAAAGGGGACACAAACTCACAAACTACATTTAGTCAAAGTTGAGGAACGTAAACTACACTATGATCTTCAGGAGACATTTTTTGGATCACTTTAACATATTGCTTCCCAGGAACCTCTCTCTAACATATTGCTTCCCAGTGTATATCACTTTAACATATTGCTTCCCAGTGTTAATCACTTTAACATATTGCTTCCCAATATTTAGGATAAGGAGTACGATAAAAAATGTCCGCTTTAATAAAGTAAAGGCATAAAAAGTAAATCATAACATGTTAAAATATTAGATTGAAAGTAAATTTATTAGAATTGTTGCGCTATATGGTCACACAAAGTAAAAAATAGATTTCGGAAGAATCGGTCACGCCACATCATTTGCCAGAAGTAAGATATGCTCCTTTTGCATCCTTTCATTTTCTTTATATGGTATTTATGTTTGTTCCAGTAAGATTCAATAGTCTGGGTATGACTCCAGTTTCACGATTTTAGGTATTTAAAATCATTTGAAATTAAATATAAATATATAATTTTATATATATATATATGCCCGGTTAGGTCAACTGAATGCCCGGTTAGGTCAACTGAATGCCCGGTTAGGTCAACTGTAAGCGCCCTTGACGATTGGTTAGGTTAAGTCGTGATATTCTCGTTAGTTTGACAGTAAACTAACGAAAATATCACGACTTAACCTAACCAATCATCAAGGGCGTACAGTTGACCTAACCGGGCATTCACTTAACCTAACCGGGCATTCGGTTGACCTAACCGGGCATTTAATTAACCTAACCTCTTCTAACCAACCAACCTTTCTCTTTTTAACATTGCTTCCCAGTGTTAATCACGTTAACATATTGCTTTGCAGGAGGATCACTTTAACATATTGCTTCCCGAATGCTTTGGGAAGCAATATGTTAAAGTGATCCCATTTTTTAAATGAGTCCATCAAATAAAACGTTAAAACTAACGAAAATATTATGAATATATATATATATATATATATATTATATATTGACGATTGGTTAGGTTAAGTCGTAGTATTTTCGTAAGTTTTCACGCTTTATTTGATTAGCTATACGTGGACAAAGTTGGGGAACGCAAACTACACTAGGATAATGTAGGGGAACATAAACTACACTAGGCACCACAGGGGGACTTAAACTACACTTGCTCCCCAAATATTCAATCATTGTATTACTGCCCATTCAATTTAAGCAAGTGTATTGTTATTCACTGTGAATAATTATTTGTTAGTAATTAAAGGAAAACAGCCGTGTAGTCTGTTCTTTTTCTTTGTTGACTGATAAATCAATTGGTGACCCAAAAAACTAATTAATTATTTAATTAAGTGCCTCATCACCAACGTAACGTAATTATAAATTAGCAGAGCCATCTGCGGATGGCAACCTATACAGATAGGCTATAGTGACTATACAAATTCGCCTCAATTAGGTTGCCAACACAAAGACATTATTCAGAAGACAATTAAATGGTGCTTATTAAACATTTACTGTCCCTTTTACTTCATCATTTAATTCAAATAGAAAAACTGTTCTTTCTCTTTTATTTCTTGTCATCGATGTTAGAGAATCTATTATCTTATTCATCATATTTTTATTATTATTATATATACATATATATATTATATATATATATATATATATGATAATAAACCACGAAGAAAGGAAACACAAAATGGTGCTCAAGCGCTTTCGTCTAATGACATCCTCAGGAACACTGAAGTACCATAAAGGGTTACAGCCTATATATAGGTTACAGAAAGAAAAAAAAGAAAGAAAAAAAAAATATGCATATATATATATATATATATATATCATACATATTTATATATATATATAATATATATATATATATATATATATACATATTTATATATAATATATATATATATATATATATATATATATAGAATATATATATATATATGCAATAAACGGAGAAGTAAAAATAAAAATTAAAAATTAAAGGATTATCAGAGAGGCATACAGATTGTAAGGAAAAAATATCGATTTTTAGCACAAGATCAAATGAATTATAAAAATACAAATTTATACTGGAAATCTGCCCGGGTTTTAACACTCTGCCTTTTATGGTTAAGTTTCGATGTATATAAAAATAAAATGAAAATTAAAAGTTAATAAAGTATCATACAAGTTTACCAAAGATTTAGCGTTCTACCCTTCTTATCTAAATCTGTTTTGAGGGAACTCAAAACAACAGGATCGAGTTGAAAAAGACCTTTGCTTATGTTGAAGTTATTTGAAAGTTGGATAATGGCAGACTCAAGAATATTTCTATTAACATTGTTGCTAGAGTGGAATAAAACTGAAGCATTATTCCATTTGTCAGAGTTATCCCACTGTATTGATTGGAATAATGCTTCAGTTTTATTCCACTCTAGCAACATTGTTAATAGAAATATTCTTGAGTCTGCCATTATCCAACTTTCAAATAACTTCAACATAAGCAAAGGTCTTTTTCAACTCGATCCTGTTGTTTTGAATTCCTTCAAAACAGATTTAGATAAGAAGGTAGAACGCTAACTCTTTGGTAAACTTGTATGCTACTTTATTAACTTTTAATTTTCATTTTATTTTTATATACATCGAAACTTAACCATAAAAGGCAGAGTGTTAAAACCCGGGCAGATTTCCAGTATAAATTTGTATTTTTATAATTCATTTGATCTTGTGCTAAAAATCGATATTTTTTCCTTACAAATCTGTATGCCTCTCTGATAATCCTTTAATTTTTATTTTTATTTTACTTCTCCGTTTATTGCATATATATAATATATATATGTATATATATATATATATATAAAATTTATTTTTTCTTTTCTTTTCTTTTTTTTTTCTTTCTGTAACCTATATATAGGCTGTAACCCTTTTATGTACTTCAGTGTTCCTGAGGATGTCATTAGACGAAAGCGCTTGAGCACCATTTTGTGTTTCCTTTCCTTCGTGGTTTTATTCATCATAAATATTTTTCACGTGTTACTTTCGTGAAATAATTTTCATATATATATATATATATATATATATTCGCGGTAAAAAATTTAGAGGCTCTTACATATTTCTGGAATATGTCTTTAATGCACCACAATTTTGCGCTTAATATGCTTCTAGGTTAGAAAATGACACTCATTAAATGAACCTTGCCTCATTAACTGAAACACGTGCTAAAATACGAGAAAAGACAAGATAGCGTATAACAGGAATAACTTTTACTCTCATCGTGATGAAACCCAAGAGCAAAGGGAGGGGGGCTCCTTTGGAAAACGTGGAATTTATGCATTATTTTGCATTCCTTGCAAGTTTTTAAACATTGATATAAAATATAAAGCTTATACATTTCATTCTATATAAAATTCATTCGCTTTTATGTTATTATTTATTATTTGCTATGGAATGGAGACCAGGTGAAATATTGTGACGTCACTGATATTCGACGAATTAGTGGTAAAAGATATACTTTCCAACAAGATGGAGTCCCTGCTCACAGAGCACGCCAAATTGTCACATGCCTTGAGAACGAAACACCGGATGTTATCGAACCCAATATGTGGCCGGCTAGTAGCCTCGATCTTTCACCACTAGATTATGGTGTTTGGGAAGCCCTGAAGTTCAAAGTTTACATCCCTGGTACCAATATAAGGGACATAAATGAACTTCGCGAAAGAATTCTGCTCGGCTGGGAGAAGGTATCTCAACGATATGTAAACAGGTGTATTCATCAGTGGCGTCCACGTTTGGAGGCTTGCGTTGACCAGGAAGGGGAACACATCGAGCAACTTCTCAATTAAGACGAACAACATGCTAAGATAAGCATCTATGAAGTTTGGGAGCTCTGGTCCCCTTACTTTTTTTAATATGACAGTTTACCTCTAAGGGATCACTTTTTTTTACCCACCCTGTATATATATATTAGAGTCAATGTCTAAAATCAGGCAACTTGTAAATTGACTGAAATTTTAGGCAGTGTCAAATTGATGATACACAAAACCAACCTAACCTAATGAACTTTTAGGCAGTATATTGGGAAATACCAGTGGGCAGGCATATGCACCATTATCAAAAGGGTTAGGTTAGGATAGGTTAGGTTAGGTTAGGTTAGGTTTTATGTGTATCATCAATTTGACACATTGCCTAAAATTTCAGTCAACTTACAAATTGCTTGATTTTAGACATTGACTATAACATATATATATATATATATATATATTATATATATATATATACTGTGTATATACATATATACAGGGTGTCCGAGAATTATCTGTACAATTTTGGCTGTTATTAAAAGTCAACCATGAAGTGTAGAAATTCCAGTGTTGTCCCATTTTACAGATAATCTCATTAAGTTTTTTCTGATACCAAGTTTTGACAAGTTTTTTAGAAATTCCAGTGTGTCCGAACATTATCTGTACAATTTCATCTTTTAATAAAATTCTTCATAACACACGTAAAATTCTTAAACAAGATTATTTAGAATCTGTATTTTCAAAAGTCTCTTTTATTAAAGTAACGTTGTTACAAACATTCGATATGTGCACCATTAGTGATTCGCAAAACATCCAATCGATACTCCAAATGTTGCCATGTACGCTGCATCATATCCACATCAATTCGCTCAATAGCAGCTGTGATTCTTGCTTTTAAATCATCAATGTCTGTCACCCGCGTACATTTCTAAAAAACTTGTCAAAACGTGGTATCAGAAAAAACTTAATGAGATTCTCTGTAAAATGGGACAACACTGGAATTTCTACACTTCATGGTTGACTTTTAATAACAGCCAAATATTGTACAGATAATTCTCGGACACCCTGTATATATGTATATATATCCCGTCGCTTTTTCCGGAGCTATAGTGCGCGTCCCTCTGTGGCTAATGGGGGAATGCATGTTCCTTCGATGTAAGGGCTTTCTTCGCCCTCGTCGACCATTGGACTCGTTTGGGGACCCAGCTAATCTCCTACTCTCCTACTTATATTTCTCTCTCCTCCTTTCCCCAACTCTTTCAAGTTTTGTTGTTTCCTCCCTTCCCACATTTGGCTTTGTTTTGGACCTTGACTTGATTCTTTCTTTGGACCTTGAGTGAAGGAGGTGGTTGTCCTTCACCCTTGTCGCTCTTAAACCAAACCCAAGCCCTGTCCCTGCCATCTTTCACCGTGCGTTGGATGAGAGTGGCCGCCTTTTAGGCACAGGGACTGGGAATGGGTGTATCTCCCCTGCGTGACATCTATTGGCGGTGGGACCGAGTGAGCCCACGATTGAGCCCACGATTCGCCTTTCCCTTGTTGGAGTCGATGGTGGCTGGATGCGCGCGGGGGATGAAGATTCTTTTTGTTTGCTATGGCTTCTTCTACTCGACTAACGACTTCCGCTTCTAATACTCGGACTACTCCTCTCAACACTCGGTGGTGGGCAACCAGGCCCTCGAGTCCCCTACCACTGGAAGACCGCATCCAGATGGGGTTGACCCCCCTCTGGTAACGGATCACTTGCAACCTCCTTTACCGTTGCCGACCCCAGGCTGTACCCTGAATATCCCCTTGGACGTACACCCTCTGGAGCAGGAGTCTCGACCCAGCCCGCCTCAGCTGCCTTCGGGCAAGTCAAGTTCCACCCAAGATTTGCCCCCAAAACCAGGCTTTTTGCTCTCCCCGTATGCCCCCCTCACCCTCCGTCGGCCCGCCTCCCCACGGAGATAGCTCCGCGGCGGACGGGGAAGTCGGCATTCACGACCATCCTATCGACAGTTGGATATCCCAGTCCACTTCGATTCTACTGCCTCCCTATCCCTTCCAAGTATCCACAAATTCCTAGAGATCCGGCCTACCTCTGGATCCCTTCCAACCAACTCTAAACGGACGTTTCAGGCGATCCGAGCCCGCAGTAACTCCAGCCGTTATGATGTGCGACCGCAGAGGGATGGCTCCCTCCTCATAAAATCACGCTCAGTCACAGAGACGAAAGCCCTACTCTCCCTCACTGAGGTCCTTGGATGCTCGGTGTCCGTTTCACTACACCCTCGCCTGAACCAGAGTCATGGCACTATTTACGCCACCCGCCTATTGTCAATTACAGTGAACGAGCTCTTGGAGGACCTCGCACCCCAGGGTGTCACCAAGATCCATCGCTTCACATCCCGACAGGGAGGTACCCCCTCCCCCACCCGCGTCTACTTCTTACCTTCAATAACTTAGTCCTTCCCGACCGTATTGTATGGGGTATGGGAGACCGCACCTCATGCGAATTCTCTCTCCGCCCATACATCCCAGACCCGACCCGTTGCTTTAAATGCAACAAGTTTGGACATGTTAGCTCAGTTTGCCGGCAGCCGCACCAGTTGTGTGTTCGTTGTGGACAAATCGCTCACCCAGACAAGTTCCCCAACACACTTAAATGCACCAATTGTGAAGGCGCACACCCATCTTCATCCCGCGAATGCCTGTTCTTCAGGTTCGAGCAGGAGGTCCGAAGCCTGCAGGTAGGGGACTTCCTTAACTTCAGAGAGGCGCGAGACAGGGTGCGGAGTCGGGAGGTGAGACCGGGCGTATCTTACGCCGCAGCCGTCGGCTCTGTCCTCTCGGCACGCCGCCCTGGCCTGCCGCTCACGACCCCCTCGACCAGTGCTCCCCATCCCTCCCAGGGGGAGTCCTCGCAGGAGCCGACGACCTCCTGTCCCCCACCATCCCTTCTCTCCACGCACCTCACCTGCCACAGATTCCCCAGGAGTCTGGGACCAGGACACCCAGGCCCCACCCACCTCGTACCCTGCCCTCCCAGCACTCTTTGCACCTTCTGGCACCCCCTATCGCCACCCAGGGTCCGCCGTGAGACCCCAGACAGGCGGGGAGGTACCAATTTGGGAAATAAAACGCCCACCCCCCTGGCCCGAGCACAAAAGCCCACAAAGAAACTTCTCACCCTCGGAGCCCACGACGTTCTCCTAACTGCCGTGATCCACACCTCCGGTCTCGCTCGGCCGACTCGACCCCGCAGTCTCCGCGGAGATCGACTGGCCGACCGATTCCTTCTCTGGTAAACGGCAGATAGCCAGCCATACTCCTGACCCATTCTTCGCCTTCGCGAACCCAAGATCTAACTTCACATTCCAACCTCTTCGCTCCTACACCTTTACCCATCCCCCATCATCAAATAATGGATCCCCCGAAAACTACAATAGTACACTGGAACTGCAGAGGAATATTCGCGAATTACGAAGGCCTTAATTCCTTGATTGCCACTTCCCGTCCGGTGTGTGTCTGTCTTCAGGAGCTCATCCTGGGGACCAGACCCATGCCCTGCCCGACTGGATATTCTTTCATCACCACCCCGTCTCCTACCTGCACTCGAAAGGGGGCTGCCATTTTCATCCACCACGCAGTCCCCTTCTACAATCTCCCTATCCGATCCCCGTTACAGGTGATTGCTACCCGGCTTTCCTGGATAGACAGTACACCTTCTGTTTAATATACCTCCCTCCCCACACTCAAGTCTCCCGCGATGACCTGGTGGAGGTGGCACAACAACTCCCAAGGCCCTTTCTATTACTGGGCGATTTCAATAGTCGCCACCCTATGTGGGGAGAAACACACTCCACCTACATGGCCTCGACCTTGATCAATATCATGACAGAGCACTCCTTTGAGTGCGTCAATGATGGCTCTCCTACATTCTACCATGCCACCACCTGCACTCCATCCTGTATAGACCTGTCCTTCATTTCGACCGATGCCCTCCTAGATTTCACATGGCAAGTCCTCCAAGAGGACTATGGAAGTGATCATTTCCCTGTTCAACTCACGCTCAATTGGCCCGACCAGACCGTTCTGATACTGGAGGAATGGATTACTGCAAAAGCTAATTGGTCCCGCTTCCACGACTGCCCACTTCCCATCCTCCGACGAGTGCATCGCATACTTCGAATCAAACGTGGTAGCGGCTGCGTGCACTAGCATCCCGCGATCCTCCACCTACCCCCGCGCCCGACGGGTACCTTGGTGGACCCCAGAGTGCACGGAGGCCGTACGCGCCAAGAAGACGGCTACTCGACGCTTCTACCGTACGCGATTTCCCATCCATCGCACGGAGATGCAGCGGGCCAGGGCCATCGTCCGCCGTACAATGAAAACAGCGCGCCGAGCTTCTTGGTGTGCCTTTGTATCCGGCGTCACCACCACCACACTTCGGCTACCATCTGGAAGAAGGTACGGGGCGTCGAGAGGCGACATGTCCCCTCCTGACCCCCGGTCCTCCGGACTATCGACGGACTCCTCTACGAGCCAAAATCTGTGGAAAACCATTTAGCTTCTACCTTCTCCGCCATTTCTTCCTCTGCAGTTAGCTCCCTCGTACCCGCCCCTAAAAATAGCTCCTCTTCACCGTCCATAGACAGCTCCTACAACCGGTTGTTCACCATGCGTGAACTACAGGCGGCACTGGCCTCTCGACGATCCCCTTGTCCCGGCCCGGACGGTATCCCCTACAGCATGATCCAGCACATCCACCCTACCTTACAAAATTTCCTACTAGACCTATACAACCGCATATGGATAGAGGGCGCCTTTCCCTCCCGGTGGAGGGAGGCCTACGTAATCCCTATCCCCAAACCCGGCAAAGATTCCCTCGATCCCACAAACTACAGACCAATCGCCCTAATGTGTTGTGCCTGCAAAATTTTCGAAAAAATGGTCGCGACGCGACTATCGTTCTTCCTCGAAAATAGTAATTCCTTCCCGGCTACCCAGTCCGGCTTCAGACAATTTCGATCCACCACTGATCCCCTCCTGCTTCTCAGCCGTGACATACAGAATGCATTCGACAGTGGACAGTTCGTCCTATCAATATTTTTTGACATCCAGAAGGCCTACGACACCACTCATCGGACAATAATCCTTAGTCAGCTCCAAAGTCTAGGGCTCGTCGGAGCCATGCCGACCTTCATCAGGGGCTTCCTATCCTCCCGAACCTTTAAAGTTCGGGTGGGCTCAGTCCTCTCAGACACTTTCGTGCAGGAGGACGGGGTCCCACAGGGAAGCATCCTCAGTGCTCTATGCTTTTCCATCGTCATGAACACAGTCTCAAAATGCCTTCCACCCACCATCCGTTCTTCCCTCTACGCGGATGACCTTGCGATCTACTTCGCAGAGCGGGAGCCGTCCGTAGTTCAACGGCAAATTCAGCTCGCCATCTACCGGGTGGAAAGGTGGGCGACGTCGGTGGAGTTCCACCTCTCCACCCCGAAGTCCAAGTGTATGCTCTTCAGCAGAAGACCCGCAACCCTTCCTGTTCCCTCTGTCATGTTATACGGCAATCCTCTTGAGGTGGTACCCTCCACGCGATTTTTGGGAATGATTCTAGACCGATGGCTCAACTGGGTTCCCCATCTCAAACAACTGAAGCAGTCCCTCCAGCGTCCCCTCGCTCTCCTAGATCACCTCTCCCACACCACATGGGGCGCAGACCGACGCTCTCTCCTTCGCCTGTACACTTCCATGGTCCAGTCGAAGCTGGATTATGGCAGTGTAGTATACGGTTCAGCCTCCAACGCCTGTCTCCGTATCTTGGACCCGATCCTTAATAGGGGCCTCCGCCTCGCCACCGGTGCTTTCCGCTCTTCCCCAGCCTCCAGCCTTCAAGTGGATGGCAATTACCTCCCTCTCGCCCTCCGACGTGGTCTTCTCCTCATGAGGACATACTTCCGTGCACAGAGACTACCCTCTTCGCTTCTCTGCGCGGCGATTTCTGAACTCCCACCCCAGGGACGGAGCTGGCATTTCACTAAAGAGGTCCGCTCTTTCCTTGACCTTTCCAACATGCCCGCCCCCTCAGTTATCCCCATTTCATACAACATCTACCCTCCCTGGCTCCTCACCCCTACCAAGTTTTGCAGGGACCTGTGTGCCCTACCGAAGACTACCACGAGCGCTAAGGTATATAGGTCACTCTTCCGTGAACACGAAACCCAACACCCGGACACAGTCCCCATTTATACAGATGGTTCCCATTCGGAGACTGGTGCGGCCGCCTCAGCGGTGATACTGGCCCAGCCGCTTTCTCGAGGCGTCAGCCTGCCCCGCGAGACCTCCGTTTTCTCGGCAGAACTCTTCACGATTAAGGAGGCCCTCGACATTGTGCACACCCACTCTGCCAGCTCCTTCGTCATTTATTCAGATTCCCAAAGCGCACTTCTCTCCCTAGAGAGATTTAACCCCCCCCTTCATCCGCTCGTCTGTACCATCCAGCTAATCTTCCACTTTTTAACAGCCTTCCGACACAGGACAATCGCCTTCTGCTGAGTCACGGCACATGTCGGCATCCAGAGTAACGAGGAGGCGGACCGTACAGCAAAGTCGGCCTGCTTACTGCCGGCCTCCTCCCGACCCCTCCCTTTCTCCGACTTCTTCCCGACTGTCCGTTCCCACTTCCGTTCCATCTGGCAACGGGAATGGGACCAGGCCACACAAAACAAACTTCACAAGATCAAACCGCAATTAGGATACTGGGCCTCCTCCTTTCACCGGTCCCGCTATAAAGAAGTGATTGTAGCCCGTCTCCGCCTAGGACACACACAAATTATTCATGGTCACCTTATGGCTAAATCGCCAGCCCCGCTCTGCCCTACCTGCCATACTCCTATCACTGTCGTGCATCTCCTGGTCGAATGCCCAAACTTGTCCACTCTTCGTTGCAGATGTTTCCCTCACTTGGCCGAAATTCCCATACCCGAGCGTTTACAATTCATGCTCGCTGAGGGCCCCCATTTTTCGGAGGAAGCGATTTTCCGTTTCCTCACTTATTCCCACCTGCTTCATCGTGTCTGAGACCAGGCCCCTCATACTCACTACCCAGAAACTGAACATTACAACCCCCCCTGGTCTACCATCCCCAACTCAGTAACACCACCCACCCACTGCCTCGCTGAGATATGTATCACACTAGGTATGAATCGGCGGTAGGTAATTAAAAAATAAAACAAAATATATATATATATATATATATATAGATATTATATATATATATATATATATTATATATATATATAATAAAGTTTTATGTGTGTATGTAAATTTACTGCAATTTTAAAATTTTCTGTAAAGCTGGTCTCAAAGATATGAATAGCTCAGCAAATCGGTTTTGACGGCTTTCTAGTTAAGTAAATTTTGCGCTCCGGTTATGGCCAATAAATGTTTGGAAAAATATTCAGGCAAAATAAAGCATGTTAAAATATTCATGCGCCAATTATAATTGCCCTTATTTACAGAGTATCGGAATATATATATATATATATATATATATATATATATATATAGTGTGTGTGTGATGCATCGATGATTTTATTTATATACAGTACATATATATATATGAGGTTTGTTCAAAAAGTATCCGGTCTAACGCGATTATAGACAGAATATGGTTATTACAGGGTGTGGGGATTAATCTCCCTCAAAGTACGCTCCTTCTGAAGTCAAACACTTTGCCCAACGATCCTGCTACTGTTGAAAACATTTTTCGGAAGGGCCAAAAGCTGCTCTGTAGAATTCCTTTTAATGGTCGCAACATCATCGAATCGGTGTCCCTTCAGGGTTTCTTTGAGCTTCGGAAAAAAAAAAAAAAAAGGTCGCATGAAGTCAAATTCGGCGAATATGGAGGATGCTGTACTTGGGGGGCGGGGGAGAATGAACTTTGGCCAAAAATTGCTGGAGAAGTTGCGACGAGTGAGATGGCGCGTTATTGTGATGAAGCATCCATTCCCCACACTCCCACTTCTGCGGCCGTTTCTTCTGAACTGCTTCACGTAGACATCTCAAAACTTTAATGTAAAATTACTTGTTGATTGTTCGTCCCTGTGGAGATTATTTATGGTGCACAACACTTTCACCTTCATCACGTTGCTTGGTACTCTCCGACATCGTAAGAAATCGCCACGAAACAAAGCACGTTTAACTTTATCGGATCGCCACAGTGGACTGAGGCTAGACAATGAAGTGCAACCTTATCAGTCAACTGGTCTCAACATGCAGAGACATGTTTAGCACAGTCACAACTCCAAGCGTGACCTTGTTCTAAAAACGAACACCGTATCCTGATACTTTTTGAAGAAACTTCGTGTATATATATATATATATATCAGCTATGAATCAGTTTCTTGGAAACCTGAGTTTACACAGGAAGATGAAGACTAAAGCAATTGCATAAAACATTTATTCCAATAGGACGTTTCGAATCTCATCTGGATTCATTTTCACCAAATCTAAAAAGACAAGATAAAATATTGCTCATCTTATTAAAATTATCGGACTTATTCAAAAGAACCACACCTTTACCCTTGTCTGGTTTACAAATGTGTGGTTCTTTTCAATAAGCCGAACTGTTTGAATAAGATGATAAATATTTTGTTAGATGTTTCTAAATTTCAGAAGCTGGAAATAGATGTTTATAAATACATCATGAAATTGGGGGATAAAATTGATAATTATCTTAGATCTTTGAAATCTAATAATATACTGGTAGATTATTATACTAAATTATATTCTTCTGTTATTGCTCCTGGTATTTTTCCCCCTATCTTGTCTGCTATTGGCACTCCTACTTTTAATTTAGCTAAACTTCTAGTCCCTATTATTGATCCCATAACGCGTAATCAATATACTTTGTGACTCTTTTATGTTTGTCGATTTTATCAAATCTATTATTAATACCAATTATTACAAGACTACTATATCTGATAATTTATTTCGAAATAATATTGACAATTTTAGCCTGAATAAGCCTAATTTCTTACGTTTGTTACATCTTGCAGTGGACGATACTGTTTTTAAATTTAATGAATTGTACAAACAAGTAGATTTGGTGGCTATGGGTTCTCCTCTGAGTCCATCTTTCGCTAATAGTTTTTGTCTCATTATGAACAGATCTGTTTACATTATTCTCCTTCACAATTTCGTCCTATTGCTTATAAACTCTATATGGATGGTTGTTTTATATTATTTAAACACAAAGATCACGCGCCTCTTTTTCTTAAGTACATGAACGCTCGACATCAGAACATTAGATTTACTATGCAAAAAACAGAGTCGAATGATAAGTTGCTATTTCTCGACGTTTAGTACTTCGGTTTATCGAAAAAGAACCACTACTCTGCTTGGTACCAATTATTTTAGTTAATTTTATTTTAATGTTAAAATTGCTAGTTTAAAATGTAGAATTATAAGGGCTTTTAAAATTTCTTCTGGTTGGTTATTATTTCATGGGGAGATAGAGTATCTTTTTAATAATTTTGTTTTGATTTTAATCTTTATCCATTGAATTTGACTGATAAGTATTCATAATTTTTTAAATGGTGTTTTTCATCCCAAACAATTGTCTCCTACAGTTACTAAGCTAAAAGTTTATGTTAAGTTGCCAATTTTGGGTTCCACTAAATTAGCTGGTTTGCTTAAGGACTTAATGAATAAATCTCTTCCTCACTGTGAATTTGTTTTTCTTAGTTTAAATAATTTTAGTCTCTTTACATTTTTTAATCATAAAGAGAGACTTCCCGTTTCTTTGAGATTCTTTGTTGTATACTTGTTCTCATGTGCGAGTTGCAATGCTCGCTACGTAGGTCAAACATGCCTACAATTGAGACAGAGGGTTGACAAGCATCGAGGTGTCTCTCATACGATTGGTCGACCAATTTCTCGCCCAGAATTTTCATCTATATGTAGGCCTAATCATTCTGCTGGTCGTGATCATTCATTTCATATTAGTAATTTTTCTATTTTATCTTCTACTATTACTGTTGAGCTGAAAATATTGGAGACTATGTTCATCAAATAGCTTCAGCTGTCCCTTAATGATTTGGCTGCTTCCATGAAATTAATATTGTCTAACCAATCAACTTTTATTCATTGTCTACGTGAATTTTTGGTATTCTAGTTTTACTTTTTGTACCACACGGTGAATTCAGTTCCGTCTGTGATATTTGTTTTATAATTTCGCCTTGCTTGAATAACTCTTTCACTTTTGTGTATTTGTTAATATATGTGTATGTATACTGTATATGTGATATTTGTTTTATAATTTTGTCTTGCTTGTATAACTTTATCACTTTTGTGTACTTGTCAATATATATATAAATAAATTATTTCACGAAAGCGAATAATATTTATGATGAAAATAACCACGAAGGAAAAAGGAAACAGAATGGTGCTCAAGCGCTTTCGTCTAATGACATTCTCAGGAACTCAGTGTTCCTGAGGATATCATTAGACGAAAACGCTTCAGCACCATTCTGTGGTTCCTTTTTCCTTCGTGGTTATTTTCATTATATATATATATATATATATATATATATATATATATATATATATATATATATACACACACCTTTCAACCTTTCAAATGTTCCGTGCGATGATTCCTCATTTCACGAAGGTCAAGCTTGTCACCCCTCCTCACGAATAAAAATTGGCTATACCAAACATTAGTTTTTATTTGAAGCAATATTTATTAGAAAAATTATTCATTTGAACATGTTCATGTTAGTACGTGGACAGCTCTGCTTTTTATGTGTTGACAATGACCACCCACAAATAAATCTACTGAATTGCGAAGACAACAACAGGAATTTTCCAACGTTTGAATATTATATCTTAATTGCTTTTATTCTCTCTCTATGTCTGTCTTCTGTCTATTTATTTATCTATATTTGTATTTAACTGTCCGTCTGTAAGTCTCTCTCTCTTTTGTGTCTGCCGACTCTACGAAACTTCGAAAAAATCACTCTTTGAAAGTAAAAATTTGCATCCTGGAATTACAGTAGCATTTTAGGTCACACTGTAAAGAATAGACTTAATATGAGTTTAATTGTAATACATTCTTGGTTGATCCCAATAACTTTATAATGATTTATTTGATAAAAGAATATCCTCCTTTTTTATTTTCTTATGATAATTTTAATAATGTATGCTTCACACTGTTAAACAAACGTCTTGGTTACACTTTTCTCAAAGGGGTAAAAGTAATTTGGTAATATTAATGTAAGATTTACTTTCAAATATCCGCTTTCGGGAATCTGATTGTAATAATATTTTTAAAACTATTTAACCTATAACCTCCATTAAATTTATACGAGGATCAAAATAGCTCAATTAAACGTTAAAGGCGATTTTTATGCGGTAATCCGCTTAATTTGAGCCAAAACGCATTATTTTAGATAGGGAAAAATAAAGAAGATATTCCATACCTAATATGCAATAAGAGTTTTCGGTTGAGACACACACACACACACACACACATATATATATATATATATATACACACACACCGACCTGAATAATATCAAGAACCAGCTGGACATATTCCTGTGCAAAGTCCCTGACCAGCCATGCGTGGCTGGCTACGAGGGCAGGAGGAGGTCAGACAGCAATTCCCTCCATCAAATCCCGCAAATGAGGCGGGATGCTGCAGAGGGGTCGACCGCAGGTCGATCCTGAACCGTTGTTCAAACTCACATAAAATAACCAAAAGTAAGTAAGTATATATATATTTCATCTCCGAACATTTTGTTATAATAAAGACCTGCATATATCTCACTTTATTGAATGGTTCTTCTATAAATACACATTAACAAGAATAAAATTTATTACATGGGTAATTTATAGAGTATAAATTGCATCAAACGTTATATATATATATATACACACAGTATATAAATATATATATATATGTATGAGTAAGAAGGGCTTCATTAACTGCAAATGCTAAAGTATGATTCGCACAAGTAACAGAAGTATTTTGAGAACGGGAACAGCTTTAATAATATTACGGCCATTGTCGTGCACAACTGCATGCACACGATTACTCAGTTTTGATCATTCTTGCAACACAGAAGTCACTGCAGTTGCAAAGTTTTCATGAATATGGGAACCTGGTAGAATTTTGGGGGCAAAAACATACTGCTTTTGCTCACATTTACTATTAATTCTATGTGCTGTCAAACTGATAAAGACTTAACTTTTTTTCCATTGACGCCTAATAACCAAAATAAAATTAATATTCTGTATTCGGCATTCGGCCGAATAGCTTTGCACAGAATATTCGGTATTCGCTGAATTTTAGTATTCGGTACATCTCTAATGTATATATATATATATATATATATATATATATATATACACCCAGATTATGTAGCGACCCGTGGTTCGGATCCCACGTAAAGCTGTAGGTCCCCTCCGTCATATGACCTTAGATGTTGCGGAGGAGGTTAAACAACCCCAATTAAAAAAAAAATATATATATATATATATATACTGTATATATATATATATGAACAGAAGGACCAACACAACGGCAAACATTTTCATTTATTTTTTGTACTTCAGACGTTTCGACAAATCTTTTGTCATCATCAGTGAATTAAGTCTTAAAACCTTAAAACAAAAGTAAAAAGTGAAAATTACATCAATACAATATTAAAACCATTAAAATTAAAACCTTAAAGCAAAATGAAAATTGCATCAATACAAAATTAAAATCATTTAAATTTCATCACTATAAAAATTAAAATCAAATTAAATTACCTCAATAGGTAAATACACAATGTTTACATCCACCTCCATACTTGGCAAAGCCTAAGAGAACACTGGATGGTCAGAGGATTAGAAAGGATATGTCTATGAGAATCGGTTGGTTAGTTAGAAGAGCTGTAATTTGTAGGATGAGCTATTATTGTTAATGGAGGGTTTGTTTCTATAGATGTACAAAGATTCTAAAATTCGGAGTTCTGTGAGGTTATTGGATCTAGTTAAAATTTCAAACTGAGTTTTGTGAAGAGGATGGTTGTTTTCATTACTATGGTTTCTAATTGCGGATTGTGAAGGGCTACTGAGGGGACGGTTGGTACGGAATGATAAGCCCAAATGTTGAGAAAGGCGCACCTCCAGTTGGAGTTGAGTGCTGCCAATATACGCAGCCTTACAGCTGTCGCACGTGTATTTGTAAACAACATTGGGGCATACAGTTTTGGGGAATTCATCTTTGAACTTTAAAAAATTTGATAATTTAAGTGGGTTGACGAAGGCGAATCTAAAATTTATTTGGGGATAACTAGACTTGAGCAGTTTGGACAATTCACCTCGAATACGCAATGATAAATAACCATAAAAAGGTAATTTAATATATCTGGTTTCTTTTTGTACTGTAGTTATGGGGAGTTTAGTATTAAAAGTGTTATTTAAAAATTTCTTTAATTGGTTATCGAATAGATTAGAAGGGTAGTAATTGTTAATAAAGTACTGTTTTAAAAATTTAAATTCTTCGTTTAACGAAAAGTAATCCGAACAAATACGGTAACTTCTTGTTAATAATGTTACTATAGCACTAATCTTATATTTATAAAACATACAACTTAAATAATTGGTTCCCAAGCCAGTAAAAGTTTGTTTTCGAAATAATGAAGTTTGGAACTTATTATGAGCCCGTTTAACTAAAACATCCAGGAAAGGTAAACTATTATTTGTTTCGTTTTCACATGTGTACTTAATATTACTATGTTGTTTATTAAGATAATCAAGAAAAAGTTTTACGTGTGAAGGATGGTTAAATATTAAGAAAGTGTCATCCACGTATCTTCTGTAATATATGGGTTTAAAACTACTAGGACAACTTTTCAACCAAATTTCTTCGTAATGGCAAAGAAATGCATTTGCTAGTGTTGGGCTTAACGGGGAACCCATAGCTACCCCATCAATTTGGCTGTAAAGGTTGCTATTAAATAAGAAAAGATTATCAAAACACACTATTTCGAGAAGGTTTTTAAATTGAGTCTGAGTGAGGCCATTAATAAGAGTATTATCAGTAGTGAATAACTTATTTAGTATGATATTTAATGTTTCTTTTAACGGGACATTAGTAAACAATGACGAGACATCAAAACTGGCCATAGTAAGAGAATCGGCATGATTGATCTCTTTTATCTCTTTAGCAAAATCAAACGAGTTGTTAATAGAATAATCATTAAAGGTGAGTTTTGAAAGCAAGGGAACGAAGAATTTGGCTAAATTATAATTGAATGTACCACAGGCCGAAAGAATAGGTCTTAGTGGGAAATTTGGCTTATGGACTTTAGGTAAACCATATAGAATTCCTGGATTAGAACCAGAAGCAAATAAAAAATTGTATGTATTGTCAGCAATAATATTACTATTTTTTAATTTACGCAAACACCTATTAAGTTTATCTTGGAGTTTTAGTAATTTAGACAGAACAATCTCTTTTACCCTTTTAAATTTAGACGTATCCGACAAAATTGTCTCCATTCTATTTATGTAAACTGTTGAATCAATCAGCACTACTCCTTTACCCTTATCCGGTTTTGTAATGATGACAGAGTTATCCTTTTTCAAATTATTAAGAATTTTAAAAGCTCGCTTATTAAAAAGGGGAGAAAACACCTTATGGGGTTTAAAATTATAAAAATTCTTAAAAGAGATGCTCTCCACTTGTTTTACCAAGTTATGAAACGAGAAATTTGGTCGGATCTCACAATTCTTAATATTCATGAGAAGATTTTCAAACCCAGAGAAATATTTATAAAAATTTAGTTTATAATGAGGTAGATCAAAATTTAAGCCTAACGACAATATTTCTCTCTCTAATACTTAAAACTCTATTAGAGAAATTAAAAATAAAATTATCTGGATTATTAAAAAACGACTGAGTGATTCCCAATTTTTCCAATTTGGCAGCATGTATCCTTTTATGTCTATTGACAATTTTATCACAGCAAGTTTGAAATTTAGTAACTAAACACTGATAATATAATCAATATAAGACACCCTAGATTTTAGACCAAACAGAGAATTCTTATATTTCAGCTTGAGAAAACTCAGTTTTAGTTTTCGATTGAAGCTCCAAATTTAATAATTTATGTTGCCATGATTTATATAGTTTGGAGTTATGGACGCGTTTATTATAGAGTTTAAATCTAAGGAAATTAGGCACAATATTATAACTTTTGCACTTAGACAAGAAACTCTCATCACAAATAGCCTTGTTAAGTTTCAAATAGACTCTTTCACATTGTCTGTAATAGTTCAATGTCGATCGGCCATATCTCTGGGTTAATATCAAAGCTATTGACTTCTCCTTAGGGAAACGGAGCTTACAGATGAACAGAAGGACCAACACAACGGCAAACATTGTGTATTTACCTATTGAGGTAATTTAATTTGATTTTAATTTTTATAGTGATGAAATTTAAATGATTTTAATTTTGTATTGAGCAATTTTCATTTTGCTTTAAGGTTTTAATTTGAATGGTTTTAATATTGTATTGATGTAATTTTCACTTTTTACTTTTGTTTTAAGGTTTTAAGACTTAATTCACTGATGATGACAAAAGATTTGTCGCGAAACGTCTGAAGTACAAAAATAAATGAAAATGTTTGCCGTTGTGTTGGTCCTTCTGTTCATCTGTAAGCTCTGTTTCCCTAAGGAGAAGTCAATAGCTTTGATATTAACCCAGAGATATGGCCGATCGACATTGAACTATTACAGACAATGTGAAAGAGTCTATTTGAAACTTAACAAGGCTATTTGTGATGAGAGTTTCTTGTCTAAGTGCAAAAGTTATAATATTGTGCCTAATTTCCTTAGATTTAAACTCTATAATAAACGCCTCCATAACTCCAAACTATATAAATCATGGCAACATAAATTATTAAATTTGGAGCTTCAATCGAAAACTAAAACAGTGAGTTTTCTCGAGCTGAAATATAAGAATTCTCTGTTTGGTCTAAAATCTAGGGTGTCTTATATTGATTACCAGTGTTTAGTTACTAAATTTCAAACTTGCTGTGATAAAATTGTCAATAGACATAAAAGGATACATGCTGCCAAATTGGAAAAATTGGGAATCACTCAGTCGTTTTTTTATAATCCAGATAATTTTATTTTTAATTTCTCTAATAGAGTTTTAAGTATTAGAGAGAGAGAAATATTATCGTTAGGCTTAAATTTTGATCTACCTCATTATAAACTAAATTTTTATAAATATTTCTCTGGGTTTGAAAATCTTCTCATGAATATTAAGAATTGTGAGATCCGACCAAATTTCTCGTTTCATAACTTGGTAAAACAAGTGGAGAGCATCTCTTTTAAGAATTTTTATAATTTTAAACCCCATAAGGTGTTTTCTCCCCTTTTTAATAAGCAAGATTTTAAAATTCTTAATAATTTGAAAAAGGATAACTCTGTCATCATTACAAAACCGGATAAGGGTAAAGGAGTAGTGCTGATTGATTCAACAGTTTACATAAATAGAATGGAGACAATTTTGTCGTACGTCTAAATTTAAAAGGGTAAAAGAGAATGTTCTGTCTAAATTACTAAAACTCGAAGATAAACTTAATAGGTGTTTGCTTAAATTAAAAAATAGTAATATTATTGCTGACAATACATACAATTTTTTATTTGCTTCTGGTTCTAATCCAGGAATTCTATATGGTTTACCTAAAGTCCATAAGCCAAATTTCCCACTAAGACCTATTCTTTCGGCCTGTGGTACATTCAATTATAATTTAGCCAAATTCTTCGTTCCCTTGCTTTCAAAACTCACCTTTAATGATTATTCTATTAACAACTCGTTTGATTTTGCTAAAGAGATAAAAGAGATCAATCATGCCGATTCTCTTACTATGGCCAGTTTTGATGTCTCGTCATTGTTTACTAATGTCCCGTTAAAAGAAACATTAAATATCATACTAAATAAGTTATTCACTACTGATAATACTCTTATTAATGGCCTCACTCAGACTCAATTTAAAAACCTTCTCGAAATAGTGTGTTTTGATAATCTTTTCTTATTTAATAGCAACCTTTACAGCCAAATTGATGGGGTAGCTATGGGTTCCCCGTTAAGCCCAACACTAGCAAATGCATTTCTTTGCCATTACGAAGAAATTTGGTTGAAAAGTTGTCCTAGTAGTTTTAAACCCATATATTACAGAAGATACGTGGATGACACTTTCTTAATATTTAACCATCCTTCACACGTAAAACTTTTTCTTGATTATCTTAATAAACAACATAGTAATATTAAGTACACATGTGAAAACGAAACAAATAATAGTTTACCTTTCCTGGATGTTTTAGTTAAACGGGCTCATAATAAGTTCCAAACTTCACTATTTCGAAAACAAACTTTTAATGGCTTGGGAACCAATTATTTAAGTTGTATGTTTTATAAATATAAGATTAGTGCTATAGTAACATTATTAACAAGAAGTTACCGTATTTGTTCGGATTACTTTTCATTAAACGAAGAATTTAAATTTTTAAAACAGTACTTTATTAACAATTACTACCCTTCTAATCTATTCGATAACCAATTAAAGACATTTTTAAATAACACTTTTAATACTAAACTCCCCATAACTACAGTACAAAAAGAAACCAGATATATTAAATTACCTTTTTATGGTTGTTTATCATTGCGTATTCGAGGTGAATTGTCCAAGCTGCTCAAGTCTAGTTATCCCCAAATAAATTTTAGATTCGCCTTCGTCATCCCACTTAAATTATCAAATTTTTTAAAGTTCAAAGATGAATTCCCCAAAACTGTATGCCCCAATGTTGTTTACAAATACACGTGCGACAGCTGTAAGGCTGCGTATATTGGCAGCACTCAACTCCAACTGGAGGTGCGCCTTTCTCAACATTTGGGCTTATCAGTCCGTACCAACCGTCCCCTCAGTAGCCCTCCACAATCCGCAATTAGAAACCATAGTAATGAAAACAACCATCCCCTTCACAAAACTCAGTTTGAAATTTTAACTAGATCCAATAACCTCACAGAACTCCGAATTTTAGAATCTTTGTACATCTATAGAAACAAACCCTCCATTAACAATAATAGCTCATCCTACAAATTACAGCTCTTCTAACTAACCAACCGATTCTCATAGACATATCTTTTCTAATCCTCTGACCATCCAGTGTTCTCTTAGGCTTTGCTAAGTATGGAGGTGGATGTAAACATTGTGTATTTACCTATTGAGGTAATTTAATTTGATTTTAATTTTTATAGTGATGAAATTTAAATGATTTTAATTTTGTATTGATGCAATTTTCATTTTGCTTTAAGGTTTTAATTTTAATGGTTTTAATATTGTATTGATGTAATTTTCACTTTTTACTTTTGTTTTAAGGTTTTAAGACTTAATTCACTGATGATGAAAAAAGATTTGTCGAAACGTCTGAAGTACAAAAAATAAATGAAAATGTTTGCCGTTGTGTTGGTCCTTCTGTTCATCTGTAAGCTCCGTTTCCCTAAGGGGAAGTCAATAGCTTTGATATATATATATATATATACCTTTCAACCTTTCAAATGTTCCGCGTGATGATTCCTCATTTCACGAAGGTCAAGCTTGTCGCCCCTCTTCTCGAGTTGGCCTCGTGAAGTAGTGAGTTGGTTTCTTGTACTCTCCACCTCACATAGCCAGGTACGCCCGGCTCATCGGAGATTGTTCTGGGCCAGGCGTCTAATCTTCCTTTGAAGATGTCCACTGCAACACCACTCGTGTTTCTTAGGTCTTTCGGCAGCTGATTAAGCAGTTTTGGTCCTCTCACACCAAAACTATTTTCTTTCAAGGTTAAGGATGTTCCGTGTCTAGCCTTTAATTTGGGAACACGACACAGTCTTCCTTTTCTACTTTCCACTGTTGTTTGGGGAGTTACATGGTTCAGAGTAAGATTAGGGACAGGTTTCTCCATTATTTTCCAAGTGTAAATAATGGTGTGTGTGTGTGTGTGTGTGTCTTCCTTTCCAGTGAATATAGGTTTAATTCGCGTAATCTTTCCCAGTAGTTTAGTTCTTTGCACCCCTTGATCTTGGGCGTGAAACTTCTCTGAATCCCTTCTAGTTATCTAATGTCTTATTTTTTACATGGGCATGTTAGGACCGAGCAGTATTATGTATATATATATATATATATATATATATATATATATATATATATATACTGTGTATATATATATATATATATATATATATATATATGTAAAAATGAAATGAATAATCATATTCATTTTTACATAAGAACCAAAATCGCTTAACGCGAGTTTGGATAGTAATTTTACTTGTGGCTTCCTATTCTTGATCGTGTCAAAACCCTAACGATCTACCATACCATATGGTTTAGTCGTATCCATTTTTATTTGTTATAGAAGTTAATTAATTAATTGTGATTGTCTTGCATCTCCCTCGTCCCTAGATTATGCATACACATTGCATATAACTCTTTGCCTCTAATTCGTTCTTGTAAATCTTCCTAATAATGATTTGTATTATACGTACAAAATTTAATAACTATGACGTCATAAAGTAACTTAATTCTCTTCACGTTTTCCATACCTTGAACACTGAATCACGTGTTTAGTATTTGGACATCTTCCGTATTGAATGTATGGTAAATTCCTTAATAATAATAATAATAATAAGAATAATAATAAAAAGAAAAAAAAGAAACTTCATTCTCTATACATCATTAGTTATGTTGTTTCCTACCTATTGTCTACTGATACCTATCAACCTATCAGTCCATATTTTACGCGTCTCTGTATTACGCACACAACCCATTGGATTATGTACATGTAAAATACGTCCACATATATTTTTTTATTATTATTATTTTTTTTAAGTGCGTTGAACCTTCAAGGCATTCATTAGGCTTACAGTAGTTAAATGCTCAAATTTGCGAATTAGCAGAACCGAACGTTTCTAAGATAAACATCTTTCGCTCTGATCCAAATCTATAACATATAATGTAATAACATATTATGTTGTATATATAATTATCTTGTCATGTCTCATGTACTTGTGTTGTACTAATAACCATATATATAATAACCATATATAATCTGACCATATAATCTAACCATTAATCTAACCATATAATCTAACCATATAATCTAACCATATAATCTAACCATATATATATATAAAACACTGTAAGAATGGTAACGACGTAATGTACTTCAATGAAACTATAATTGAATGTAATGACTTTATATATAATGTAAGAATGTACTTTAATAGAATTGTAAGGGACAATCAGAAGCGAATGGGAAGTAATCCATAATCGAAATCATAATTGTAATAAACCCAAACAAAATGATATCGCCTTCAGAAGTGAAGACGTGGCAAAAAAAAATAAGATTAGTTTTTATTTTTATTTATTTTTTTTAATTTTTATTTGGAAACTTTCAAAAACCTGATCGTGTTTAAAAGGGGGGAAACTTAACCTCCAACTGCCATCCCCCAACATTCAGGCATATTTTTATACATGTATTTGTAAAATGAAGGAGACTTCATTACGAGACTCTGCCTTGGTGACTGCCAAGAGACTCCCCTGGTTACAGCCTCGCTGCGGGGAGGGAGGTCGAACCTCTACCCCTGTAAATTCAGAGCAGTACCTGTTATATTTTTAAGAAGTAAATTTACAGTAAGAGAAACTTTTTATTTTCCCCTCGAGTTGGGAAATCGTCAGAGGAACTTAGTAAAGTCGAAAAGTTATAAGTATCAGAGAAAGAATTAGAAAATTATAGAAGAAAAGTATCAGAAGAAATATCCGTTGCTTGCCTCCCTAACTAGAACCCCCTTCGAATCCGAACCGACAAAGGCCATAAAGGGGGGGGGTTAACAGCTGGCGACCCTATAGCCAGGATAAACACATAGAAGAAGGAAGGGTCTAAGAGCTGGCGACCCTTTACCAGGATAAGAAGAAGATTTATAAAAGAAGATTTATAAAAGAAGAAGATTTATAAAAGAAGAAGATTTATAAAAGAAGAAGATTTATAAAAGAAGAAGATTTATAAAAGAAGAAGATTTATAAAAGAAGAAGATTTATAAAAGAAGAAGATTTATAAAAGAAGAAGATTTATAAAAGAAGACTTATAAAAGAAGAAGACTTATAAAAGAAGAAGACTTATAAAAGAAGAAGACTTATAAAAGAAGATTTATCAGGATAAAACCATTTGACCGGCGTGTCACGACTTCTAGTTCGTAACATCCACCCTTGACCGGTGTGTCACGACTCCAAGTTCTTCACGCCTAGTTTTCATCCAAGAAGAAGTGGCCAGCAAGACACGTCTTCAGGACACGTCTCTAAGGATTTCCCCATAGAAAATTTTAAGTACATTTTGTTTTTTTTAAGTAATTTATAAACACTTGAAAAGTCAGTATTATTAACAGTTAATAATGAGTATTAAGTCAGAATTTACAAGAAACACAGTGAACACTTCAGACACTAGTGATACATTTTTCTTAGTGTAACAGAGAGTTAATTTCAAAAAGAGAGTTAATTTCAAAAAGAGAGTTAATTTCAAAAAGAGAGTTAATTTCAAAAAGAGAGTTAATTTCAAAAAGAGAGTTAATTTCAAAAAGAGAGTTAATTTCAAAAAGAGAGTTAATTTCAAAAAGAGAGTTAATTTCAAAAGAGGAGTTAATTTCAAAAAGAGAGTTAATTTCAAAAGAGAGTTAATTTCAGTTATTTTCACTGTTATATCAGTATAGAATAATTTTATTTTATGTACCAAACATAATAATACCAGAGTGAAATGTTGTTTTACATTTTATATTTTTGTTTGCAAATTTTTTCAATTACTGAATTGAATTGACTTGCAAATTAAGAGAGAGAGAGTTTACAGAGAGTTTATAGATTTAGAGAGATATTTGAAGTCAGTTTTAGTTGCAAAGAAGTTGCAAGTCAGTTTTAGTTGCAAAGAAGTTGCAAGTCAGTTTTGAAGTCAGTTTTCGTTGCAAACAAGTTGCAAGTCAGTTTTCGTTGCAAACAAGTTGCAAGTCAGTTTTGAAGTTAGTTTTCGTTGCAAACAAGTTGCAAGTCAGTTTTCGCTGCAAATAAGTTGCAAGTCAGTTTTGAAGTCAGTTTTCGTTGCAAACAAGTTGCAAGTCAGTTTTGAAGTCAGTTTTCGTTGCAAACAAGTTGCAAGTCAGTTTTGAAGTCAGTTTTCGTTGCAAATAAGTTGCAAGTCAGTTTTATTTGCAAATAAGTTGCAAATCAGTTTTCAGTTGGTTGCATCCAAAAGGGACAACCAAACCCCAGAGATTTATAAAGATACTTGACAAGCGTTCAAGTTAGATAGTTAAGTTTCAGAATACTTGACAAGCGTTCAAGTTAGACAGTTAAGTTTCAAGAATACTTGATAAGAGTTCAAGTTACAGTTCAGAATACTTGACAAGCGTTCAAGTCAGATAGTTTCAGAATACTTGACAAGCGTTCAAGTCAGATAGTTTCAGAATACTTGACAAGAGGTCAAGTCAGAAGGTTGCGCCAAGATGGACAACCGCCCCAGAGATTTATAGAAATACTTGACAAGAGGTCAAGTCAGAAGGTTGCGCCAAGATGGACAACCGCCCCCAGAGACATAGAAATACTTGGCAAGAGGTCAAGTCAGAAGGTTGCGCCAAGATGGACGACCGCCCCCAGAGACATAGAAATACTTGGCAAGAGGTCAAGTCAGAAGGTTGCGCCAAGAAGGGACAACCGCCCCAGAGATTTATAGAAATACTTGACAAGAGGTCAAGTCAGAAGGTTGCGCCAAGAGGAACAACCGCCCCAGTTTTGAAGAAGCCAGTTTTGAAGAAGCCGTTTTGAAGAAGTTAGTTTGAAGAAGTTTTGAAGAAGTTATTTGAAGAAGTTAGTTTTGAAGAAGTTAGTTTTGAAGAAGTTAGTTTTGAAGAAGTTAGTTTTGAAGAAGTTAGTTTTGAAGAAGTTAGTTTTGAAGAAGTTAGTTTTGAAGAAGTTAGTTTTGAAGAAGTTAGTTTTGAAGAAGTTAGTTTTGAAGAAGTTAGTTTTGAAGAAGTTAGTTTTGAAGAAGTTAGTTTTGAAGAAGTTAGTTTTGAAGAAGTTAGTTTTGAAGAAGTTAGTTTTGAAGAAGTTAGTTTTGAAGAAGTTAGTTTTGAAGAAGTTAGTTTGAAGAAGTTAGTTTTGAAGAAGTTAGTTTTGAAGAAGTTAGTTTTGAAGAAGTTAGTTTTGAAGAAGTTAGTTTTGAAGAAGTTAGTTTTGAAGAAGTTAGTTTTGAAGAAGTTAGTTTTGAAGAAGTTAGTTTTGAAGAAGTTAGTTTTGAAGAAGTTAGTTTTGAAGAAGTTAGTTTTGAAGAAGTTAGTTTTGAAGAAGTTAGTTTTGAAGAAGTTAGTTTTGAAGAAGTTAGTTTTGAAGAAGTTAGTTTTGAAGAAGTTAGTTTTGAAGAAGTTAGTTTTGAAGAAGTTAGTTTTGAAGAAGTTAGTTTTGAAGAAGTTAGTTTTGAAGAAGTTAGTTTTGAAGAAGTTAGTTTTGAAGAAGTTAGTTTTGAAGAAGTTAGTTTTGAAGTCCCAAGTCATTTCAATGCAGTCAATTGAATTCAACTTTTTCTTTGTAAGTTAAGAGAATTTAATTTAAGAAAATGTAAAGAGAATTTAATTCAACCTGAATTGACCGGGTTGCGTCTTTAGTTAACCTTTCTTTGTTTTGTTGTAAGAAGGAAATGGACCGATTTGTCTTTTCTCTTTTTCATACCATTGTTGCGTATAAAAATATATAGGTAAAATGACATATTTTATTGTTGGCAACCAAAACCGTTTTTACAAATGTTGGTAACGAGTTTTATAATTATTGCGATTATATGATGACAGAAATAGTGTAATAATTAATCGATAATGTACCTAATTTATCTTGCTCTGTATGGTCGGGAAATTTACCCGTAGGACCGCACATGGCCCTAAATTTCAGTTGTGTTTATTCTTTTTTGTCATTTAATTTTAATAAACTTCTACACAATAAAACATATGTATTTATCATATGCAAACAAGTTTTCAGACTAAAATATCAAATAATTCAAATTCTATCAACATTCAACGAAAGAGTATGATTTTTCTACTTAACATGCAAAAAATTATTAAACCTTTTTAATATTTTTTTTTAGTATATAAAAAATAATTTTTAATGTAAAATTTACCTGAAATTATTAAAAGAAAAGATTGTTCGAAATGCTTTCCTTCCATTTCAATAACACTTTTTATTCTTGGCCGAAACTCATCTAAGGTTCGATTTACTTTTATTTTTAAGAATATTATAAAATTATGTTTAGCTCACTAAAATGCATAAATTGGTTTCTATTGTTAATTTGTATTCTTAATTTTCTTAATTCAATTATATCGTACCGATACTTCTGGTTAATGTTTATATAGTTCATATATAGCTAGGAATGTTACGTCGAATTTAATTCCATCTTCAAAAATTCAATTTTTAAACCGTGAGATTTACTTTCATCAATTGTAAGTCCTCTAAGTACATTTCTTTGTATTACCTTAATACGTGGAACTGATTTAATTAAATACTTAAATACGACCTTGAACTTAAAGGATTTTATAATAATGATAATAATAATAATAACAACAATAATTGACTCAAAAGATTTTATAACCCTAAAACCCATCTTAAATTATTATACATTATTTTTAAACTTTGTTAATTCAAAAACCTTCCAAATCTCTACACATACACACGTATGTATGCACACTATATATACTATATATACAAACCTTATTCTAAAATCATTCGATATCACAAACTATTTCATAGCGTGTAGGTGCTAACTCTGCTATTTATATAGTCCTAAGCCTTTTTGCTTACTATATATAAATTTTTGCTCAGGCATTTATTCAGTTAATTTAAGAATCCTTTCCGCTAGTCTGTCCCTCAAAGTTATGATACACACTTTGTATCTAATACACACAAATACACACTAGACCACAGGTCTATACATCACATTACGTAATTCGATTTTTTACCTACAATAGTCAATAAAATTAGTTATAGACTGCACGATCAGGGTAACTTTGGAAAATAATTTATATTTTTTTCCTTTTACCTACTATTCATTATGTACATAATTTTTTCCCACAGAAAAATAAAAATTTTGTAAAAAAAAATTTAACAATATTTCTTTGTCTAGCGTAATTGTTTGTCTAAAATTGAAGTATTAATCTTTGAATTTTTTTTATTATATAATAACTCACTTGCTCTGTATAAAAATTTGTAATGTAAAGAAAAAAATTCGTCATCTAACTTGAAGTAGTTAGGATGTTATTTTCTCATTTGTATTGTATTAATGGTACCCTATTAGATTATTGTATAAATATCGTTTTTTTTTTAAAAGGGGAGAGCAATGTAAAAATGAAATGAATAATCAATATTCATTTTTACATAAGAACCAAAATCGCTTAACGCGAGTTTGGATAGTAATTTTACTTGTGGCTTCCTATTCTTGATCGTGTCAAAACCCTACGATCTACCATACCTATGGTTTAGTCGTATCCATTTTTATTTGTTATAGAAGTTAATTAATTAATTGTGATTGTCTTGCATCTCACCCTCGTCCCTAGATTATGCATACACATTGCATATAACTCTTTGCCTCTAATTCGTTCTTGTAAATCTTCCTAATAATGATTTGTATTATACGTACAAAATTTAATAACTATGACGTCATAAAGTAACTTAATTCTCTTCACGTTTTCCATACCTTGAACACTGAATCACGTGTTTAGTATTTGGACATCTTCCGTATTGAATGTATGGTAAATTCCTTAATAATAATAATAATAAGAATAATAATAAAAAGAAAAAAAAGAAACTTCATTCTCTATACATCATTAGTTATGTTGTTTCCTACCTATTGTCTACTGATACCTATCAACCTATCAGTCCATATTTTACGCGTCTCTATATTACGCACACAACCCATTGGATTATGTACATGTAAAATACGTCCACATATATTTTTTTTATTTATTATTTTTTTTAAGTGCGTTGAACCTTCAAGGCATTCATTAGGCTTACAGTAGTTAAATGCTCAAATTTGCGAATCAGCAGAACCGAACGTTTCTAAGATAAACATCTTTCGCTCTGATCCAAATCTATAACATATAATGTAATATAACATATTATGTTGTATATAAATTATCTTGTCATGTCTCATGTACTTGTGTTGTACTAATAACCATATATATAATAACCATATAATGACCATATAATCTGACCATATAATCTGACCATATAATCTAACCATATAATCTAACCATATAATCTAACCATATAATCTAACCATATAATCTAACCATATAATCTAACCATATATATATAAAAACACTGTAAGAATGGTAACGACGTAATGTACTTCAATGAAACTATAATTGAATGTAATGACTTTATATATAATGTAAGAATGTACTTTAATAGAATTGTAAGGGACAATCAGAAGCGAATGGGAAGTAATCCATAATCGAAATCATAATTGTAATAAACCCAAACAAAAATGATATCGCCTTCAGAAGTGAAGACGTGGCAAAAAAAAATAAGATTAGTTTTTATTTTTATTTATTTTTTTTAATTTTTATTTGGAAACTTTCAAAACACCTGATCGTGTTTAAAAGGGGGGAAACTTAACCTCCAACTGCCATCCCCCAACATTCAGGCATATTTTTATACATGTATTTGTAAAATGAAGGAGACTTCATTACGAGACTCTGCCTTGGTGACTGCCAAGAGACTCCCCTGGTTAGCAGCCTCGCTGCGGGGAGGGAGGTCGAACCTCTACCCCTGTAAATTCAGAGCAGTACCTGTATATTTTTAAGAAGTAAATTTACAGTAAGAGAAACTTTTTATTTTCCCCCTCGAGTTGGGAAATCGTCAGAGGAACTTAGTAAAGTCGAAAAGTTATAAAGTATCAGAGAAAGAATTAGAAAATTATAGAAGAAAAGTATCAGAAGAAATATCCGTTGCTTGCCTCCCTAACTAGAACCCCCTTCGAATCCGAACCGACAAAGGGCCATAAAGGGGGGGGTTAATATATATATATATATATATATATTGCTTTATTTCTTTTCCATTTTACTCTCGGTATTTATTATATGAATTATAACCACTTCACATCACCTTCTATCCCACTAACATTATTATTGTCTCTAAATAATAGGTTTTGACTTATCTAATTGGGTTACCAGCGTCCGTAGCTCAGTGCCTAACACCGTTTCTCTATAACTGAAGTGGAGACACTGAGGTCGTGGGTTCGAACTCCGATGCTGCTGGTAATAATAATTCCAAGACTTAGAGCAATAGGTAGCATTAATTGGTCTGAGCGGTGCACCAGTTTCTGACTCCCTTGGCTGATTATTTATTATTATTATTTAACTCGGTCTATTTTGTATATATTTATACATACAGTATTTTGCTTTCGAGTAAAAAACTAATAATTGATTTGGAAAAAGTGAAGATAATAATTATTTTCAGCACTATATAGACAGTGATATATTTCGTCATGCTTCAGGAATATACAAATTTCATCATCAGTTTGGTGAAAAATAGAAATGAAAAATTTTTACAACTAAATCAATTACTACACTCTGAGAGTATTTATTTGATAGGAGGCTGTAGTATATGAACAGAGGTGCCATCTATTGAAGAGATTGTTAATTGAATTCTATCAATTCATTTTTATTTACAGTTGCTGGTGGAAAATAAGCCTTGTCTATTCTATACTTCATTACTATACTTCATTACTACACCTCATTATTATTCCTGTCTGAAAGTTTACACGTTTATAAATGTAAGCATAGTATGAAAATTTGGAGTTATCTTTACTTTCATTCACTCATCTTGTGTTTCCTTCCCTTTTGTTACTTTTTGTCGTGGGCTGATCTAGAATGGATCTGGGAGTCTTTGTTAGCCTGTAATGTCTGTAACTTACATGTTAATTTATAGAATATCATATTAACAGTAATTTAGGTATTAAAACTAAGTACATTTCAAATAAACGGTAACACATTTTGTCTTATCTGAGATTTCAATATTTTTCTCTGAAGATAAACTTTTGGGGGTTACAACCTTATCCACTCGGCCACGTGATTACGTGGCAGAACGAGAACAAATTTTTTTATTACTCTCCCTTTCTATTTTTATTTTTCAGGTGGTATTGATGTTAATGCTTGAATTCCTTTTGTTTATATATATATATATATATATAATATATATATATATATATATACAGTAGGTCCTCGCCGTCCGTGGGGGGGGTTACGTTCTTGAAAACCCTTACGGAAGGCAAATTCGCGGACGGTTAACTTATAGTTTAATGGTAATAAATACTGTAGGTTAGGTTCCATTTAGGTTCCATGACTCAAAATATGCTATATATGACACTTAATTGTTTTTAGTATTGGGTAGACAATCTATAAAACATCCTAAGGAATAAGAACACAAGGTTAAATTTCCTTTGTTTGCCTTGTTTTTCGAATCTATTAGAAAACGAGGTTTCATAAGGTTGAATTTCCCTTGTTTGCCTTGTTTGTTTTTCAAATCTATTAGAAAACGAGGTTTAATAAGGTTCATTTTCCCTTGCTATGGGGATCAAGTAGGATGTGGTCACCTACCGTGTGTAAAAGGAAGAGAGGAAAGAAAAATGTCGGTCGAATAGCGGACAGATAAGTTTTATTAATACTTATTCTTTTACAGAGCTTTCGTCGGTAGCATAATTAAGTATATATTCATTTAGTATAAATTTGTGTTACAAGAACCTGTTTTTGCGTTTCAAGAACATTTTTGCGGGCTTGCGCAGGTGACGGCACAATAAGCACGCGCTAACCTACGCTCTAATTTATTAATTTCCAGACGCTCTTTTTTTTTAATACTTGCAAGTACTTGCAGTCGCTGAGAAGGGAAATTTGCCGCTTACGCGTTTACAATGGCTAATAATAATGAACAGTTAGTTTGCAGGTGGTGCTCAAGCATGGAAGTGCTGAAGAACGAGTTAGAACGTGAGAGGGAGGGCAGAGTGAGGCTTGAAGAAAGGGTGCTGCTCCTGACGGCAAAATTAGAATCCCTTGAGACTTCAGTTAAGACCCCTACTGCCTCAGTTTCTACTAATAATATAAATAGCACTAATAGCCATCTCTCTTCCACTAGTTCCCAACCCTTCGTTCAAGTGCGTAATGGAGCCCCATTGAGAAAACCTAAGACTTGTCTACCAGTAATAACAAACAATAAGTTTTCTGTTTTAGGTTTCGAAGATGCTGATGAACTGGAAATACGACTCGTTGGCGATTCCATTGTTCGAGGTCAGCTCGAGGAATTCTGTGGGAGAAACCCTTGTAGGCGCCGTTACTGCTACCCTGGTGCAAGGATGGAGGATAAACTAATGGTGTTGACCATTCTACAGACGGAACCCCTGAGGAAACAACGTATATTATTCATGTCGGTACTAATAATGTTTAAAATTTTAGATCGGAAGAGCTGCTGGCCAAGTACAGGGACTTACTAGAGCGACTAAAGGAAAAAACTAATAAGATCGGTTTAGCAGGTATACTTCCTCGAATTATCCAACGTAGCGATTTCTACAGCAAGGCGACCTATTTCAACAATAACCTAAAGTCTCTTTGCCAAAAGGAAGGAGTGCATTTTGCTAATTTTTGGAACAGTTTCTATGGCAGGAGAAACTTGTTCCTCGGAGATGGACTTCATCTTAATGACGTTGGAGCTGTGCGTTTTGGAAGACTATTTCATAATACTGTCTCTTCTTTTCAGGGTGCCGTAACTCGAACGGTCCCGGCGTAATTTCCTCAAATTTCCCTTGCGCTCGCGAATGTATCTCAATTACAAACAATTTGAAGGTTCTATCCTTAAATGCTCGTAGCCTACGAAATAAAATAAACAAATTTTTTTCTTTATTTGCTTGTAAAGACTATGATTTAATTGCGATAAATGAATCGTGGCTTAGACCTGAAACACGTGACTTTGTAGGGGAGTATCAAATTAGAGGTTATAGACTTTTGTTAAAAACAGAATAGGTCGGCGAAGAAGCGGTGTTATGTTGCATATCAAAGATAATATTGCGAACGTTATAGAAGTAAAGGACACAATTCCAGAACCGATAGATTTGACTATAGCAGACTTAAATTGAACGATTTCAAACTTGTTGTTGCGGTTATATATACAGTAGGCCCCCTAATCAAACAGCTGATACGGACGAAGCGTTATACGTAGGGAATCCAAAAAGTTTCCGGAAAATTCAAAAAGCTTTAATACAAAAACCCTTTAATAAAAGTTCCAGAATGGTCAAATAACTTTAATAAAAGAAAACAAAAGAGGATATACGTTTAGGAATGCTCAACAACGTTCGACATAATTCCCACCTATCTCTATACACTTTTCTAAGCGATGTTTCCAGCGTTCCAATCCATTTTTATAAAATTCAGAGTTTTTCGACTGAAACCATCTCAAAACTGCTGTTCTGGCATCTGCTATCGAGTCGAAACGCGTTCCTTTTATGTGATCCTTCAATTTTGGGAATAAAAAAAAGTCGGAAGGGGCTAGATCCGGACTGGAGGGGGGGTGAGGTATGATTTCCCATCGAAATTCCCGTAACACGGCTCTTGAGGCATTTGCAGTGTGAGCAGGTGCATTGTCGTGATGGAAAAGCACCCCGCGATGAAGTTTACCAGGTCTTTTTTCAACAAGCTTATCTTTCAGCTTCCTCAAAACATTTTCATAATATTGGGCGGTGACTGTTTTTGTCCTTCAAGAAAGTCCACTAAAATTATTCCTTCACAATCCCAAAAAATTGTAGCCATTACCTTTTTAGCTGATCTTTCTGCTTTAAATTTGATTGGGCCATCTGATCCTCTTGGGAGCCATTGTTTTAACTGAACTTTGCTTTCCGGATCATACTGATAAATCCAGGTTTCATCCCCTGTTACAAGTCTATGCATAAAACAATCTTCATGAACTTCCATTCGATTCAAAAGATCAACAGAAAGACTAGCCCTTTGGTCAAACTGTTCTTGGCGCAACGCTTTAGGCACCCACCGAGCAGAAAGTTTGCTAAGTTCTAAGGTATCCACCAAAATGGAATGAGCAGAACCACGAGAGATACCCACCTCATTGGCTATTATTTCACAGGAAATTCGACGATCTTTTACGACTAGTGACCGAACAGCAGCAACAGTTTCTTCATTAATTGATGTTGATGGCCTTCCACTCCATTGGTTATCATTAAGAACCTCTTGACCAGTTTTAATCTTTTGATCCAGTCATAAACGACTGATTTCTTAGGTGCTTCATCTCCATAAACTTCACGTAAGGCATCAAGTATTTGTGGTGGTTTCCATTTAAGTTTTGTTAGGAATTTAATGTTAGCTCTCCAATCGAATTTTGAGATTTCCGTTGCCATGAAAAATAGGGTTCTTTTTAACTCCGTCTTAAAGCACTGTCACCAATGTTGTGCAAGTCTTAGCATGATCTAATATGTATGAAGGTCCAAATTCATGTCAAAACAAGAATTCATTAAATTCTGATTTGAAATGATTGAATTATTAAACTTTTCCGGAAACTTTTTGGATTCCCTCGTATCGTGAACTAAAAAGAATAATAGGTAGTGAGCAGGCCTTAGTTATGGGTGATTTTAATTGGGCCAACGTGAATTACGATACAATGCAGGATGACGCGGAAGGTAATCATTTAGTTAATTTGCTCGAGGATACCTTTCTTGTTCAAAAGGTTGGGGAACCTACGAGGTTGGACAGTATTTTAGATTTAGCAATAACTACGAATGATAGGCTAATCACGGATCTTCAAGTAATAGAACCTTTAAGCAATACTGATCACAGTATGATAGAGTTTGTCCTCTAAGTAAGTCACTCGAAACCAGCTAACTCGACTAAAATTCCTAACTTTCGGCACGCAGACTTTTGTAAATTTCGAAATGAGTTTTCACACGTCAATTGGGAAAACGTAATGGGGATCTCCAACGCAAAGCTAATATGGGAATCGTTTGGAACAGTATTTAGGACTATAAATGAGGAATGCGTACCGCACAAGATTAAGCGTGCGAAAGTAAACAAGCCCTTGTGGTTTACTTCTAGAGTAGGAGATATTCTAAAGAGTAGAGATAGGCTTATAGGCTACATAAGTGCGATAAAGACAATTTGTGGTAACGAAACAACTACATATCTCTAAGGCGTGAAGCGAAAAGTGTAATAAAAAAGTCCAAGCGCGATTAAAATCTCCATAGCTCCTGACAGCAAAGAAAACCCTAAGCGATTCTTTCAATATGTCAACAATAGGAATCCAGTAAAAAGTGTCTTGGAGCCATTGAAAAATTTTAACGGAGAGCTAGTTTCTGAAAACAAGCAAATGGCTACCTTGCTAAACGAATTCTTTACGTCAGTGTTTACTACAGAAAATGTAACAAATATCCCTACGGTCATAACATAATACCGTTTGATAATGGTAATACTTCGGATAATATTGTGGTTAGTGAAAGGGAGGTAATGCGCTACATTGATAAAATGAAAATGCGTAAATCACCGGGGCCGGATTCCATATATCCCATACAACTAAAAGAATTAAAAGAAAGCATTGTTGTGCCGCTAACAAAGATTTTTAATGCGTCTATTTCTGAGGGGTGCGTACCAAATAATTTCAAGTTAACAGATGTAACCCCTATCTTTAAGAAAGGCGATAAAGGTGCGGCGGGAAATTATAGGCCAATCAGTTTAACGTCTGTTGTAGGTAAGCTACTGGAATCAATAATTAGGGATCGTATAGTCGAACACTTAGAATTGCATAACTTGGTTAGAAATACGCAGCACGGTTTTAGGCGAAACCAATCTTACTAAACTAATCTTTTAGAATTTTTTCAAAGCGTTGTTGACGTTTGCGATAGTCATCGGGCGGTTGATGTAGTGTATTTAGATTTTCAAAAAGCGTTTGACACCGTATCGCACAAAAGACTTATTGAAAAAACTAAGGCTCATGGAATCAGGGTGTAGTAATAAATTGGATAGAAGAGTGGTTGTAATGTAGGAAACAGAGGGTGGTCGTTGATGGAGCGGAGTCGTGTTGTGCTAATGTAGCGAGGGACGTTCCTCAGGGTTCTGTACTGGGACCCTTGCTTTTTCTTATATATTTTAACGATTTAGATGTCGGTTTAGTCAGTACAGTTTCAAAGTTTGCGGATGACACGAAGTTGGGTGGTAGGGCGATTAATGACGAAGATAGAGGTAAAATCCAGGAAGATCTGAATAAAATCGTTGATTGGTCAGTCACATGGCAAATGAGGTTTAACGTCGATAAGTGCAAAATTTTATATATAGGTTCGCGTAACGGTAATTTTGCGTATAGTATGTCAGGGAAGGAGTTAGCAAGCGTAGAGCAGGGAAAAGATTTAGGAGTTATAGTCACTGGTGATTTAAAAGTAGCGAAACAAAGTACAGCAGCGAACAAAGTGCTAGGTTTTATAGCTCGGAATTTTGAATACAGATCGCGCGATATTATTGTTCCTATTTATAAATCATTAGTTAGACCCCATTTGGAGTACGCGATCCAATTTTGGAATCCGTATATGCGAAAAGATATAGACAAAATTGAAAGAGTTCAAAGACGAGCAACTAAGATGATTCCGTCGCTTGGTTGAAGACGTACGAGGATAGGCTTAGGGAGTTAAAATTGACTACACTCGAGATTAGGAGGCTAAGGGGTGAGCTAATCCAGGTTTTTAAAATTATGAATGGGTTCGATAACGTAGATAGAGATAGCTTTTTCGAAATATCTCAATATAATAGGACTAGAAATAACGGGTGTAAGTTGACAAGTAGAAGGTTCGAGACAGCAGTTGCCAAAACATTTTTACGCATAGAATAGTAAATAGCTGGAATACATACTTTGCCGGTAGAAGTAATTAGTATCACGTTTATAAACATGTTTAAAAATCGATTAGACGCATATGTTGATAGATTGGATATAATTTAAGGTAGTAAAATTAAGGTCTTGTGGTTCGAAACCAACGTAAAATTGTAGGTCTTCTCCGCCCATTACGAACACCATGAGTGGATCTTAGGATTGAAAACTTTGCCTCAGCAAATTTTTGTCGTATAATTCTTAAAATGGCTCAAGTTTTTCTACCTTAAAAGGTACGGTACCGTACCTTAAAAGGTACGGTACCGTACCGTAAAAAACAAAACAAACCTCGGATCAAATTAAAAAATTAACCGTATGCTTAATAAGGCTTTTTTTACATACAAAGCTCGTGTACGGTACGCATAACAGCATAGTGGCTTTAACATCCTAACCTGAAATTTAAAATCATAACACCTACAAGAAAAATAGGAGCCATAAAAATTAATAGCAAATACTGTGGGAGAGAATTTTTTCCCTTTCCAGATAATGCGCAACGACCTGCGCAGAGAAGGCAACATTGTAAAGCAGAAGACACCTCGAAAAATCGCTATCTCTGCGATTCTCGGACCTACCGACAGCAATTTTGCTCTCGGCGCTCACGCTTTCACCGTTCATGCTGTAATTTTAGAATTTTGCCGTGCAAGCAACCCCCACTGCAGTTATAAATTTTTCCCCACGCAAGTCTACAGGATCATGGAGGGGTAAAACAAAGAATTTGACCACGACGACGACGGAAAGGAGATACGGGGCCAGTGGTCGTGACTAACTTAGTCCCGATCCTAATATTTCCAAACAGGAGCAGTCACTGAACCAAGAAGGAATTAAATGGTGTAGAGGAATCTCCTTGGGAAGAAGGTTAGGAGAGGCAGAGTGGGCTGCATCCATCTACCTCCCTGTGGAGTAGAAGACCATTCTGCAACAACTGGAAGTCAGCCGTACCTTTCCATTCGATATCCGCAAAATTTAGACCCATAGTACCGTACCTATTTTGATTAAGTTTCAACATAGTATCTTATTCAAAATATCGGTATCAAATTTTAGATTTGAATATAGTAGTTATAAAGAAGTTCCTTAATTTTTTTCATATTTATCATATCTCAACTTTAAGTTTGCTATATAATAAAATGTTATTTTGAGTTGAACCCAATATAATTTGTCTTCCGGTTATTTTTCAAACCTTTCTGAACAGGTCTTTGTTGGTCTGAAACATTATAACATTATATAACATTATAACAATATAAATAAAATTCAATCATAAAACCCACCTGAGAAAATTATGAAGACAACTTATGTGAGGAGAACTGATGAAAGTGGGAGTTGCAACATTTTACTTGGAGGTGGAGGTAGACGGTTTGAAAAAACTTGATATGGAGAGTTGTTTTCTTTTAGTTTGAGGTCTTTGTCGACTTCGTCGACTTCTCTGTAGGGACTGAGAACATTTTCATTGCCTCTTCTGAAGGAGATGCTCCTTTCCATGAAGGGATCAATTCTCAAAGCCTGTTCCTTTAAATCCTCTTCACTCTTGAGCAAGTTAGCCAAGGCCTTGGCAGTTAGCTTTGATTGAACATCTTCAAGAGTGTCCACATTCCTCCTCCTCCTCCTCTTCCTCCTCCTCAATTGGTTCTTGCACAATTTCATTAAGATCTTCAGGTGTAAGTTCTTGGCCATGGTTCCCAAGAAGATCTTCAACATCATCCTCATTCACGTCATCAAAACCCTCCCCTCCGATGTGCTTAGCCAGCTGAACGATCTTCGTGAATTGCTGTTGATGGTGGTCTTTATTGTTCTGGTAATCCTTGAACTCCCTCACTGCTTTCCAACTAGCACTTAAAAGGTTAGGTGTTACCTCATCCCAGGCCTGCTGAATATTCTCTATGGCATTGAGAACATTGTAATCTTTCCAGTCAAGTTGGCAGAGTTAAATCAGATCAGGATTTAAGGATTTAGAGATCTGATCAAATGTTGTGCGGGTGTAGTAACTTTTGAAAGTTATAATCACATTCCGATCTAAAGGTTGTAAAATAGAAGTTGTTTGGTGGAAGAAACACGACTTCAACATCAGGATGATTTTCAGAACTGGTAGAGGATGACCAGGAGCATTACACTATGTAACAAAATTTAGGAAAATTTGTGTTTATCTTACTTTTTTTGTGTTTCTTTATGTTTTTGGGTACGCTGAATTAAAAATCGCATTAGTTTTCTCGTGAAAACTCTAGTTTCTTCTGAAAACCATAATCTATTTTTTGTACTTAGTGGCTTATCAGAGAGCAAAATCACAATGAAGAAAAGGAAAGGAAAATAAATATATTTCATATTTAAAGATATGTAATGTATATAATGCATATACAATGCGTATATAATGAACCCAAATATAATATGCACCTAAATATGCTTACAAATCTAAACGGATAATGCTTACAAATGTACATTTGAGCGACTTTTTCTCTTGTAGTCCCGTGGATTATCTCGTATTAAACACCAGATATAGTTGCCCATCATAGCTTCGTCCCATTTTCCCTGATATCTCCTCTCCATGGTTTGGATATCTTGGTGAAAACGTTCGCCATGTTCTTCACTTAACGTCACCCAAATTTGGTCTGAAGAATTCTAAATGCGAGTCCAGATAGTGTAACTTCAGGGACATTCTACAACCTAACCTTTGAAAGTGTTTGAGTAGATTTTCTACTAGCTCTTTGTAGTTGTCGTTCTTCTTGTTACCTAAAAATCCATGGACTACAAGCCGAAATGACTGCCAAGCATTTTTTTCAAGAACTGTCATTTTTTCTTCTAACTCTTTAGATGCTAACATGCGTCTGACTTGAAGTTCAACAAATATGCTTCCCTTGATTTTAGCCTCAGAAAGTTTGGGAAACATTGAACGTATATGATAAAGAGCATGAGAAAAATGAGCTTAGTCCAGGCAAACACAATATTCTTAACGAAGCCCTTGTTCCAACAGACAAAATTTTGCTATGCCCGCTGCATATGAAGCTTGGTCTTATTAAGCTATTCATCAAAACTTTGGATGCTGAAAGTGATGCTCTTTATCATATACGTTCAATAAAATATGCAGTCTGTCATTCTGTCTGGGCTTCTGCCTGTCCGGCTTTTTTCTTGGAAGTGTATTTTTTGTACAAGAACAAGAAAATTACTAACCTAACCTAAGTTTATTTTTAAACCTTAAAGCAGCTTTTTTAGTTTCATGTGAAAAACTCTTGTAACAATATCTGGCCTATGTTCTGGTCTTTAATGAACTTCAATGCTTTCAGTGATTTCAGTCCATCTTGGATTACAAGTAAACATAATAAATAGATACGGCTTCCAAAATTTTCTTACAATTGTCATAGCGTCTTGATAATTCTGCCGCATTGCTCTCGGGCTGCCTTGATAAAGATACTAATTTGACCGCAGGTGTTTTGTATATATATTCCTAAGCCTGTTCTTACACATGGACAGCTTTATATAGCTTTTACTAGAGTGACAAGTTTTTATTCTGTTAGTCTTTGGTGAAAGAATAACTGGAAATCCTGTATTTAAAGAAGTAATGTTGCAATAAAGACACTAATTTGACCGCAAATGCTTGGCAGACCTCAGGTAGTGTATATATATATATATATATATATATAAGCTTCACTTAACAACTGCTTTGATTTTTCCATTACATGTACTTTTTTATTTTTATTTTTTAGTATTAGCTTTGGGTAGTTGTTATTGTTCATTTTATTATTACTCGTTTCATTGTGTATTACTGTTATTTTGGTATTTGTCTGTTTTTATATTTATTGTTTAATTAGTTGTATCGTTTATTACCTTGATGAATACTGTACTTTTATTTATGGGATTTGTCTCATGCCAATAAAGTTTATCATTATCATTATCATCATACCGTATATAGTTTTAACAAATGTTCTCTATGATTTTAACAAGTTATAATATTTCACGATTTAAGAGAGATAAAATAATGCGGTATGTTTTAAAATAAAGCACAATACCTTAAATTCCAATGTCTTTCACGCGCAGGTGTCTGGACTCCGACGCGTATATACAACAGTAAACTGACATGCACCGAACTCTGACAAGTGACGATAAGTGTAACGATGACCATACAAGAGAAACAACAATGCGTGTTGGGGTTAGTTAAATTTAACTCACTTATCACTGTTCAACGTAACTTTCGGAGAGTGTATAGAAATGGGACTCCATCAAATAAAACATTCACAAAATCGCGTAAACACTATTAAACAGTTCAAGGAAACCAGGAGTGTCTTTTCAAAGAAATCATCAGGTAGACCACGCGCGTCAGATGAAGATGTCAAATGTGTAAGGCAATCATTTTCACTTTGTCCCAAAAAGTTGACTTCACAATTTAGCCACAAACTGGCCATTCCTAAATCAACAATTCACGAAGTCCTGCAGCATAAACTCTTTCGTCTTAACGCTTATAAGTTCCAATTTATGCAAGGAATTAAATCTGACGATAGACTAAACGCCCGCAAAAACGCCCCCACCCCATTGTACAAGAACGAGAGAGCCGAAATCAAGACCCATAATGCCATTTTTTATATACATTTTGAGAAGATTGTATATTGTGTAAAATGCATATATGTGTAGTGAAGAATAGAGGGAGAAGTGTGTGTTTCAGAGCATGCTGGACTGATCATATGGTGGATGAAACTCGGCATCATGCCCGAGAGTCTTTTACAAAGGTTGAAGTGTGACGTTGGGGGTAGAAGGAATGCCTTGAGTGAATCTCACGATGTGACGTCATCTTGTTCGTGGTTGTGGTGGAACAGCGGGCTTATTGTAAAGGGGAAATCGCGAAAGTATCTCAAGGCGTCTCTGTTACACACACACACACACACACACTGTTTTTTTTATATATATATCCCACGAGGTCGACCTCGAAAGAAAAAGAAGGAGGGGGTGGTGGGTAGGAAAAAGTCAGAAATTGAAAGGAATAACAGAGGAAAAAGTTCCGATTAACCAGGAACCCACAAAAAAGCCAGTAATTCTCCCTAAAAATATGGAAGTAGATGCCAGCAGGCCATTCCTGCGAGGCTATATACACACCAGGAAATTAGGAAATCGTGAGTAGAAGAACAAAAAGCAAAACACCAATTACTCTCCTCCAACTTTCCGACCCTTTCAGGTTTATCTTTCTCTTTCTCCAGATAGGCTACATATCTACCGCAGTGGGAGGCTTTCTTCGTTATATTTCATGTACTTAAGAATCCATATTTGAAAAATTGTTGTTCTTGATGATGATGTTGTTAATAATAATAATAGTTTATTCGCATTTATAAATGTTGTACTCCGATTTTCTTATAAACTTTATTCAATATGCAATTGATGACCCTTTTCAATTGCCTAAAGATGCAGAAATCATTGTATCAGGTTGTAACATAAATTCTGCTCGATTAGAAAAAGGACGATAGATAATAGAATAACCTCAAGATAATGTGAAATAATTTTAGAAATGTTGCAAAATACACGCGGCGACAGGTTCGCACAGGTTTTATCACGATACAGAATGATACAGAATGACTTAGGCTAGTGTAGGCTTAGGCTAGTGTAGGATTAGGATAATGAATATTTTATCTGGTGTTTTTCATACAGTTACAACGCCACCCCTACGATATTACAGTAATTGAAAAAACATGGAGCCCACGAAAGAGCATATTCGACATGTGATGCTGTATTAGTTCCATAAAGGATCTAACGCTAGTGAATCCGCAAGAAACATTCAAAGAGTTTATGGAAATGATGTGAGCGAATGGATGTGTAGGAGATGGTTTGAGAAGTTCAGAAATGAAGACTTCAGTCTGAAAGATTATCAACGAACAGGACGACCAAATGAGTTAGATGAAGAGTTGCTGAAAGCAACAGTGGAGGAAAACCCAACAGTAACTGTAAGAGAACTTGGCCTGCAACTCGGCGTTAGCCATATGACCGTTCATCGTCATTTGAAGCTGTTAGGAAAAGTAGTGAAGGTTGGAAAATGGGTTCCGCATGATTTGTCACAAGTGAATCTTCAACATCAAATCGATATTTCCACATCACTGCATTCTCGACAACTGCAGACACCGTTTTTGAATCGGATCGTCACTGGGGATGAAAAGTGGGTCCTCTGTAACAATATTAAGCGTCAACATCAGTGGCTTAGCCGTGAAACAAAGCCTGAACCTCAGCCAAGGAATGGACCCCATCCAAAGAAAATTTTGCTCTGCGTTTGGTGGGATATGCAAAGAATTATTCATTTTCAGCTTCTGCCAGATAACCAAACAATCACAGCTGAAGTCTACTGCCAACAACTCCAACGACTGAAGATGGCATTACAAGAAAAACGTCCTGCATTAATTAATTGCAGAGGTAATCTATTCCACCAGGAAAATGCGCACCCTCACACTGCTCGAATCACCACTGCCCAATTGGAGGCATTTGGTTGGGAAAAAATGCCTCATCCACCTTATTCTCCGAATCATCGCACCTCCAGACTACCATTTATTCATAAATCTGCAACACCACCTAGATGGACAAAAGTTGCAATTCAAGGAAGCTATCGAAAACGAAGTGATCGCTTTTTTTAACTCGAAACCAAAGGATTTCTTCGAATGTGGCATAAAAAACTTTTCTACAGGTGGGAGGAGGTTATAGAAAAGAAGGGAATTATATTGATGATTAATTTGTCATTATGTCATTTAATTTTTGTTGTGAATAAACTAAAAATTCGAGCAAATTTGTCCTTATAAGTCATTTAATTTTTGTTCTGAATGAACTAAAAAATCGAGCAGAATATATGTTACAACCTTATATTATGTATATGTTTCTTTATTCTGAATGTTTCTTAATTATGTAGTAATGATGATAATAAATATCTAACTAATAATAATATCTTCCTAAAAATCGTCATTCCTATCAGTTAATACATTTGTCATTCTTACTCTTTATTTACTTGAAAATTTCTAGAATGTATTTTACGATATACGATGTATGCAGAATTAGGGTGCAACATATCTCGCATAAATTATAAACTTTGGAAGATATTCTTATTGGGAAGAAGATTCGGAATATGAATCAACGTATAGGGATGAAACAAATTTTGAAAAGGGCACTGAACTTCTTTGGAAAAAAAGTTTATTTTATCGGAAGGAAACATACATGTGAAACATTATACAATATATATATATATATATATATAATGTTATAATGTAATGTTAAAATGTAATGTTATAATGTTTCAGACCAACAAAGACCCTTGGATCCACTCATGGCTGGTCTACCTAACTGTGTTCGTAATTGTGTATTGTGTATGTCCTCCGTGGTGGCGGAGGGGACCTACAATTTTACGTGGGTTCCGAACCACAAGAACGTAAGAAATTTATGTAAAACCTGCCTGTACATTGGCAACGACCAATTTTTACAAAACTAAATAATTATCAATTTAAAAATAATTAATTATCGATTTAAAACTAAAGATAGAATCTTTGGATGCAGAGGATCAAGTCATAATAGACTACTATCCACATAATATATATAATATATATATATATACAGTATATATAAAATGAAAAGGTTTATTGGCAGACTATAGTCCATATGACAAATATTATTAGTACAATGACAGTTCATATACTAAGGATAGAAATATATACAATTGATTAGAAATAATACTATAATGTCGAAGTTAAGTGGAGTTATAGACAGACGTTTTCGTACCAAGAAGTCCATAGCTTAGAGGATAAATGGCAGGACTCATGGATAGCTTGGATGATCGGGTTGGTTGATTTTTAATTCTTTGCATTAGACTGTGTTGAGCACGTCTTGTTACCTCCGGGAAGCTCGGGACATTGCGGGTGGCAAACATTTGCGAAGCTGAGCATCTGGGGGGTAATTTATAAGAGTCTAAAAGACCTGTTGTACAACAAATTTAGAGTTCTCCCAGAACCTTTTTTAGAATTCACCCACAGTTGTTGCTGTCTGTATATATTACTGCAGAAAGTACGAAAGAGAGTGTCTTTAGCTTCACTTGTACAGAATCGAAAGTTCCTTATGGTCATATTCGCTTTAGCAGAGGCTTCGAGATTGTTTTCTTATATCCGAGTCATCACTCAAGGAGCTGGTAATAGTTTGACCCAAATATTTAAACTCTTGTACTTCCTCAATTACTTCACCATTCATTTTAAACCTTATATCAGCTGGCTGATTACAGCTTTTAGGATGAAATTGCATAACCTTAGTTTTTGTAACAATAAAAAGAATATCATGTTTCTGCGAATACACTTCGCAGACTTTTAGTAGCCGATCCAAACCTTTAACAGAGGGACTTATTAACACCATATCATCGGCATAAACTAAGTTATTTATTCTTGTGTTATCTATACAACATCCCACTGTTGCTCATTAAGTGAAGCAATTAATCCGTCGAGATACACATTAAACAGCATAGGGGAGAGCAAGGAGCCTTGTCTCAACCCGCAAGAGGAGCCAAAACACTCGGATAGTTCATTGCCCCACCTAACAGTAAAAGATTGGTGGGAATACCAAAATTTCAATAAATTTAATATGTACATGGGAACCTTCCTGTCTTCTAGTTTTGCAAATAAAATATTGTGGTTCACCCTATCATATGCCTTACTTATATCTAGGAAGCGGCTATAAATAGTTGAATTACTGTCAATGTATTTAGATATTGTTTCTTTAAGTACATAGATACACAGGTCAGTTGAGTGGGACCTTTTAAATCCAAACTGATTAGATGTCCATAGGAAATCATTTAATCGGCGTAACAAGAGTTTTTCTACAGTTTCGAGAAGCAGGAAGCGACAGTAATAGGCCTGTAATTATTGCTGGACATAATGTCTCCGTACTTATTTTTGACCAGGGGCAAGATATATACCCTCATGAACTGCTCCTATCAGCATGGCTGATAGGAGCAATGATATATGCAGACATACTACGTCATTTGCATATTTTAAGTGCTCATTCGATAAGTCATTTACCCCTGACGCAGAACCAGTCTTTAACTCTTTAATTAACCTCTTTACTTCAGAATGATATCAAAGTATTTTCCTTGTCCCTCCGAATCGTTTCGCTGCAATCTATCTTAAGATTAGCCCTGCTCACACTGTTAAGAATGTTAGAATAGTGGTTTTTCCACAGCTTTGCAATTTCATCCTCCCCCGACACCCCATCGAGGACATTTTTGGCACCCGCTTGATTCTTAACAAATTTCAAAATTTGTTGTTATCGTTATTTATGCGAGCTTCACAGACTTTTGATGCTCGAATAGACTCTTCTTCCTGTTTACATCGCCTTATGGCCGCCTTATACTGACCCCGACTTCTACACATATTCAAGTATACTGGTCCTAATCTGGGTCTACCATGAAAGCACCAAAAATTATAGGCGTCTTTCGATTCCCTCTTCAAGGGGACAATAAAATCATTCCATCCAGGAATAATCTTAGTATGATAGTTAAAAGATTTAATCAGGGGGCTTCCTGCTTCCCTTAACGGGGATATTATCTTACTATAATACCTATCTATGAGTTTACAGTGAGAATCATTTGAGGAAGGATTATTACAGGCAAGGTGCAAATTTTCTTAATTATTTATTAAAGAGGTGACTTGTTCTGTCTTTTTATTCTATTCTCTGCTGCATCGTAACATTGGACCAATCGACGCGATTATTCTTACCTATTGACTTCTTGTTAAGTCGTGTTGCGCATAAATTGGTAACGTTAATTAATATTTCTAATGGTCTATGATCAGAAAAAAGGAAATCATGCAGAATATGAACTCTAACAATTCGATCCTTTAGATTATTACTAGTGAGACAATGATCAATCCACCTGATGGTACCACTCATATCACTAACGTATGTAAAATTACCACTGACTACCCCTAATACATCTACATCACTTATACTTAAATTGGCCGACTCGCACATGTTACCCAATTCTACAAAGAATTCCGAGTTCACATGTGCGTTAAAGTCCCCCATTATTATAGAGTGAGAATATTTGGGGTTATCTGATAATGACTTAATTTTGTACAGCAAATCAATGTATTCATCTAGATTACTGCAGTTGTTTTATGGTAAATAGCAGTTTACAATTAATATGCGATCATTGTTCACTTGTAATTCAATGCCTAACAACCTTACGTTATCGCTTGTTAAAAATTTATATGTTTTGACAAATTTTTCCTTGTTGAGAGAGCAACACCACCAAAAGGCCTACCGTACATTAATTCATCTGACAAGTCTACTGCTGATGACGCATGGTACATAAAGTCATCATGGATGGTAGAGAAGAATTTTAGCTCTTGCTTAGGTAGCCAGTGCTCCTGCAGGAGTATCAAATCTGCACTGTCGCAGATTTTATGGACACCTATAGTTGAATTCCTCACTGACCTTACATTATATGAGACTATTTTCAACAAGTTATCCGCCATGACTGATAGAGAATTTATTATTAGTAACATTATTATTATTTTACACAGTACAATTTTCAGGCATTACCGTTAGGGCGCCTATTATTATTATTATTATTTTGCCTGTTATCAAATCTTCTGGAAAAGTGAATAAACTCCTTAACAATAATACCGTCTGGCCATTGACTCATATTATACGGGTTGAAATGCGAATTTACACCTTTAATTATTATTTTAAATGAGTTATAATACCGAGATTTCGTGTTTAGTTTATTAACTATCAGTATACTGTGTTCACCAATGACTTCTTCCATCATGTGTCGAATATCGCTTTCCTCGTTCGAGAGCTGAATTCGCGACACAAAGAGGGTGAGATTTCCCATCGGTGGCCTCGCCGCGGAGACCGGTTGAGGAAACCTTAGGGAAGGGCGCCTGTTAACAGTTACTCACCCGTCGTCCTCCTCCCTCGATCTCCCTGAGGCAGGGTTCGCCTGCCTGGGGGATGGGTGGCACAACCTTTCGGGGATAGGAGGCCCCTCCCTTACTCTGTGGCTTGGTGAGGGTCTGTTAGCGGTGTTTATAACCTGACGGCCGTGCGTGCCCCTCCTTCTTCGGTGGGGGGGGGAACTGTGCTCCGAGCGAGGCGTAATCGAACACCTTTCCTCTGCAATGGGAGGCAGGGAAGAGGGCAATGATGCCTCGTCTCTCGGCATTGGACCGTCCCTGTTCCTCATTGTGAAATCGGGAACAGGGGTCCTTTCCTGAACGGGAGGGGGGTTGACCGCTTCTCCTGCATGCTGCGTTTCGACCCCACCTTCAGGGGGGGAGTTGGAGGCGGGGATTTCGTTTCCCTCGCTTCCCGACGCGCTTCTTGGAGATCTGGCTTGCTGAACTACTTCCGAGTAACTGGGCTTTGGGAGGATCGTCTCTTTCAACACATCTAACTCTGACCGAATTGTTCTAGCGAAATCGCGTTTTTCTGATTTGACACCACGTGTTGGTGTTTTCAGTTCAACTATCGACGTTTGTACCTCATTATACTGTTTGAGGAGCACCGAGACGTCTACGTTACCCATAGAGATTATATATTATATATATATATATATATATATATATATATATATATATACAGGTGTTTGAAAACTTTCTGTACAAATTGTAATGGGGGATAGCAACACCAAGACAAACCCTTTTCGTCTATAAGTGTATGTCCGCTGACGTCACCATTCGGCGCGAGAGGGCGCAGCTGCAATTGGCTAAAAGGTGAAGTGGGCTAGACTCGCGCTTGCCGCGGGCATTCTTAAATCGGACGTAGTACGCGTAACATGTTTATTTAAAGAAGGCATGTTTATTGAAAGAAGGTACTGAAAGTTGCGACCGGTAGCATCAATGCATGCCACAGCGTCGAAGCATTGACCGACGTACACTCGAAAGATTCCCGGCATTTCGGGAACAGTTCCAGCGGCGACAGCGATTCTTGCTACGAGGTCTTCTTCTGAGTAAATGGAGTCTCGTACACTAGGTTCTTCATGTGTCCCCACAGGAAGAAATCGAGGCATGTTAAAACGGGCGATCTCGGTGGCCAGGCTACGGGCCCACCCCGGCCTATCCATCGGTCCCCAAAAGTGGCGTTCAGATAATCCGCACATCGTTGCTGGAATGTGCTGGGCCCCGTCGTGTTGAAAACCACATTCGTCTACGAATAGCCACGGGAACATCTTCCAGCAGTTCCGGCAACGTTTCTTCAAGAAATATCCGATAAACCGCCCGTCGAGTCGGGCAGGCAGCAGGTACGGCCCAATCAACTTGCCATGGACGATACCGCGCCAAACATTGACGGCGAACCGTTCTTGATGAGCATGCACCCGTGTAGCATGTGGATTTTGCGTGCCGCCCACACGTGAGAATTGTGCATGTTAAACACACCCTCACGTGTGAAACAGGCCTCATCTGAGAACAGCACATAAGCCGGAAAATTAGGCTGCACCGTCTGCTGCAGAAACCAGCGTGCGAATTCCACACGAAGAGGGTAATCCCGAGGTTGTAATGCCTGGACTCTCTGACGATGAAACGGATGTAACTGCTGCTCGTGCAACACTCTCCAGACCAGGTCGTGGTTCACAACCGAGGATACGTGCAACACCTCGCGTGCTTGCGCTTGGATTGTCCTCAAATCGCCGTAGGATTTCTTCTTCCATGTCAGAGTGCGCACGTTTCTCTCCCGACCAGTGTCATGCATGTTTACATGGAATGTTCCAGTTTTTCGCAGTCGCCGATGCAAATGCGCAAACGTTTGGTGGTTTTGGCACACGTCTGTTTGGGAAGCGCTGTCGGTACACCTCACAGCAGCTCTTCCGTTTCCATTGGCAGCCCCATACACCATATGCATGTCAGCCATCTCAGCAGTCGTGAAGCGCTCCATGTTACGCGTACTACGTCCGATTTAAGAATGCCCGCGGCAAGCGCGAGTCTAGCCCACTTCACCTTTTAGCCAATTGCAGCGGCGCCCTCTCGCGCCGAATGGTGACGTCAGCGGACATACACTTATAGACGAAAAGGGTTTGTCTTGTGTTGCCTATCCCCCATTACAATTTGTACAGAAAGTTTTCAAACACCCTGTATATATATTATAAGCAATCTCATTCAGAATGAAATTTTAAAGTTATCACTGACATGAACAATGATATATATATATATATATATATATATATATATATATATTATATGTTAAAACTACAGATATACTTTTAAACCTAGCTATGTTTAGAAATGCGTCGTATGAATGAAGTGAATGTACAAATTTGTTTCTGAGATACATATACCTGTTAAAACTGCTTGAATGTTATCAACTTCTTTTTATAGAAGTCAGGTTTTATAAAGTCTTTGTTAAAGGTACCGTAAATATTGTTGGGTTTAAAATGCAGTATATGGTGTAATTTGTGAATTATGCTATAATTCAAAAAATAGTTAAAAATTCTTGGATTCACTTACGCTCATAAAAGTTGGCATGATTATTATGGAGGGATGAGAATTTTTTGATAGCCGCACAGTGTGATCAAAATTTACCCCTCTTTCTGGAGATCCTTTTCACAGGTTTTAGCGTTTCAGTTGAAATTGAACAGGTTTCACGTTCAGTCGCTGCTCTTTATAGAGATCCCAATGTCTGAAAATTCTTTGAAGACCCTGTTCTTTAGATATCCCCATAAGAAGAAATCACAGGGATTACATCAGATGAGAGAGAAATCATGCAAGGCGACATCCGTAAAGACGGGTGGGTACCTGTTGGAGAAGATTCTCTAGTTAAAAGTTTCATGCCAAAAAAATTTGAACTGTTATCCGAGCATGCGAAGATAAACATTTTTATCCCTTATTATGTCATTGAAGACTGAACCAATGCGACAATGGCGGGGCGGGTCGTGATAAGAAATTGCACTTCCCAGATTCGACATGTTATTTCGTAAGGGAAAGGACGTTTAGAGCATCTCATTCACAACAATCATGCTAAGCTTCATAAACGTAAGTTAATTCATTGATTTTTGTTTATTTATTTATCTAATTGAAACTGACATAATTAAAAAGTAACTTCTTATACAGAGTAAATTACAAATATAAAATAATTAATTGCAAGCCATTCAATTACCGGAAATTAATTAATTTCTGACTAATTATTTACTAATTTCAATCACTTCGAAAGTCCATTAATTTCGCAGTAATTTCAAATTCAAATTAGTTATTGATAAAACCCACTTCAGAGAAAATCTAAGCAGTTTGTTTTCAATAACGACATAGAATTTTATATACTTCAGCTTTGCCAAATAAGTTATGAGGCAATGAGAGTTACCTTTCATGGCAATACTTTAAGGGCAAAAAGGGAAAATCTGTTGAATATCATGCCCCTGAAACGGTGTGCAGCAGACTTTCTCATTTATGTCCCTCAATTACTTATATACATTAAACACATTTTAAGTGTGAATTTAGTTTTGTTGGAAATGAAAGTAATCATATTTGGAATTCACTGAATGGTTTACTTGGTTGTTTGACCTGATTCCTATAATTAACACAAAACCTCCCTTATAGAATATTTTATAAATATGTAAGCAGATAGATATTCAGCTTGTAAAGATCATTAAGGTGAAGAAATTTTGGGGATTTGAACATACGGCTTGTATATTCTCAGATGATTTGGGCACCTGATATGATCCAGACAATTTTTATACAATACGTTTAATGAATAAATAATTTAATGGCTTGTATTTCCCAAAACTGCTATGTTGTATAGGATGTGAGGGTGTGCAAGGGTGTAATATAGATTGAGCATTATATATTTTGGAATGTGGTGTTTTAATTTATGCTAGATATAAGTGAACTTTGACAGTTTACTTTAAATACCTGTCTTTATATAAATACCGGTGAGGTTCATGTTTGTTCTTTCCTGTAAATTATCTAAATCTTTACCCGATATGAAAGGTGTCGTGTGGGATTGAATGAAAATCTCATCTGTAGTTATCTAATCTGACGTGTTACTGTCTATTATTTAAATAGGAATTGAACCAGTCTGAAAATACACCTTTACTTCATAATGAGCCAACTTTGGGATTAGAATCGAGTTCTAATTGAATATTTTATTTAGTCAGAAGCTTTGGATAGGTTTAGGAAGATAACTGAAGTCTTTGATGATGCCAAATTTTCAAGGTTCTTCGGTTAACGCAATAGCGGCATCTTCCGCAGAGGTTTTTGCCTTAAACCTGAACTTAAAGGGTGACAAAAAATATTTTCCTCTGTGAAGAATTCAATTGTCGCTATAATGTTTGATGTTATCAAAAAAATTTTCAATGGTCGGCAAGATATATTTTGGACATTAATGTATGGCAACTTCCGGATTATCATTTGTAAATATAAATCCTATGCGAGCCACTTTTAGAAGATCGGAACAATATCCGGTCTGAAGAGAACAATTACAGAGGACGGCAAGTAATTCCAAGCTGATACCAGACATGGGGTAGTTGTAATTTGTAATTGCAATTTATCGTAATTAATTACATTTTTCATGTAATTGGTAAGTAATTTTAATTGACTACCTAAAATGTAATTGTAATTAGTTACATTGGGAAACCAAGGTAATTGATACAGTTACAGTCAATTAATTTCAGTTACATTGTTTTTTCGGCCTCTCAAGCAGAGTGAAAGTTCTTTTGTCTTATATTAGCATTTTTTGAGTGCTTTATCTTTGGTTTCATTAGACCATACCACATACATATGTCCAATGTCAAATTGTCTATAGCAAGAACTGCTTGATGAAAAATACAGTTACATGCAATGTTAAAAAATAGTACATTTTATTGACCAAAAAAATTATCTAGTTTTCATTCAAGATGATGGCCAAAACTGAAAATGGAATTCAAATACCTAAATAGAAAAGCATGACATAAATCTAATAGTTTGTATTTACGAAAAATATGCAATTTTTTGTAAATTTTAATTGTAATTAATTACTTTACTAAGTAATTGTAATTGTAATTAACTTTTTACCATCTACAGTAATTGTAATTGTAATTAAGAATATGTCAAGTAATTGCAATTAATTATATTGACCATGTAATTGCCCCATGCCAGGATGATACCACTATACGATTTATATATTTTGTTTGATATAGAGTGTATACAGCATTTTTTGTTTTTAAGAGTATTTATTACTGTTTTTACATCACTTGAGGTTATTGAGGTTATTATATGGCTGAAGGAATTCTCGAATGGGATGATATTGCACCCCTCCGAGTCCGCTCCTGCCTTCCAACCTCAGTAATATGTTTAGTGAGTTCGCTCGATATGGTCATTAAATCAGTAACCTAATTATTATTTTAAGAGGTCTCGGTAGAAAACATTTTAAGTTAACTATAATTCAAAATCAAGTTACATTTCTGAATTACTTTCTTATATTATGCCATTATATTTGTGTACAGTACTTTACTATTTCATCACAACTTTGCATTTAAAAGTGGGAACACCCCTTCATTTATAGTCTGATCATGAAATATAACGCTGCTTGCATACTTAATTAACTTCATTCAGTGGGATGTAATTAATAACAGTAAACAGATAATTTTGCTTATCCGAGTCGTTAGATGTAATGTGTAACGCATGCCTTTATTCAAAGTACTGAATGCTTCTTGCTAAGACAAATAATTTCGCCTTTAATTTCAGACTTTTAATAAGTAATTCAATTACTTTAGAGAGGTAATGTGATTACCTTTTATTTGTTTCAGAAACAAAGTAATTAATATCATTATTTTTTTTACCTTTTGAAGATATTAACTATAACTGTAGTGAATTACTTTACAAAAGTAATTTTTACAACGCTGGAAAATGTATTAGGAATATTTTCATTTATGAAGAAGGAGGGGGTCAAGGACGAACGCTCGCAAAAACGCCTCCATCCTCATAGATGGAGAAGAATGACAGTGAACTTCCACCAGGAAGGAAAAATACCAGATGAAAGACATAGACCTATTTAGTTTTCCTCGGAAGGGTGTCAGCACAGAAGAACAGTTGTTGAGAATAATAGGAGGGATCCCATCAAGACCGTACGACTTGAAGTAATTCTTCTTCATCAAAAAAAACAAACATATTGTATAGGAGTTACAGGTACATTAAATGCTTTGAAAACCAGTCGATAATGCTTTGCTAGGAAAATGAGAGAATTAGTAAGAACAATATGCTCATGATGATCCAATTTCAGGATGATAATACGTAGAGAGTATGTATGCCAAAGACTCTGACTTGTTTTTAGATAATTTTTAGATTAAGTAATACGTTTGTTAACATTAAAATGCTGAAAAGGAAGGCGAAAAACGGCCGAAGAAAAAAACATACTCAGCTCCTCGGCTTCCAAGGTCTCAGACACCTTTCAATTGTCGTAAAACTAAAATACTCTTCATAGGCGTTCTAACCAACCTTAAAATGGTTTAAAGAAACAAAATTGTATGCCATCAAGTAAAAATAGGTTACAAGAACGACACTTGCAAATAGCTTGTAGACAGCACTTTCAGAAGTATCCAAGTGTACAAAATACTAATTTATGTTTTCATAAGCACAATTAATTAAATTATAGAATCAGCTTTATCTCTTATATTTACCTTATGTCAACAATAATATAAGGTGCATAATACTCATGGTCAACGCTGTATAGCAAAAGAGAGAGAGAGAGAGAGAGAGAGAGAGAGAGAGAGAGAGAGAGGAGAGAGAGAGAGAGAGAAAATTCTAATATGTATAACTGATTTATACACTTATACACTGACTTGCAAAAATAATTTCTTCACTCTTCCTTCTGAATAGCTTGACTTCATTCAGTATTACATATTCTAGTTTACAAACGAATTATGTCGTAAATTCAGGAATTATGGGCTTCTGTGGGTCTTTCTTGGTGGAGTAGGGATTCGAATCCCACAGAAAGCTTTAGGTTTCCTCCGTTATATGATCTCAAGCATTATTATGATCTTTCTCTACATGTGTTCTCTTTCCCTAACTGTGCTTTGTTCTTTCATAAGAGGTACGTCATCTTTCACGATCCACAAACCCTTTCTGTATACGATACATTTTGTTTGTAAACTAAACACAGGCTTTGATCGTAAAAAGGGCAGTTCAGTAGTTTTTCTGGATATTCTCACTCTTTATCACAGAAAATAAAGACTTCCCCCAACCTCCTATACATAGAAATATTATCTTCTACTGTCTCAAAGCAATAGAAAAAGAAGTTTTGAGCACCATTTCTTCTATCTAAAGAAGTTATGTATCATTAAAAGAATTTATTATATCACCTGACAAGAAGCTTCGATACCCAAAAGAAGGAAAACCTTCCCCTAGAATGCACCCTCAAAAAGAAGTTTTAAGTTTTAAGTGTAGAAGGTTTCACTTTGATTGTATAGTTGCGAAAAATAATTTACTAAAATGGCTACTTTTCTATTTTTAATAAAATAATGCAATGCACCATGATCAGTACTTGGATTTGTCGAGTCGCAACTAATATGTACACGGTGTCCCAGGAGGAAATGTCAAGAATGCACCATTTCACTCTTTGGGTATTTCTAAGTAGAAAGTATTATATCAATATGGGTCTGATTCCCAACCGTTACCGAGATACAGGCCTCTACATTTGGGTAATTAAAACATAATAAAAAGGCGATCTTAGATACTATTTAATGACACTTGTGGTTTACAAAAAGTACAAACATACAATACACTATTGCACTTATTGCAGAATGGTTTCAAAGTGACCCCCTCCTTCTTCAATGCACACGGCGAGCCTCCGATCCATCGAGTCTTGCCAAGGAAAACGCGGAAGTTCATTTCTGAGGTTTATGAACGCATCCTGTATACGTACAACCAACTGTTCCCTAGTTTCGGGCTTACCCCGCTGATAAACGTTACTCTTCAAGAAACCCCAGACAAAAAAATCTAGCGGAGGTAAGTCAGGCGAACGAGGGAGCCATGCCACAGGTCCTCCACGTCCAATCCACCTTCCCGGAAACCGTAGAGGCCTGTATCTCGGTAACGGTTGGGAATCAGGCACATGTCGATATAATACTTTCTACTTAGAAATACCCAAAGAGTCAAATGGTGCATTCTTGACATTTCCTCCTGGGACAACCTGTATATATATATATATATATATATGAAAATTATTTCACGAAGGTAACACGTGAAAAATATTTATGATGAATAAAACCACGAAGGAAAGGAAACACAAAATGGTGCTCAAGCGCTTTCGTCTAATGACATCCTCAGGAACACTGAGTGTTCCTGAGGATGTCATTAGACGAAAGCGCTTGAGCACCATTTTGTGTTTCCTTTCCTTCGTGGTTTATTCATCATATATATATATATATATATATATATATCGAGAGAGAGAGAGAGAACTGATAGGTTTGTTTCCAGGAAACCTCAAACGTATAATGAAATGGAAAACCTAAGACACCAGTTCTTCATGTTCCCAAAGACAATTGTTACCTTTTCCTTACTTCAGTCTTGTTAGTGACAAGACTGAGAAAGACCTGTCTGCAGCCCTGGAGAAAATTTTCACCCATATTTTAAATTCGTTTTTAAATTCTTCCACTATAGGATGTTACTTTCGTTTTGAGGATAGATTCCCGTCGCTTTTGTGTGCGTCATGCGTCTATAAATTTGATTGCTCACACTGCAAGAGTGAGTCTTACATTGGAATTACCATTCAGTTACTTTAGTTCCGCATTGACCAGCATTTGGGTAAGTCGTCTCGCACCGATCGTCCCATCAGTAACCCAATGAAATCCATAACACGTGAACATTCGGTTGGATGTGACACTCCCTTTTCACTAGATAATTTTAAGATTTTAAATGTAAATAATAATATTAGTAATCTTAGATTATTGGAATCTATTTTTATTTTTAAACGTAAGAAGCCTTCTTTAAATTACACCTTTCCTATCACTTTGAATGTTTTAATGCAAGATTTATTTCGTAAATTTTATTTTGTGATTGTTTTAAAATTTTACTTATTTTTTACTTTTTAGAATTTTAGAATTTACCACTAAGATGAGGGTTGTATCCCTCGAAACGTCGGATTTATATTAAAGTCATGCTGTATATTGCTTACTTGGTCTTGCTTTTCATTATATATATTGTATATATTGTATATACAGTATATATATAAATATATAATATTGCATTAGCACGGAAGAAAAACACATTTTCCCTGCAAAACTAATATAGCAAATGTACAATTAATTATGGCTATATTTTTAATACTTTATTTCTGATCTTTGAAAACATCTTTAAGTTATAATGAAACTCATTTTAAAATTTTTTTTCCTTTCTTGAGATAGAATTGATTTTTTCAACAAAACAAAATTCAAAAAGCGAAAACAAAGTTTTATAATTAAACATCGAATTTTTTAATGCAATGTGATAGGGCTTCATTTTCTTCCCAAAGTAAATTTTACTCCAAAAAAAATTAACTTAATTAAAAAGTAAGAAAAGAAAGGCAAATAACGAACTTTAATTATAAGCCATATATGTACAGTTGTAAAAAAGGATACCTTACAAACGCTTTGAATTTTGACTTCAAAAACAAAATCAAAATTATATTATCGTCGCTGACTATGAATCCATCAGCTCCCGGATCGAGACCCGGTGACGGCAGGTGGCGCGCAGCAAACCCAGTTGTTCATCCTTTCACACAATAAAAATTGGTTGGTAGATAAATGGGTACCCTGGGTAGTCTAGTGGTTAAGACGGTGTGTTGCTGGTGGGGCGTGGTTCGGATTCCACGTTAAATTGTAGGTCTAAGGTGGAGTGACAAACTTGACCTTTGTCAGAATGAACAATTCGGGCGGAAGCTAAACCAAGGTTAACCAAGGTGTGTGTGTGTGTGTATATATATATATATATATATGGGATGGATTTCACAATTAAATACGTGAAATTAGTAAATGCTGAACACCCACAGGGTAAAATAAAAAGTGATTCAAGGCTTTACTAACGTGTTGTTAAATACACGAAAGACCTTGGAATCACTTTTTACTTTCTACATGGATGTAAATGAAATATACACTGTGTGTATATATATATATATATATATATATATATATGAAAGACTATATTTTAAGATTATTTTTATAGTCTCAATTGATTCCTTCTTTTCATAAAACTAAACTTCTCCGCGTTTTTAACTGAAGTTTCGTGTATTTTATGTAGCCTTTGAATGTAGCTGTCACTTCTGATAACATAATTTCCGTATAAATCCAAACGCTTCCAAAGAGTTGCTCTTTAAGCTGGAAGAAGAAGAAGAAGAAGAAGAAGTTATAAAGGTTGTAGGATAACAAAGATTCGAAAATACACTCAAAACTAACCGAAGAAAGAATCTATGTAAAAGAGAGAGGAAAACACATTACAGGTAAAAATAAAGAGAAATACAGTTTATTCCTATAATGTTTACACATATGAGCGTGTAAAGCCTTCATACAAAAATAATAATATTAGTAAAGTATAGAATAAACAAAGATCTTTTCCCACAAGCCACTGCTGATAGAAATGGTTGTAAACAAGAGTTATAGGAAAGTAGGAAAAAATATAATAAAAAGAAAGCTTTAGAGTTCATTCACACCATACGTACACTTATCTTACTATCAATTCCACATCTGAGGTAGGCGTAAAATAAAGGAGAGCCATAGCACGCAACACCACTTAATCTAACCTCCAACATATATTTTTTTAAAGATTGTTTATTTGTATTTTCATTAAACAGAATTATATTCTATCGGTGAAAGCTAAAGACTATCTACTACACTGAATTTTTAAAATTAATTTAATAATATCGAAATCTCTCGTTATGAATTGACTGAAGAAACGGGCCGATAATCCACAGGACCACCATTCAGTCAGCGCCTCCAATTGCTGTCACAACTCTTCCGACTGTGTGTCTGTATATGTGTGTTTTAAGGGTTTCGCAAAATTAGATGAATAATCCCAGTTTATGCAAACCTCCCTATGGACACAATAGCACCCGGCAAAAATAGAAACGTTTTAGAATTTTATTTCACATTAAACAACGAAATTTTGTTACAGTTAACTAATATATAACGATTTTCCTGAAAACTACCAACAATTCTAAACTTTATCCCCAAGATGCTTCCCTTCAACTGAGTGCATCTATTCGGAAGTTTTGACTCGTGAGAGTCCTTATAAGGCTTTCCGTCTCAACAGAAAGGGTGTCATCAGAGGACTCTTTGTGTTCTGAAACCATATCCGGACAGCGCCTATATTTATTGGCAAAGGGGAACACTATTACTATTTCTCCTAACTAAACCATCATTAAAGCAACTTAGAGAGAGAGAGAGAGAGAGAGAGAGAGAGAATAAAGAAAACTAGACTGTCACATACCATCCTTACACTTACGAGCGTGTAAAGTTTTCACACCCAAACTTAAGAACACTCTAAACAGAAAAGTTCGTAAAGCATTCAAGTCGAAGTACCTAAATGGTCTTTTTGTAACTTTAACGTTCCAAGTAAGACAGTGCTCCTACCCTTATAAATTCCCACTTTTTATAGCTTTTCGCTTTTTTAGGTTAAAAATTAGAACCAGTAAATTTTTAGCTAGTGTCTATTAGTTTCCTTAATTTCGCTAACTTGAAGAGTAATCTTGGCTTAACCTAGTTTGAATTGTAATACGGAATTACACGGTTTGAAATTTTCATGCCATAGGGAACTTTACTTCTTGCAGTGTAGTAGTAAATTATAGAAAGAGACACGGTCTCTGGGCTACGTGGTAACCACTTTCGCAACACCGCTTCCCATCGATCAAAGAAACTAAATGACATTCGGTCTGGGTAGTAGTTGAATGTGGTGACTGTCCTCTGCGTCCGGATGATGTAGCGACCCTTTGTTCGGATCCCACGTAATAAAAACTAAAATATGGTCATGAGAGGTTTTTTTTTTTTACAGGCATGCGACATACTGAAAGCGTTCTTCAATTTGCTTTGCGAAATTATGTGAGGAATTTAGGCATTGTAATTTCTTATCACGGTTTCCAGTCGATATAGAGCAATAATAATTATTCGATCATTCGAGAGGGCCAGAAACTGGCACACCGCTCAGGCCAGAAGAACGCGGCCCACTGCGTTAACTACTGTATTATTATTAACCAGCACCATCGGGAGTCGAACCCTTGACCTCAGTGCCTTTACTTCGCTTATAGGGAAACAGTGTTACCCACTGAGTTACGGGTGCTGGTTTCACATTCAGTCGCTCTTTTAGAGATTCCAATGTATTGAAATTTTACTTGAGGAATCTGTTTATTAGACATACCTCCCCCCCCCCCTCTCTCGCACAAAAAGAAATCACAGTGATTGAGGTCTAGCACTAGAAGAGGCCATGCAAGAGAAAAGTCGTGAAGATGGACCGAACGTTCCGACCGAACGTTCTTTGTAGAAAGTGCAAAATGATTTTTGCCGTATGAGGACTTGCGCCGTCATAATGAAACCAAACTCTGCCCATATCAATGTCTTCGCTCACCCCTGGAGGATGTGAAGGAAAACATTTTGATGTAAACGAAACGCCGGAGTTGTCTCGTAATTTCAGAAAGAGAAAGATACTTCGAGTATATTTTGTCTGTTCAAAACTTATCTGCACATGTAATGACTAAACTGGGACGAAGAAAAATTGGTTCCTATAAATTTTATTAAGAATCATAACATAGTACTAAAGAATCCTGAAAGCTTTGTAAAATCTCTATCAAATTCCAACGAATAAAACAGTCGAGCACGAGCTTAATAACAGGAACCTCCAAGAGTGGAACCAAGGTCTTTGAAGCTTCCTCTTGTCCTTGTAACTCTTTGTAACTCTCTTACCCATAAAAATCCACCTTAGCTAGGGTATATCCAAAGAAATAGAAGATATCTGAGAGCTGAGAACTTTTTTAAGGTCATTAGTCATAATTTCTGCCAAAGCTTAAACACGCAAACACAAAGCGCACTTAGCATTGAATTTATCGCCGAATATTTCGTTCGTGATATGAGCATCTTGTTAAGCACACTAGAAAATGTATTATCACATAAAAAATGACGCCATGATAAACAGGGAAAACATGAACCTATTATTCTCTCTCTCTCTCTCTCTCTCTCTCACTGTTATTTTTTTTATTAATTTTATTTATTCATAACTTCATACTTCAGTGAAAGATTCCGAGAAAATATAATTCATACAGTATATTTATATATTTTATGTTGTAAATGAAAAAATTTTATGTGTACAGATTATACACAGTAGTATATGTAATATATTGTAATTTAATATGTGGGAAAAGAATGAGCATTTGCAAAAATATGTATATAATAACTACAATATATCATTCTATTCCGATACAAGTGTCGTATTTTCATATCCAGTATATTAAGTTTATTCGGAAAACAAAATTGAATATGAAAATTTGCTCATTACTCTTGAAATATGAACTAAAAAAATATAAAAAGCAAGTTTTAATTAAAATATGTTTGATTTCTTTTTATATAAATTCATTAACGAAAACATCAGAGAAGCCTTTTGTTCGTGTGAAACCTGTTAATTAAAAACAACCTTCAGTTATAATTAACTTCATTAATTTTTGAGTTATTTTTAAGAGAATTTAAATAATTTTAATTTTATTTAGTTTATTTCGCAAAATAGCTCGAAATTTCTTTATTATAAATCATTGTTTTAATTACAGAGTAAACAAGATGATTTAGGAAATTCAACTTCCGTTGTATACAGGAAAATCGGAGTAATTTATCTATTTTTTTTTAATATAATTGAAATAGATTCATAAAAAGAAGTTAATTAATAATTATTTATTAACTATATTATTAAATAGGTCTATTAATCTTGACTGTCTGTAATAGTTTCATTATGATTATTATTATTATTATTATTATTATTATTATTATTATTATTATTACTGCATATATATGAAATTAGTTTTTTTTAGTTTTAATTATATATCATCCAATACTGTAATTTCATCAGTCCTAAATTTTAGTAATTTATTCATGTAATAAAGAAGAGGTCTTAAATAACTCATTACAGTTTAGAATGGGTTTACAGACCCAAAATATCACATCTTTTCATCATCTTAAATCAATTACAAATAGCTCAGTAAGTTAAGATATTTTTATGTTTCTTTTTAGTTTTAATTATATATCATCCAATACTGTAATTTCATCAGTCCTAAATTTTAGTAATTTATTCATGTAATAAAGAAGAGGTCTTAAATAACTCATTACAGTTTAGAATGGGTTTACAGACCCAAAATATCACATCTTTTCATCATCTTAAAATCAATTACAAATAGCTCAGTAAGTTAAGATATTTTTTACCAAGTCTCGAGTAACAAAATCATGTAGAAATAAATCTGAGCAGTGAACTTCAAGTACAGTATTATGTAAATTATAAATACCAGAACGCAGAGACGAAAATTGCTGTCATTGATGACAAGCAATTGATAAAAGAATTCAGATCAAACAGAAGGGTACCGGCAAGTCACTATAGGAATGTGTATAGGTGCCATTTTAGTATTCTGATAAATATTTTAAGAAGTGGTCCTACTGTATTATGTCTGCTATGATATTATTTACAGGATTTCCCCAAAAATGGATGTATATTTTATTATTGGGGGTTCATCTTGAGAAAGGTCAGAGATTCGGGGTTTTATTTTGCATACATTTAACAGAATAATATAGCTGAACCCTCAAACAGTGATGCCACGTTTGCAGCTGGAACAGGAAAGCGAGATCGATGAGTGGCTTCATGTAACAAATTCTCTGACGCAAGTGCAGAGGAACTTTAGCAGAGAATATGGATGTAGAGATCTACCCGATAGAAAGACATCAGGAATTGTTAAAAAATTTCAAACAAAAAGAAATGTAAGCAATCAGCATACGGGTAATAGAGGTAGGCGACGATCCACAAGAACTGTGCAACACGGAAATATAGTTCGTGAAAATATTGTGCGTAGTCCGAAGGCAATGCGACGTTTGTCAGCAGAAGTAGGTATTTCACGAACATCTGTGCATCGTGTACTCCGTACCGAATTAAACCTTTTTCCCTACAAATTCATTCACAAACTTCACTGATAATGTTCAAAAATAAAAACGAATCGAATTCGCAACATGGATGTCAGCAAAGTTAAAAGAAGATATTTATGGGTGACTAATCTTCCTTCATGAAGCAGTGGAGTGGCGCCCATACTAACCTCATCTCACACCCGTTGACTTTTTTTATGTAGGGTTACATAAAAAACAGGATCTATTCTACCATACTTAAGACACTTGAAGACTTAAAAACCAAAGTCTGTTGGGTAATCAACATCTCATCTGAGCTATTTCCAAAAATTATGTCAAACATTTTTGTAAGGTTGAATATTGTGTTAGAAAAAATTGGCGATTACACTGAACATGTTGGTTAATTAAAGTTAATAAATTCCTATGTTTTACGTACTGCATTTATTCCCTTTGTCTTTGTGTCTAGAGCCTTTTTATTTTTTTAGCTTAGAACATTTATTTAGAAATAAAGAAAGATTTTGGGACAACTAGTATATCTGATATTTTCAGTGTTTAATGTTTCCTCAAACCATAAATTTTCAGTGAAAAGCCAAGTTTGTTTATTTATTGATCGCGTCTTTTTATTCAACTGATATAAGAGAAGTTGTACGCAATATAACCTTCATAATATCGTTATTTATTTATCCTGTCATCTTGTCAGTCATTCCATCATTTTTTTATTTGTTTGCTTAGAGAGAGAGAGAGAGAGAGAGAGAGAGAGAGAGAGAGAGAGAGAGTAAATTTCATTCCTCGTGAAATATTAATGGAAAGAAATTTTGAAAAATCGGGTTATGGTTGTGAAATTTCCGACTGTGTCCTTCTTCAATTAATTATAGCAAATAATAGGAAACGCATTATTCATCATCTCAAGATATAACAATGAATAAAGTAGAAATTAATTGAAAATGTAGATAATGAATAATTAATTTTAAAAATTATTTTTAGACATTATGAGCATGTCTGGAAATTGACGTATTTGATTATTTTTTAAAATTCTTAGTAATATTCATTATAAAAACTAATGGGATGTGGTCATAAAGCAAAAACTTCGCAGAAAACGAAGACCTCCCGCAAACTTCTATACACAGAATTGTTACCTTCTATTGTCTCATACCATTCAAAAAAGAAGTTTGAAGACCATTTCTTCTATCTAAAGAAGTTATATATTATTAAAAAACGTTCTTATATCATTTGACAATTTACTTTGATACCCAAAAGAAGGAAAAACTTTCCCTAGAATATACCCTCAAAAAGAAGTTTAAGTTCTAAATTTAGAAGGTTTTATTTTGAGTCTTCGCATTCATTATAATAACTTTTATATCCACAGTTAATTATATAATGATGTTTCATAAACGTAAAGTGATAGAGGAATTCATGTCAGTAATAACAATAACTAATACAGTATCATTTAACACTTTCTTAATTCATGAGAATAGGAAAATCGTCCAGAAATTCTGAGTTGTGCTTCCCACGACTCTTTAGTCGTCGTCATTCGGCTCAGTTAGCCCAGGCTCAAGCCCCGACCACCTCACTTCTTTGGGGATATGGGACATGGATGTTACCTTAAAAATGAAAAATAATAATCTAATAATAATAATAAACTAATAAAATTATAGTGATAAATAATAAAATAAATAACAATAATATATATATATATATATATATATATATATATATATATATATATATATATATATATATATATATATATACACAAGGTGTGGCATAAGTCGGTTTACCGAGAATAATGGAATCACCCTGTGAAGAATAATATTTATTATTTACTACAGAAATTATTTAAAGTATCCTACATCATGTTCAATACCTACGTTGCATCTTTGAACGACTGAACAACAAGTAGGGCAGCACAGTTCTTTGTTATTATTCAACGTTTCGAACTCTTGGCGTATCAAAGTCATCGTGTGATCGAAGTCCCGAGGTTTCTGGCCGTTGACTCTATCTTCGATTATTCCCCACATTGAATAATCACTGTGATGTAATTATTCAATGTGGGGTATAATCAAAGATGCCTAAGCGTGTGTATGTATATACAGTATACATGTGTGTGCGTATTGTATGTGTATATATATATGTATGTATGTATGCTCCCTGTAGTAACTGATGTGCACATCCCCTCGTATAAAAGCAATAGCAAATTGTAATATTGATATTATTATCGTTGTTCTTGTGTTAATATGCTTAGGAATGCATTAGCTGTCGCACTCTCATATACTATATAACCTCGTTAACCTCGTTGCTGTTCCGTGCGTTGGTCTCTCTTCACACGAAAGTCAAACTGGTGGCCCCCGCCTCTAGGTCTGGCTTGGTGGAGGACCGAGTTTGCTTTCTTGCACTCTCCACTGTACATAGCCACGTACACCCGGCTCATCTGGTAGCGTCCTGAGCCAGGCATCTAGTCTTCTATTGAAGACTTCAACTGTGACCCCTGTAATGTTTCTGAGCTCCTTTGGAGGATGGTTAAAAGGTTTTGGCCCCCAGACACCTAAGCTATTTTCCTTCAGTGTTGAAGAGGTCCCTTGTCGGGCCTTTAATTTGGGAACACTACACATACTGCCTTTCCCATTTTTCAGTGTTGATTGAAAGGTAATTGGGTTTAGTTTGAGGCTTGGTACCAGTTTTTCAATCATTTTCCATATGTAGATTATGGTGTACCTCTCTCTTCTTCTTTCCAGGGAGTACACATTTAGTTTACGTAGTCTTTCCTAGAAGTTGAGCTCTTTGCAACCATCAATCTTTGCTGTGAATGTCTCCGCGTTTCTTCTAGTTTATTAGTTTCTTCCTTTTTATATGGGGACGTCAAAACTGAGCAGTATTCAAGTTTTGGTATAATCAGTGTTTTTAGCAGGGGAATCATTATTGTCCTGTCCCGCGACTCCTTTTGCTTCATTTATAGCTATCTGACTTTGTGTTTCGAATTTCTTATCATTGGTCATTATTACCCCTAACTCGATCGCTTTCGTGCTTCTCTGGATTTCCTGTTTATCTGGAGCATAATATGCAGCCTCATTTCTACCATATCTCACGAGCTGAAATTTCTCGGTGTTAATTGTCATGTTGTTGTCTTCTGACCATTTTTATATTTTGTTCGTGTCACTCTGCAAGGCCTCCACTTCATTTACATCGCTGATTTTTCTGCTGATCTTTGTATCGTCTGCAAAGGATGTCCCTTCCTTAAGGGCCCAATAGCGGCGGGCGTTTTTGTTTTCCTTTTCGCATAGCTATAGAAGTATTTTGGATTTTTCTTTATTGCTTCTACCGCCTTTTCCTCTTCCCTCTCTCTATAGTTCTTTATCAGGGTTTGTATTTCCCTATCAATACCTTCCAGTTTTTCTTGTATTACTTTCCTGGCATTATCTCCGCAGTTAGCTAACTTCGCCTCCACTCTCTTTCTTTTGCGGAATATTCTTCTCTTTTGCCTCTCTAGCTAGCTCCTCTTTCTTTTGGCTGTGATTTCGGAGCATATATTTCTAAAATTCTCAGCGTCTTTTCTTCAAGATTGTTAGAATTTCTTCAGTTGTTTTATTCTTTAAAACTGTTCTCCACTCTATTTGGGCCATGTGCGATCTGATTGCTTCTCAATTTATAGTTTTGGAGTTCAAGTTAAAGGGCCCAAATTTGCTTCTTTCCTCAATATGTGTATTGTCTTTTAATGTTGTCGCCATATTTGTTGATATCTCGATGAAGTTGTGGTCTGAGATAATGGTTGGGGTTATTTATATATCAGCAATTAAGTTCGTGTTATTCGTGAATACCAGATCTAGGCATTTATTTTTTCTGGTATTTTCTATTATCTCCTGTCAGCATAAACTCATTTGTGTTGGCACCAAGTTTCGTGAAAATCGATCCAACCATTTGAACCTACAAAAGAGACAGACAGACAGACGGATGGACGGACCGAGAGACGGTCAGACCGACAGACGATGAATTATGGTATTATTATTATTATTATTATCAGCACTATTGGAAGTCAAGACCCCGACCTCAGTATCTTCACTTCGCTTTCAAAGGAAACATTGTTAACTACTGAACCAATGGCGCTGATAAATAAGCCCTAACTGTTATTATAATGAAAAAGATTATTGAAATACATGGCCTCTAAAAACTTATATAAATGAAATTTTATATAGGTCATGACATTACCTTATTCTTTTGAGTTACCAGTAATCATGCATATAGAGGGTGATTCAAAATAATGTAGAAACATTCTGAAATAATGTGTTTTGAATACGAATAAGTAAACATCAAAAAACAACATTTAATAGTCATTTTATGTTAAATACACTGCGGTTTTCTTTGATACAGAGTTTCTTGGGCTGTAGATAGGTTGTCGTGGAACCGCTAGTGAATATCCTCCAAGGTCACCTGATCTTACACCTCAAGACTTCTCTCTGTGGGGGTACCTGAAGGACAAAGTATATATAGTACTAACTCTCAAAATATGCAACACTCACAGGAAGTGAGTGTTCAGGAAGTACGCAAAATCTCAAGAAATACGAACACTACTGTGTGCCCATTTGTTTTGGGACGTAAATTTCATTAATTTATAACTGTATGGAAACACTGAGAATCAGTTAAAATACTTAAATGAGTATTATGCGAGTATGGATGTGCCTCGGTGGTGTAGTGGTTAGCGTCGCTGACTACGGATCCATCGGCCCCGGGATCGAGACCCGGTGACGGCAGGAGGCGCGCAGCAAACCCAGCTTTTCATCCTTCCACACAATAACAAATTGGTTGGTAAATAAATGGGTACCCTGGTTGCCTAGTGGTTAAGAAGCTGGGCTGCTGGTGGGGCGTGGTTCGGATTCCAGGTTAAAGTGTAGGTCTAACGTAGTGACAAGCTTGACCTTCGTTAGAATGAACAATTTAGACGGAAGTAAAACCAAGGTTAACCAAGGTTATAAATTTGGACATTTCAGCGGACAGAGAAATTACTTTTACTACTAATAATAATACAGTAATAATAATAAGAAGAAGAAAAAGAAATTAGTATTTTAAAGAGAATTTTTTGTTCAAATCTGTAAAAGGTAATTCTGTTTATTTATATATATATATATATACAGGGTGTCCGAGAATTCTCTGTACAATTTTTGGCTGTTATTAAAAGTCAACCATGAAGTGTAGAAATTTCAGTGTTGTCTCATTTTACAGAGAATCTCATTAAGTTTTTTCTGATACCAAGTTTTGACAAGTTTTTTAGAAATTCCAGTGTTGTCCCATTTTACAGAGAATCTCATTAAGTTTTTTCTGATACCAAGCTTTGACAAGTTTTTTAGAAATTCCAGTGTTGTCCCATTTTACAGAGAAACTCATTAAGTTTTTTCTGATAACACGTTTTGACAAGTTTTTTCTTTTTCAGATATTCATATACACCCCTCATCCTTAATGAATCCACAGGAGAAAGCACAGTGTGTTGAATGGTTTATCGAAACAAAATCAGATACACAAGTTCAACGAAGGTTTAGAACTAATTACAACAGAAACCCTCCATCAAGAGTAACTATACGAGCTTGGTATAAAAGGTTTAAGGAAACTGGAAGTGTATCGCATAAGAAAGGAGCAGGGCGGCCTCGAACGTCTTTTGAAAATGTCGAGCGCATTCGAGAGGCTTTTGTTCGCAGTCCACGCAAGTCGACAAGAATTGCATCACGAGAGTTACAGATACCTCGTTCGACAGTGCATGATGTCTTGCGTAAACGTTTGAAGTCGCATCCTTACAAGTTGCAAATCTGCAACAGATTACGCAAGAAGATAAGGTCTCCCGTAAGGAATTTGCAATGACTCTGCTTGACAGAGTCGACCAGGACAATGCGTTCTTGGCAAGAATCATGTTTTCGGACGAGGCAACTTTTCATGTTTCAGGCAAGGTAAACAAACAAAATGTGCGCATATGGGGGTCACAAAATCCACATTGCATAGAAGAGCACAGCAGAGACAGTCCTAAAGTTAATGTGTGGTGTGTCCTGTTACATGATCGCGTGATTGGACCATTTTTCTTCGATGAATCAACAGTGACCTCCAATACCTACCTGGACATGTTGCAACACTTTGTCTATCCGCAGTTGGAAGCACTGCATCCACGCATCATTTTTCAGCAAGATGGCGCACCGCCACATTGGGCCTTGATCGTCCGTAAGTCCCTGAATGAGACATTCCCAAACAGGTGGATTGGCCGTGGAGGTGCAATTCATTGGCCGGCTAGATCTCCCGACATCACACCCTGTGATTTCTTTCTTTGGGGATTCGTCAAAGATCTTGTGTACAATACGCGGGTGACAGACATTGATGATTTAAAAGCAAGAATCACAGCTGCTATTGAGCGAATTGATGTGGATATGCTGCAGCGTACATGGCAACATTTGGATTATCGATTGGATGTTTTGCGAATCACTGATGGTGCACATATCGAATGTTTGTAACAACATTACTTTAATAAAAGAAACTTTTGAAACTACAGATTCTAAATAATCTTGTTTAAGAATTTTACGTGTGTTATGAAGAATTTTATTAAAAGATGAAATTGTACAGATAATTTTCGGACACACTGGAATTTCTAAAAAACTTGTCAAAACTTGGTATCAGAAAAAACTTAATGAGATTCTCTGTAAAATGGGACAACACTGGAATTTCTACACTTCATGGTTGACTTTTAATAACAGCCAAAAATTGTACAGATAATTCTCGGACACCCTGTATATACAGGGCGTCCCAAAAAAATGTATACACACTTTAACAGCTGATAGCTCAATTGATGTTTCTTTCTTTCCAAGTTAAACCCATTAGAATTAATAATGGCTGTCAGACTAAGCTTTGAACAAAGGAAATTCATTCTAAAATGCTACTGGAAGTGTGAAAACGCAGTTGAAGTGCAAAGACAGTTTAGGAGGGAGTTTCAAACAGATCCACCAACGCGACTTACCATCACTCGAATTAGAGATAAGTTTGAAGCCGATGGAACTGTTCAGAATGTCCACAAGAAGCGTTCCGGAAGACCACGGACATCGACAAGCCCCACAAAGCAAGAAAGAGTACTGGAAACGTATCACCAAAGTCCAAGAAAATCTGTGCGGCAAGCGAGTCGTGAGGTAGGAATTTCAGAATCGTCTGTCCAACGCATTTTGAAGCGCTGTCAATGGAAAGTTACATTCCAAGATTAGTCCATGCTATTAATGAAGATGATCCGGACCGAAGAGTGGAGTATTGCGAGTGGTACTTGGCACGATGTGGATGTGGATTGGAGAAGGGGTTTCGTAGAATACCCTCCGCGTTCACCAGACCTCACACCACTAGACTTTTTTTATGGGGATACTTAAAAGACAAAGTCTACGCTATAAAACCTGCAACAGTCGCTGAATTGAGAGCAGCCATTGAACGAGAATGCACACAAATACCAAACGAAATGTTTCGTGATGTTTGCGATTCCATTGCTTTGCGTTATCAGCAGTGCCTGGACCAGAACGGACGTCAGTTTGAAAACAGGCGTTGACAAAACAATTAAATAATGTCTGTAGATTCTATTACATTTTGAAAATGAAATGTATTTTAATAAACACTGCCTTTATAATTATTTAAAGTGTGTATACATTTTTTTGGGACGCCCTGTATATATGAAAATGAAAATGAAAAGGTTTATTGGCAGACTATACTCCCTATAACAAATATTATTAATACAATGACAGTTCACATACTAAGGATAAAAAATATATACAATTAATTAGAAATAATACAGTAATGTCGCAGTTAAGTGGAGCTTCAGACAGACGTTTTCGTACCAAGAAGTCCATAGCTTAGAAGATAAACGGCAGAACTCATGGATAGCTTGGATAATCAGGTTGGTTGATTTTTTAATTCTTTGCATTAAACTGTAGTGAGCACGTCTTGTTAACTCCGGGCAGCTCGGGACATTGCGGGTAGCATACATTTGCGAAGCTGAGCATCTCGGGAGTAATTTATGTAACAGTCTAAAGGTCCTATTGTACAGCAAATTTAGAGTTCTGCCAGAACCTTTTTTACAATTCACCCAGAGTTGCTGTCCGTATATATTATTGCAGAAAGTACGAAAGAGAGTGTCTTTAGCTTCACTTGTACAGAATCGAAAGTTCCTTATGGTCATATTCGCTTTAGCACACAGGCTTCGAGATTGTTTTCTTATATCCGAGTCATCACTCAAGGAGCTGGTAATAGTTTGACCCAAATACTTAAACTTTTGTACTTCCTCAATTACTTCACCATTCATTTTAAATCTTATATCAGCTGGCTTATTACAGCTTTTAAGATGAAATTGCAAAACCTTAGTTTTTGTAACATTAAAAAGAATATCATGTTTCTGCGAATACACTTCACAGACTTTTAGTAGCCGATCCAGACCTTTAACAGAGGGACTTATTAACACCATATCATCGGCATAAACTAAGTTATTTAGCCTTGTGTTATCTATACAACATCCCACTGTTGCCTCATTAAGTGTAGCAATTAATCCGTCAATATACACATTAAACAACATTGGGGAGAGCAAGGAGCCTTGTCTCACCACGAAAGAGGAGCCAAATCATTCGGATAGTACATTGCCCACCTAACAGTAAAAGATTGGTGGGAATACCAAAATTTCAATAAATTTAATATGTACATGGGAACCTTCCTGTCTTTTAGTTTTTTAAATAAAATATTATGGTTCACTCTATCATATGCCTTACTTATATCTAGGAAGCAGCTATAAATAGTTGAATTGCTGTCAATGTATTTAGATATTGTTTCTTTAAGTACATAGATACACAGGTCAGTTGAGTAGGACCTTTTAAAGCCAAACTGATTAGATGTCCATAGGAAATCATTTAATCGGAGTAACAAGAGTTTTTCTAGTATTTTCGAGAAGCAGGAAACAACAGCAATAGGCCTGTAATTATTGCTGGACAGAATGTCTCCGTACTTATTTTTGACCAGGGGCAAGATATATACCCTCATGAACTCTGCAGGGTATGGCTATGAGCAAGCATGGCTGATAGGAGCAATGATATATGCAGACACACTACGTCATTGGCATATTTTAAGTGCTCATTCGATAGGTCATCTACCCCTGACACAGAACCAGTCTTTAACTCCTTAATTAACCTCTTTACTTTAGGAACTGCTATCAAAGTATTTTCCTTTGTCCCTCCGACAGGCGTTTCGCTGCAATCTATCTTAAGATTATCCCTACTCACACTGTTAAGAATGTTAAACTAGTGGTTCTTCCACAGCTTTGCAATTTTATCCTCCCCCGATACCCCATCCATTGTCGGAGGGAGGACATTTTTGACACCCTTTTGATTCTTAACAAATTTCCAAAATTTGTTATTATCGTTATTTGTGCGAGCTTCACAGGCTTTTGCTGCTCGAATAGACTCTTGTTCCTGTTTACATCGCCTTATGGCCGCCTTATACTGACCCCTACTTTTACACATATTCATATTTACTGGTCCTAATCTGGGTCTACCATGAATGCACCACAAATCATAGGCGTCTTTCGATTCCCTCTTCAGGAGGGCAATAAAATCATTCCATCCAGGCATAATCTTAGTATGATAGTTGTAAGATTTACTGAGGGAGCTCCCTGCTTCTCTTAACAGGGATACTATCTTACTATAATACCTATCTATGAGTTTATATTGAGAATCATTTGAGCAAGGATTATTACAGGCAAGATGCAAAATTTTAAATTATTAAAGAGGTGACCTGTTCTGTAGGGTGTATCATGCTCATTGAAGCGCGATTTTCAAGATTGGCAGTATGTATTCCTATGTAAAATTAAATTTTAGGAGGGGTTTGTTTTTTTAACTTTTGCTAAAAATCACGTTTAAGTGTTCAAATTTCCACTTTTTCGTTTTCTGGTTATGTGCAGAACAACTGTGCAGGACATACACTGTAGTACAATTGTAACAGACCGGTTTCTTACCAAACAAAACCATTGTAACAGCTGTTGTAGGCTACTAGAGTTTCATTGTGATAATTTTCTGTTTCAGATACAAAGCTTGGTGAAGATTATGTCGCCACCATGGCTAAGCAAGGACGAAAGACCAAAAAAAGTTCTGATTCAAAGCTGAGTGATCTGGTGGGTCCAGGCAAGCAGTTATTTCCCACAGGAGTTCCAACCTGGAGAGCTGTGTTTCAGAGAGGAATCCTCCTCCAGGAAGAGAAGCTGCTTCTGGATGATATGAAGAGAGCTCAGTACCCTCTGCAAGATTTGGCTAAGGACTTGGCATCACTGGTACTGGCACAGTGGCGCAAAAGCAATGCCAAGTTCACTCCTCCTGTGATCATTCAAGAGAGATCCATTGCCAGGAAGATTCTTGTCAGGTGGAATGAAATGATTGACCTAGTGAATGGCAGAGTGAAGGCTGCAAAGAGAGAGAAGAGAATATCTGAACTTGATACGTTGTTTGACATAACAACCTGCAGACATGATATCACTCTCTGTGGAACTGAAGCATCTGGCTGCTCTGGCTGTGCTGCTAGAGTTCATGTCAACTGTGACTGTCCTCTGCCTCAGAAGATTCCAAAGCTAGAGCTAGAGTGGCTCCATTACCTCAGAAGTTTCTGGCTTCCGGATGGCATCTGTTGATGTGAAGGAAACAGTGAAGCAGGTGAAGGCTGCTAAGAGGAAGGGGGAAGAACAGAAGGCAGCTGAGAAGAGAAACAGAAAAGAGGAAGAAGAAAAGGAACTACTGCTTAGAGCTGATGATGAGGTGACTTCTTGCAAGAGTCTCCAGACAGAGCAGCTCCTACTGCTGACACAGATTTTTCCAGTATTGCATCAGGCACAAGCTCCAGTGTCAACACTGGCAAAGTCTCCACCTCTGTCAGGAGGAACTACATGGATATCTCAAGCACTGCTGCGGCTGCAGTCAGGTTCAAGGTGGCAAACACTTCTACAGCAGCCATTGCAACTGGTTTCTTGCAAGATCTCATCAAAGCTGGCCATCTATCTGCTGATAAGGCATATCTAGCTGTTGACAGGATGAAGATGTGGAGGGGCAAGGAGTCTGTAATAGGTGCCTCGGTGGAGGCCTTGGAGAAAAGGACAGGGGGAGAGGAGATCAAGGGAATTTTTTTTGATGGAAAACAAGATAAGAAGACAAAGATCATGAGGTACATTGAAGAAACTGGCCGCTTCCACCCTGATATTACAACTGAAGAGCACTATAGTGTTACCTGGGAACCTGAAGGGAAGTATCTCTCCCATTGTACACCAGAAGAACCTGAAGGAAATGAGAAACCTGCACTGAAGATAGCTCAGGCTCTGTTCGAGTGGATTAGTGCTCATGGTGCTAAAGATACTATTGTGTTCCTTGGTGGTGACTCCACCAACACAAACAGGACCTGATGGAGGAGCCATCACTCACTTGGAGAGACTGCTAGGTCACAAGTGTCACTGGCTGATTGCCAGTTGCATATTAATGAACTCAGCCTCAGGCACATGATCATCAAGCTTGATGGTCCCTACACGCATAAGTCTGGGTTCAGTGGCCTAATAGGAAAACTTTTGGAGAAAATCAATGACATACCTGTTAACTTTAGCTTCAAGGTTCTGCCAGGAGAAGAAGGCATAATTGAACTGCCAGAAGACATTGTACAGAACCTTGGCACTGACCAGAAGAACTGCTACCTACTGATCAAAGCTCTCAAGACAGGAGATTTGAGCAAGGAAGTTACTGGTCTGAAGTATGGCCCACTGAATCAGTCACACTGGCTGACTACAGGTGAGGCTCTGTTGATGCTGTGGATGATGCAGCATGGTCTGAAGGGGGAGGTGTTGAAGAAGCTGGAGGTGCTGCTGAAGTTCTGCCTGGACTTCTACTTCAAGATGTATTTTGAGATCAAGGTGAAGCACCACATGAGGTATGGACCTCACCATATTGTGACCCCTCTGAGACTGCTGAGAAGCCAGACCTATGAAGTCAGGAACATAATCAACATGATGGTGCTCCTTGTCACTATGCCAAAATTGTTCAGGATTATCTAAATGGACGTTTTCCAAATCGCTGGATCGGACGCGGAAGCAACAGACCTTGGCCAGCGAGATCACCAGATTTAACCCCTTTAGATTTCTTTGCATGGGGCTTTATCAAATCGCACGTCTATCAGACGAAGATTACGAGTCTTGAAAACTTACGTACACGTATACGAACTGCTGCAGATAACATAACCCCCGCAAATGCTCCAGAATGTGTTTAGAAATGCTACGGAACGATTTGAGCTGTGCAGGGATACTGATGGGCGTCACGTCGAATCCTACTCTTAATTATTTAATAAATGTTACCACTTTATCATTTTATGATCTGACTTTATGTACACCCTATACTTAATTTGGCCGACTCGCACATGTTACCCAATTCTACAAAGAATTCCGAGTTCACATGCGTGTTGAAGTCCCCCTTTATTATAGAGTGAGAATATTTGGGGTTATCTGATACTGACTTAATTTTATACAGCAAATCAATGTATTCATCTAGACTACTGCCGTTGTTGTATGGCAAATAGCAGTTTACAATTAATATGTAAGCATTGTTCACTTGTAATTCAATGCTTAACAACCTTACATTATCGCTTGTTAAAAATTTTATATGTTTTGACAAATTTTTCTTATTCAAAAAGCAACACCACCAAAAGGCCTACGTAAATTAATTCATCTGACAAGTCTACTGCTGATGACGCATGGTACATAAAGTCATCATGGATGGTAGAGAAGAATTTTAGCTCTTGCTTAGGTAGCCAGTGCTCTTGCAGGAGTATCAAATCTGCATTGTCACAGATTTTATGAACATTTACAATTGAATTCCTCACTGACCTTACGTTATATGAGACTATTTTGAACAAGTTATCCGCCATGACTGATAGAAAACTTATTAATTTGATTATTATTATACACAGTACAAATTTCAGGCATTACTGTTAGGGCGCCTAATTATTATTATTATTATTATTATTATTATTATTATTATTTTGCCTGTTATCAAATCTGGAAAAGTGAATAAGCTCCTTAACAATAATACCTTCTGGCCACTGACTCATATTGTACAGCTTGAAATGCGAATTTACACCCCTAGTTATTAGTTGAAATGAGTTATAATAAGGAGATTTTGTGTTTAGTTTATTAACTAACAATATATTGTGTTCACCACAGACCTCTTCCATCATGTGTCGAATATCGCTTTCCTGGTTCGACAGCTGAATTCGCGACACAAAGAGGATGAGATCCCTCACCGGTGGCCTTTCCGCGCTGACAGGTTGAGGAACCCTCCGTGGAGAGCGCCTGTTAACTATGACCCACCCGTCATCTTCCCTCAGTCTCCCTGAGGCAGGGTTCGCCTGCCTAGGGGATGGGTGGCACGACCTTTGGGGGATAGGAGGCCCCTCCCATACTCTGTGGCTTGGTGAGGGTCTGTTAGCGGTGTTTATGTCCTGACGGACGCGCGTGCCCCTCCATCTTCGGTGGGAGGCGGGGAACTGGATGCCGAGCGAGGCGTTTGAGTAATCGAACGCCTCTCACCTTCAGTGGAAGATAAGGAAGAGGGCAGTGATGCTTCGACTCTTGGCATTGGACAGTCCCTATTCCTCATTGTGAAAACGGGAGCAGGAGTCTTTTCCTGAACGGGAGGAAGGTTGACCGCTTCCCCTGCATGCTGCTTTTCTACCCCACATTCAGGAGGGAGTTGGGGGAGGGGATTTCGTTTCTCTCGCTGCCCGACACGCTTCTTGGGGTTCTGACTTGCTGAACAACTTCCGAGTAACTGGGCTTTGGGAGGAGCGTCTCTTTCAACGCATCTCACTCTGATCGGAATTGTTCTAGCGAAATCGCATTTTTCGATTTGACACCACGTGCTGGTGTTTCAGTTCAACTAACGGCTTTTGTACCTCATTATACTGTTTGAAGAGCACCGAAAAGTCTACATCACCCATAGAGATTACCGGTATTCTATGGAAATTAGTAACGTAGAAGGTAATATTGTTCTCATTATCCAGGAGGGTCGACACTTTATTTATAATGTCTTTTAGGATATTCTCGTTTCTAGAATTACCTCTACGAGTTGGGAGGTAGCACTGAATAGTGTGTTTAACTGTCCCCTCGCATGTTCTATTTCTTTCGACTCAAAGAAATCATGAAAAACAGATAAGAGAAGGTCTGACCTAATATGATTTACTTTGTCAAATATAAAACTTAAAGGATTTTCTACAAGAACACGATTTTCAGCATCTGTATCGATGGAGGAACAGGCTTGCGGGGGCGGGGTTAGATGGTGGGAATGGTTGGGGTGGAGATGGAGGGAACGCCGATAGGGATCCCACTTCTCGTCCCTTTAAATAATGCTCCAGATACTACCGGTTCGATGCTCAGGCATCTTTTCACATTAATTATGTAACTATTACTAGCTATGACACATAAAAGTATAAACGCGGAGTCACTGTACGATTATAACGTAATGAAACATACATTTCCCGCGGTCACCGTCAAAAATTTTTACTATTAAACGGAAGATTCGCAGAGTAGACGGTGGTTGTGGGGCGTGAGGAGGGGAAGGGGAAGGAAATGCTGGTAGGAGTGCCCTCTTCTTGTCCCTTTAAATCACGTTCCAGATACCACCAGCTAGTGCGGAAAATATGTGGGTGCTATAGATAATGACTGTGCATAAATATTAGTCCTGCGAAATTATATCTTCAGGTGCCACAAAGCCGTCGAAAAAAGTGAAATATAATGATTTTCTTATATTCTGCATTAGTACAATAACTGAAACTTACTTGTTATTATTATATATTAAGTGTTCCAATTACCAAAATAGTTACTGAATTACGCAGCTCTTAGTTTATTTAGATCAATGTTCTTTTGATTAATGATCTAAATAATCCAGAACTCACCACGAGGAGGTGGCTGCGTGTCGAGCTCCACCCATGCCCTCCCAACCACCCATCCTTGCGCATGTTTTTTTCTATTAACGTTTTATTTAAACTTTATATTCAGCTTTACTTTCGAATGATGGCATTTTTTTACGTGACTGAAGTGTTGATCTTATGAAGCCATCTCGCGCGTTCAATCCAAATACTTTTGATGATGCTTCAGTCACTAATTTTACCATTCTTTCTACTACTTGTGTATGACAAGGGAATTTCTCGAATGGAGGGGTACTCTTGTTTTCTATGAATTCTTCAATCTCATTTTCTGTCAGGTGTCTTGTCACAGGTGGTTCAGTGACAATGCATTTTTGCCAATTAATTAAATCAGTATAATCAGTACTTCAAATTGAATAACAGGTACTGTGAAACGCCTCACAACTTTTTCCTTGTTTGTTTGCCTTGCTTTCTTTATTCGCCTCCACGCTAATTCTCTTATGGCGCTGCGGTCATCATGAATCATTGATGCTAGAATATTTTCTGGATTTGCAAAAAATGCATTTCTTTGTATGACAGGGTTTACAATATCCTTTACTTCGTCATTCAGTGTTCTTGTTAGTTCAATAGTTTTGAAAACATGTTTTGAGCCATTGACAAAAGACGTACTTTGCTTAATAGAAAACCACATTGGGATGTAGACCTTCATTATAAAAGAAGCAATGTTCATGAGGTTCTCAGATGGACTTACAGTTGAAACGTATAGACGAAGCAAACGATTTGCTGTAGTCAGCCATCGTGAATGTGCCATTTTGCCTGGACTACGATGAGCAAGATCTGGAGAGCAATATCCCTTTGTTATGGCCTGATGAATATCAATTAGATATTTTTGGTCGGTGCTAAGATCTTCACAGTCTACAGTTGGTTCCTCAGCATCAATCCTTTCAAACTCGACAATAGGAAGACTCTCACAGTTCTCTAATTCCCTGCCAATAGGACCGGTGAATCCGCAGGGGTCAGATGTTTTTCCATCCAGCTTTGCAACTAAATGGCGTAATGGCAATTCATTGGCATGGAGCTGGCACACTAAATGTTGAACTGGCTTCTTCAGCTTCAATTCTATAAGCCTTATAACGCCTCCCTTTTCTCCAGTGTTGACTGCTGCACCATCGCATCCAATGGCAACAAGGTTTTCCAGGTTCATGTCATTATTTCCAATATACTCAAACATTCCTTTACATATTTCTTCAGCTGATCCAGAATTCACAGAATAATGGCCCAAATAATCTGAACCAGGTTCTCTCACTAAAGTGATATGTTCTTCTGTTACCTTCTTCTGATATACTTTGGACTCTTTTTTTTCTTGGAAGAGTGTAGAATCTTTTCGACTATCAAAATAGATTCCTCTGATTGGGACCTGATTTTGATCTTTCATAATTTCTGATCTCTTCTTTTGTCTTTCTCTTCTGATTTTACTCCTATCCACTACTTCAGATGTATTGTCAATAGAAACTTCTCCAATATCTTGCAATACTGCACTAACAATGAATGCTGCAGCTCGATCTGAAACTGCAGTCCTGTCACAAGCAGTAGCCACTGAAGGTAGATTTGTAGTTTTCCTTTTCTTGAATAATTGTTCTTCAGGTTGTTCGAGCTTTCTCTTCGAGCTAACTGGCTCTGGAAATGTATCGTCTGATATTTCGCCAGATTCACTTTCACTATTTGATGTCGATGATGATAATTCAACATTTGTATCCTGCAATTTCTCCTGTGAAGATTCTTTGTGAGCCTCACAGCTTCTTTTTGCTTTCTTAGCAACGTACATGCTTTTTTCTTTGAGAGTGTAATATCTACTCTATCAATAAACAGTTTTCTTTCACTCCTTTGATCTAAGAGGAACGTCACTTCTTCCTTTGGAACCGTTTTTTCTTTGGGACAAGAACATTGTGTTAGTACTTTGCACTTGCACGCTGCAATGTCAAAAAGTTTCGTGTGTGCTTCTTTTTGAACATATCAATCTTTGCTTTGTAAGCTTCAGAATTTTTTCTGCTTTGGTATGGCTTCATAATGACACGATACTTTTCGTGGTAGCTTCTGAACATTGTTTCAATTCGCCTGTCTGACAGAATTGGGACGGAAGCACTTTCCCAAATTGTTTTCAATTTATCAACAACTTGTTCTAATATTTGAGATATTGAAGGATCTTTATTAGTATTCTGTTTCAAATCGTTTCTTACAAACAAGTAATATTTAAAAACTCCTTCGTATGTAGGAAGATTCCTGTGCCACAAATCTTCCCCCATACCAAACATGGGGCACTCAGTTGAGGCCCTGGTTGATTTTGCACAAACTCGAGACATTTTGATAAAGTATACAAATCTGAAAAAGAAAGAGCTAATATCAATTATACGTTAATTTCAGTTAATAGTACATGGCAAACTTAGGGCAACACAATACAGAAATGCAAAATATATAAGAAATATATTTTAGACTATCTGAGTAACGCCAACAACAGAACACCCACCTGCTACGAGAGCGACAGCTACACTGAACCGAGGTACTCACGTGACAGCTGAGTGAGCTGACTATAGAAAACTGTTTTTAGAGAATAGAAACTTTTTTTAAAGGTTGACTGAGCTATTTTTATACAAGTGTGAATAAATTCTTGTCTATTGTGCATCGTGGACTCTTCTGTAATTATTGGTTAAAATCTGCTTTTTTCAATTTTTTTCAATATTGAAGGTCATTGTGGCACCTGAAGATATTAATGTTATGATTGTAAATTTATACCAGCTTATTTCCTCACTATTCCACACATTTTCCACCCTAGCCAATTTGAAAATTCGAAAAATGAGTTTTTCACTCCGCCCTAATGCACAACCATCCTTTCACATCAGTTATCACGACACTATTTCCCACTATAACATGCTAAGTATATACGCGGGATCACTGTGAGTTCATGAACATAATGATATCTAAATTTTCCGCGGAAACATTCAAAAACCTTTACTATTTAACAACAGACGAGCCAATATACGTATATATATATATATATATATATATATATATATATATATAATATCGTAAAGAACGACGCTTGTGTAGGAGAATATTCCGCGCAAGATGAGAGAGAACGAAACAAATGAAAAAATGAGGTAACCACCCGGGAATCGAACCCGGGATCTTCCGATTGCCGGTCAGATATGATAACCATTACACCATGGGCCTCACTCGAACAAATGCCGTAATTCTCCTACATACGCGCAGAAACCAATGCCCCAAGGGGGCACCTCCCGCATGCCGTACATTATATACATTTTAACTGCAAACACGCAGTATAATTAACGTAAAGAACGACGCTTGTATAGGAGAATATTCCGCGCAAGATGAGGAGAGAGAACTAAACAAATGAAAAAATGAGGTAACCACCCGGGAATCGAACCCGGGATCTTCCGATTGCCGGTCAGATATGATAACCATTACACCTTTCGTTCTCTCTCCTCATCTTGCGCGGAATATTCTCCTATACAAGCGTCGTTCTTTACGTTAATTATGCTGCGTGTTTGCACATTAATATATATATATATATATATATATATATATATATATATATATATATATATATATATATATATATATATATATAATACCTTTGTAAAAATAAATATTCTAAATCTGATGCGATTTTCTCTATTAAAAAAAGAACCTTAAAAAATATTTCTTACAATTTTGTTTTGATTTACAAGATTTTTTTCTTCATATACTGCGTCTGTATTCTTGTTTTATTTTTGGGTATTCATTCAGTTCCAGCTATTTTAGAATTCTACCTTTTCATTATATTAAATTAATTTGTTACTTAGTTTTAAATGGTGAGTAAACAAGGTAGATTATGTTTAAAATTCTATTCATGTACATTTTTATTTACTTCTAATACCCTGTTCATTTCTTATAGAACCTTTTTAAAGTTTAATCCTCCTCCAATTGCTTGCTCCTCACATAACCATTAAGTAAATTTCTTGAAAGGAGAATATCCTGCTGTTTAGAGACTCCTTACAGTTAACTGACACCAAAACAATAGCGATTTTATAAAGAAAAAGTACAGGAATGACCACAGTAAATGTATTTCTATTGCAAAGGAAAGGACAGTAAATTCGGCTTCTGTTTAGGATCTTTTTATGGCTTTGAATGAAAGCGAACAATTTACGCATTAAGTGAACTCGTTCAAGTACTTAAACGCCTCCTTCAGAATGCAGTTTCCCACTCCTACCGAAGATGGGGGCCACACTAGCCCGTCAGGTTACGAACACAGCTTACAGGCCTCTGTTAAGCCACAGAGTAAGGGAGAGGCTTCCCGTTTCCCCAAAGTCGTGCTAACCACCATCCTCCATTCAAGCGAATACTGCCTCAGGGAGATCGAGGGAAGAAGAATATGGTAGGTAATGGTCAGCAGACGCATTTCAAGAAGGACTCGTCAACTTTCAGTTTCATATGGTGAAGGAAGTTTGTGGTAAGTACAATGACCTGTTAATTACTAAACTAAACACAAAATCTTCGTATTATAAATCATTTAAGGTAATAATTAGAAGTGTAAATTCGAAGTTCAACCCTTACAACATGAGTCAGTGGCTACGCGGTATTTATTGGTGAGGAATATATTTACTTTTCCAGGAGATTTGTTAATAGTCAGTAATTATTATTATTATTATTATTACTGCTATTCTGACTCAGAATAGCATTAATAATAATAATAATAATAATAATAATAATAATAGGCGTATTACTTATAATGCATGAATTTATATAATATGTTGAGATTAGTTTCACATTACTTTAGAGTTTAGATCAATAAGAAATTCATTTGTAGATGTCCAAAATATTTGTAATAATGCGGGTTTGGTACTCTTGCAAGAACACTGGTTGCCTAAGCAGGAATTAAGATTTTTATCTTGAATTCATGAGTACTTTTTATACCATGCATCTTCACCTGTAAACTTATTTAAATATCTTCTTTATGGTAGGCCCTTTGGTGGAGTTGGTTTCTTAATCAGAAAAAACTTAACAAAATATGTGAGATTTCTCTCTAGCGAAAATGAAAGATTGAGAGGTATTGAATTTTATACAAACAATGAATGCCTATTAAATGCTGCTATTTACAATAATGGCATTAATCTAGATGAATACATCGAGTTTTTGTATAAAATTAAGTCAGTTTCTGATGAACCACAATATTCGCAGTGCATAATAATGGGGGGCTTTAATGTCGATGTGAAATCGGAATTTTTTTTAGCATTGAGTAGCATTAAGTATAAGTGATGTAGAATTTCTAGGTATAAATAATGATACTTTCACGTATTTCAGCGATATGACTGGAGGTACAAAATGGATTGATCACTCTCTCATTAGTAATAATTTAAAGGGACGTACTTTCAGTGATCATATTTTGCATGATTTCCTTCTCTCAGATGAAAAACCATTGAAGCTAGTAATTAACTGAACCAACTTAAAGTTTCATTTCATTTCATTTCATTTCAAAACAAGAAATAATAACTCTTCAGGCAGAAATTAATGTGTCGATTGGTCTAAGGTTAATATGCAACAGAAAATAGAATATAAAGATAAGTCCGAGCACTTTTTTAATAATTTAGAATTATTGCAGCTTCACTTTAGTAATTCCCATTCAAATAATTCTCACTTTAAACTTATCGATAGGTACTATAATGATATAACATCCATACTAAGGGAAGTAGGAAGGTCTTGAATTAAATCGTACGTTTGTCATACTAAAACTATTCCTGGATGGAATGATTTTATAGCTCCCCTGTAAAGGGAATTAAAGGATGCTTACGATATATTGTGTCTTCTTGTTCGTCCGAGAACAGAGGCCGCTTATATGGATATGAGTAGAAGTACAGTAAGGTTTACTATAAAGCAGACATAACGGTGTGGGGAGCGTTAAACTTAATGTAGCTGCATTAAATGCCTGAAATTAAGAGGCTGATTAAAGAGGTAAAGACAGGAGCCTCACCAGGGATAGATGACCTGGTGAATGAGGATTTAAAGTATACTAATGATGTGACCAGTTTTCATATCTCATTGCTGTTCTCAGCCATGCCTGCTCACAGTTATATTCTTGTCAAAAATAAATTTGGGGACATTCTGTCCAGCGATAACTACAAGCCTATTGCTATTGCCTTCTGATTCTCAAAATTACTTGAGAAACTTTTGCTACGCCGACTAAATAATTATTTATGGACGTCTCCTAAACAGTTTGCTTTTAAAAGGTCCCGTTCTACTAATCTGTGTACTGTATTTACGTTTTGAAAGATATTGTATTTAGATATACTGTGAATAATTCAAGTATTTGTAGTTGCTTTTTGGATATTAGCAAAGTATATGACAGAGTGAATCACAATATGCTTTTTAAAAAATTAGAAGACAGGAATGTTCCCCCATATGTTTGAAATTTATTGAAATTTTGGTATACACACCAAGCTTTAACTGTTAGATGAGGTATTGTCCTAATCTCTTGGTTCCTCATGCGGAGTTAGACAAGACTCCCTACTCTCTTCTTTGTTGCTTAATATATATATATATATATATATATATATATATATATATATATATATATATATATATATATATATATGATGAATTTCACAATAAACATATATATATATATATATATATAGATATATATATATAGAGGGTGTCCATAAATTCACGCATCATAGAACATAAGCAATGTCTATTTATTTATATCTCCAGCAGGCCAAATATGTTGAGGAACATTCAAAGAAACCTGCTTTTTCGTTTACAAACATATTTTGAGATTGGTGAGAATCATTTCGAAAAAATAAATAAAACAAAATAAATAAATAAACATAAATGTATTTTACTATGATGCGTGACTTTATGGACACCCTGTAGATTAACTGCTTCTCTTAATGCAGTAACAGTGGGATGCTGTATAGATGACATAAGGTTAAATAACTTAGTCTATGCCGATGATATGATGTTAATAAGTCCTTCAGTGAAAGGTCTGGATCCTCTTATAAAAATTTATGAATCATATTCACAGAACCATGAATTGGTTTTAATATTACTAAAACTAAGGTTTGCAATTCTATTATAAAAGTTCAAATCAAACAGCTAATATAATTTTCAATATGAAAGACGGATCAATAGAGCAAGTACAAGAATTTAAGTATCTGGGTCAAACTACCAACAGCTCCTTAAGCGACGACTCGGACATAAGGAAATAATATCGAAGTTACAGTACTTAGGCAAACATGATTGTAAGGAACTTCAAATTTTGTGCAAGAGAATCTAAAGACACTCGTTTTCATACTTTTTGCACTAATATTTATGGGCAGCAACTCTGGGTTAATTATAAAAAAGGGCTCCTGCAGAACCCTCAATTTGCTTTACAACAGATCTTGTAGACTACTGCATAAGTTACCTGTAAGATACTCAGCTTCCCAAATGTTCGCTAACAGCAACGTTCCGAGCCTCCCTAAGATAACAAGACGTGCTCAATGCAGTCTCTTGCGAACAATTAAACACTTGGACAATCCAATTGTTCAAACTATTCATTAGTCCTGCTTAATGTCTTCCAGACTGTGAACTTCATCGTATGAAAGTATTTATCTATATCTCCACTTAACTCCTGCATTAGCCATTCCATTACATGTACTTTTTATTTTTATGAAGCTGTTATTACTAATTCTATTATTCCTCGTTTCTCTTCGTCTATTATTGTTATATCTTTATTACCGTAGTCCCTTTTTGCTTTTGTTCGTTAAACTTGTTACTTAATTAGTTGTATCGTTTATGGATACTGTACCTTTTTATTTTAAGGGGACCGGTCCCTTGCCAATAAGCATTATTATTATCATCACTATTAAATTACCATATACTGTATATGTTGGTATTGTCGCTACGTGTATTTTTATTTTATTTCCGTGTCTTTTTCTTTTTGTAGTCTTATCTTTGGGTAGTTTTTATTATTACTTGTTTCATACGTATCTTATTTTTATTTCTCTTTTTGTTATAATTTTTAGTTTTATAAATATATTATCGTTTGATTTATCTTATTGTTTATTACCTTCAAGAATATTGAACTACTTTATGAGATTTATGTCCTGCCAATGAAACTTATTATCATTATCAAATGTGAGTAATATATTAAACAAAATTATCATTTAACTTGTTATATTTTACTTTAACATTAGTATTACATACTGGTTTCAAGATTGCTTTTAAGACAGTGTAATGTGTTCTTGTGTACACTTTTAATAAAGTATAAATTCATATCTTTTACAAACAAAATGATGTCATGATAATAGCTTTGCGAGAGGTAGCAGCTAAAATCATCAAATTTATGAAGCCCGACTGATTCACACCTTTTATTTATTTATTTTTTAATTTAGTAACCTTTATTAATAATAAAATAAATACATTGGTCTTACAATTTATAATGACAAATAATTGTGAAGCTGGACTATTTATTTTGTTTAATTTGGCCCTTGAGCTTTCGGCTTTACTGGGATCTTATTAAAAATAAAGCAGATAGTTATTATTAATAATACATAAATCATGAATAAGTGTTATTAATTAAGATATGAATTAATCTTAAATTATCATTATCGATATAACAAGTGGGAGGCCATTATTAAAGGTATTATACGAATACATACAAAGAAATCAGTATTATACATGAGAGATAAGAACTGAATAAACACAAGTAATGTGTCTCTAATCCTAGATAGCACACGAGTAGTGAATAAACAATAGTAATGTACATTAATCCTAGATTTTTATTAGTATGCAATTATTAATCGGGATTTCAACTTGGTTTTAAACGAATTTCCATTCACAATATTTTTTATATCAGCATTTAAATCATTCCATAGTTTCAATCCAATGAAAATGGGTAATTTTTAAGATGAAGACACTATAAATTGAGGTATGACATGCTTTGATCTGTTTCTGGTCTGATATGAGTGGATTTCTTGATGCGTTACAAAATATCTATTTACCCATTGTAAGTTAAAAATTTTGTTCTTTCACTCGTAAATAAAAATAAAATGTGCCAATTTGATTACATCATCGAGCTTTAGTAGTTTTAGCTCTTTAAATAATGCATTAGAGTATTCAAGGAGATCTGCATCAGATAATAACCTTATTGCTCTTTTTTGGCTGTACACTATTGTCTACAATAAAACAATAGTAATACTGTGCAGTAGGAGAGGAGGGGCAGGGAGGAGAAGCGGGCGGAGAGGAGGGGCGACAAGCTTGACATTCGGGAAATGAGGAATCATCGTACGGAACATTTGAAAGGTTGAAAGGTGTGTGTATATATATATTATATATATATATATATATATATATATATATATATATATATATAGAGAGAGAGAGAGAGAGAGAGAGAGAGAGAGAGAGAGAGAGAGAGAGAGAGAGAGAGATAAAAAATTCAAACCTTTCTCAGGCACCCTAAATGTGAATGTGCTGTAAACGAATACATTCCTAAAAATAATTTATAGTTCAAAGAGAATAGCTAATTCAGCCATGTATAGATATACTGTACATTCAGGAATGACATTCATTTCTATGCAAATGCAGATTCAATTTTCAAAGTTCTTAATGAATAACTGAATTATTGCATACGTAAACTTAGATAATGATATGGCTGAAATATTTTGCTACAGGAATTTTACCATCAAAGATGTCATTGCGTTACTTTTTTTCCGTTTGTTTAGCATTAAAAAGTTATAAAAATATCAAACTCCAAAACTTTCTTAAAAGGTTATACTTTGGAACGTTTCTGTCAGTTTCAGCCGTATCGATACGTAGAGAAAATATTTGCACTTTCTCATTTTTGTTCATCTTTGGTTAAAGTATGAATAAAAATGAAAGCTTGCTTCTAGAATGGTCTTTTCGTAGGAGTTGTATTTTATGTGAATCAGTGCAGAATAAGTAGTTTACAAATTCTGAACAACGCATGGAACGAATTAACCTAGTCATGGTGTATCCGGGGACTTCGATATCGAAGTCCCCGGTGTATCCCAAGGCAGCCTTTGGTATGGGGCATGTGCATGACGAGTGGGATCAGGTCAGGAACCACCTACCATTGTTCCGATTTCTTTTATTCCAAAATAAAAACAAAACAAAAGAAGTAGTTAATCTGTAAATGCAATGCAACCATATAACCAGAACCATATAACAACCTACAGTAGGACAGGCAGGATTAAAGAGAGAAAATCTCATAATTTGAAAACATTTCCAATTATTATTCAGTTTATTAAGTTTCATTTTCATTCACCATGTGACGTTTAAGCGACTTTTACATTTGCGCTAATGGGCTTTCTGACTATGCTTTAGTACTGCAATTTTATTCCACGCGTTTGGAATCAGTTTATAAATTAAATTCGTCTTGCACGAAATTCTTAAGGTAAAATATACATATAAAAAAAGTAATTTATTTTCTAGGTTGCGAAAATGATGGTTAAAAATGTTAAAATGGTGAAGCAAAACTACAGAATAATAATATTATATACAGGGTGTACATAAAGTCAGGATCTGTTTTTGTGAAGCACTTGGAAATTATATAGAATTCAATCATAAAATGATAAAGTGGTAACATTTATTAAATAATTAAGAGTAGGATTCGACGTGACGCCCATCAGTATCCCTGCACAGCTCAAATCGTTCCGCAGCATTTCTAAACACATTCTGGAGCATTTGCGGGGTTATGTTATCTGCAGCAGTTCGTATACGTGTACGTAAGTTTTCAAGACTCGTAATCTTCGTCTGATAGACGTGCGATTTGATAAAGCCCCATGCAAATAAATCTAAAGGGGTTAAATCTGGTGATCTCGCTGGCCAAGGTCTGTTGCTTCCCGTCCGATCCAGCGATTTGGAAAACGTCCATTTAGATAATCCTGAACAATTTTGGCATAGTGACAAGGAGCACCATCATGTTGATAGACGACGGTACTAACAATCCTATCCCCGTCGCCTATCAACATGATGGTGCTCCTTGTCACTATGCCAAAATTGTTCAGGATTATCTAAATGGACGTTTTCCAAATCGCTGGATCGGACGCGGAAGCAACAGACCTTGTTTCGCGAGATGACCAGATTTAACCCCTTTAGATTTCTTTGCATGGGGCTTTATCGAGTCGCACGTCTATCAGACGAAGATTACGAGTCTTGAAAACTTACGTACTCTACACACATGAATACTATTAAACTATCGAACTTAAAAAATCTAAATAACTAATATTGTTTGGCCAAACACCTAACGCTAACTCTGCGAGGCTCTAACTCTCTGAGATAGTCTTTGGACAATGCCAAAAGATTAATGTTAAGGGCGGTCAACTTCACGTCTCGCAACGTTCGTTCTCTTACTAAGCTAATCAAATTATTACCATCATTATTAATATCAAAATCATTGGTATTATAAAACGTAAACCGGATGTACAGATAGATTAGAAATGTATGACGTCATCCACGCTTTATGACGTCAATTGCTCTTCCCTTTAAACACACCACGGACAGCAGTCCTAGGTAATACTAAGGACTGCTTCGTGTTAACAGGGTAATCCAAAATTTTTTTTTTTTTTTTTTTTTTTATTGTTTTATACCATACAGCTTAACATAAAATACAATTCGATTAACATATGTAAATGCATACTCATTTTTTTGAGATCCGTCAGGTGTATATTTACCAACATAAATATGACCTAATGGTTTAGCTAAATCATTGGTTGATATCTTAATTAAAGTATTAGGGAATTGGGCAGTTACTTGTTTACCTAAATCACACACCTGCTTCAGTCTACGATACATTCTAAACTCCTTAAAAGGTGAAAACCATTTTATTCTGGGATGATTCATTACTTGCTCTGCACTATGTGAGGAATCAATATTAGGTTTAAACAAAACACAATGGGGAACAATTACATATGGAGATGGAGATATCCCTACATTAGGTCCATCTAAACTTTCCCTAACATCTTTCTTACGACTTAATGAATCTTCATAATTAATAACATATCCAGACATATTCATTCCGGGAATACTATGAAAAGATACACCCGTTACTTGATAATAATTAAATTTTAAAATAGTTGATTTAGCATCCTTAGTTAAAAGATCCAAACTCAATGTATAATATCCATCTGCATTAACATCAAAAGTATTTTTAGACAAATAAACAAATTTCATTGAAGCTGTAAATATCTTCTCCTTTGACCGCCATTTAACTTTCCTTCGAGGAACATACTTCCTTTTTCGAGGAACAAACTTCCTTCTTCGATACATCTTGACAAGTAAATAATACACGTCACCCCGATGCAATTCCAATGAAGAGAATGAAGTTTAAACAATTTGTGGATCTATTTATAGATTCTCATTACGTCATGTTATGACAAGAATCCTATCCCCTTAGAATCAACATGATGGTGCTCCTTGTCACTATGCCAAAATTGTTCAGGATTATCTAAATGGACGTTTTCCAAATCGCTGGATCGGACGCGGAAGCAACAGACCTTGGCCAGCGAGATCACCAGATTTAACCACTTTAGATTTCTTTGCATGGGGCTTTATCAAATCGCACGTCTATCAGACGAAGATTACGAGTCTTGAAAACTTACGTACACGTATACGAACTGCTGTAGATAACATAACCCCGCAAATGCTCCAGAATGTGTTTAGAAATGCTGCGGAACGATTTGAGCTGTGCAGGGATACTGATGGGCGTCACGTCGAATCCTACTCTTAATTATTTAATAAATGTTACCACTTTATCATTTTATGATTGAATTCCATATAATTTCCAAGTGCTTCACAAAAATAGATCCTGACTTTATGTACACCCTGTATATATATATATATATATATATATATATATATATATATATATATTAATTTTATTGGGGTTGTTTAACCTCCTTCGCAACATCTAAGGTCATATGACGGAGGAGACCTACAGCTTTACGTGGGATCCGAACCACGAGTCGCTACATAATCTGGGCGCGGAGGACGGTCTCCCAGACAACTACTACCCAGACCCATTGTCGCTTAACGGAGAAGCGGTATTACCCACTGAATCACCGGAACTGGCTTCAAGAGAGTAGGTTTGTATTAGTTTGAGGATTTCATCACAGTCCCCAGTTTGAGTCAATTTTTCCCTCCCAAAAATGATCTCTCCCACGAACGAAACAATGTGACAAAAACTAATATTGCGTTTCCTCATATATGCACGCTTTCTTTCGAAGTTTTTACTTGAAGTAATCCATTTGGGCCATATTTTGGGAGATTGGTTTTGTATGTACGTATGTATGAGTGGGTGGGTGGATAGTTGGATGTATGTATGAACAGTATGTATGTATGTAGCCGTACTTATGCATGTATGGTTGTATGGGTGAAAATGATGCTCAAATTTAGTGCATAATGAAGACAGAGATAAGATTTTAGGGATCACCTGAAGATCACGGACCCCAGCCTCAATTACCAAATGATAGCTTCGTTAAAACTAACGAAAATATCACGACTTAACCTAACCAATCGTCAAGAGCGTACAGTTGACCTAACCGGGCATTCAATTTAATTTATTATTATATTTGGTACTGTAAAACAAAAAAAGAATACATGGGCCCTGATCTTCAGGTGATCCGATTTTAGTTGCATAAAACATATTGAAAATACATTTACATCTAAGTGTTACATATGCTAAATACATTCTGATTCACGTTGACACATCAAAGGGTATTAGGCCTATATATAGTGCAATAATTCATGACAACGTATTTAATCATCTTCATATGATATATTAGAATTTGCACAACACAAATACAAAGGGTGGGGAAAAATTCTCTTTATCCCATTAAACAAATCAACATAGAGTAAAAGGACTCCCCTCTATCCTGTACACTTTTTTATCTACTGATTTCACAGAAATGTTTATATAATAATAATAATAATAATAATAATATAATAATTACTATCGCATTATTATGCTACAATATGCTTACGTTTCTTATGAGAAAGTTATGTTCATTTATTAGCAATCTGATGATTTTTAATTAACTGTCAAACGCAGACATCAGTACGATAAAAAGATACACTTTTATTTAGAGAAAATAGCTTAAAAAGCGAAATGGAGTTTGATGAAGCGTAAAGTGACTTGTCTTTCGAAACAAAACTTCATTGGATGTATTTAAGTGATACATTTAAAATATACAGGGTGTCCCGTAAGTCTGGACCCATAGGGAAAAATAATAAAATTACAAAATAGTCCAAAAATTTATTTATAATATATTTTTTTATTATTTTTATTATTATTTTTATTATTTTTTTATTATGATCTTACTCCACTGGAGTTTTATTTGTGGGGCCACTTGAAAGCCAAAGTGTACGAGGTCAAACTTCAGAACATTTTCCACCTTAAAGCACGCATTGTGGAGGCGTGTCAAGAAATTTCTGCGACTGTGATTCAGAAAGTGCTGTCGCAGTGGAGATTGCGTCTTCAACTATGTGTGCGACACAACGGCGGACACTTTGAACAGATTATGTAATAAATTTTTGGACTATTTTGTAATTTTATTATTTTTCCCTATGGGTCCAGACTTACGGGACACCCTGTATATTACAATTTTAGTTATTAAAGTTAGGTAATCATGATTTCACTAGTTCATCTGAAGCCGCGAGTTGTAAGGTAGTTAAAAGATTCTTTCTAAATGGCTGTCCTTTTTTGTGTCTACATACGCTTTGTAAAAGTTTACCGAACACAAAATGTAGCCACATAGGTCTATCTGAGACTATAATAAGTCAACAACTTATTAACCTATAACTTTCATTGAACAGGCATGAGGACGACGTGTTGGTCTCGTCGCACCAATAGTTCTCGTTGGATAATCGAGTTAAGCTGCTCAGTAATTGGATAGGTGACTGCCCCTATACGTTCAGATGATGTAGATACTCGTGGTCTTGACCACACGTAAAGTCGTAAGTCATATCTACCACGTAACCTTTACACTTTCGAAGAAGGTTAAATAACATTAACGAACAAACATAAATCAAACATCTCCAATAGTTTATGTACATTTGTGCAAAAATAACATTTACGGAAAGAAAACCGAAAAATTAAAAATTCAATAGAAATTCATAACTGGTTGGAAAAATTATAAAATAAAAAGTAGCTAACCAACTTGAATGACAGTGCAATCGGCACTACATTTTTACTTTTATGTGGTCCATTATTTTTTCAATCAATTATGAATTTTTGCTGAATTTTGAAAATTTGAACTTTTTCTGTAGATTTTGTTTTCTTGGTGACTTTTTTCCCCTACAACTGCGCCCCAAGTTTCCGATCGATCACTCCAGCAGCTCAGGAAGAAGGTGTTAAAAAATTGATGATATAATAATAATAATAATAATAATATAATAATAATGAGAACATGAAGGAGAAAAAGAAGAAGACGAAGAATCTGAGAAATCACCAAAGGTTTCCCGAATGGGAAGTGGAGAACCATAGTAAAATTATCTACATTAAATGTGAGGACAGGATGCAACAAAAATTGTCAATTTCTGAAAAGATATGCGATGTCCATATATATATATATATATATATATGGGGTTGTTTTACCACTTTCGTAGCACCTAAGGTCATATGACGGAGGGGACCTACAGCTTTACGTGGGATCCGAACCATGGGTCGTTATATAATCTGGACGCAGAGGACGGTCTCCCATCCAACTACTGCCCAGACCGAGTTTTGTTTAACTTCGCTAATCGACGGGAAATGGTGTTACGATACTAGCCACGACCTAGCCATATACTCTATATATATATATATATATATATATATATATAATCTAGAAAACACTATAACAGAGGAAATTCAATAAAATAGTAAAAGCTCCGAAAGAGAATTTAAAATAATTAAAATTAAATTGAAAGGCAACTGTGAAGCTTTTTGAAGGTACTTCCTTCTTCATTCGGGCAGGAATAAAAATTGAAGTGAGAGAAAGGATACACAGAAAAAAAAAGAGCTCAAGAAACGTTATGCCTCTGGCAACTGAAAGAGTCCTGATGGAGACCATATAAAAGGTTCTTTGCGTAACTAGAAGTTGGTTAAAAACTCTAAGGAAAATAAACCATTTTTTTACATTAAAAGTATCGGTGTTTTTTATCAAACAGGACTCGATCAATTTCCTCCTATCATTTTTATCAGTATTAAGAAGAAGATAAGAATTATTAGTATTTATATTATGATCACATTCTAAGTGATGTTTGTGTAAAGCTGAGTTATCATCAACAATATTTTGATTATATTTGTGCTGATAAAGACGACGTTTAAAGTCAACGGTCTCACCAATATATCAGTTAAACATGGGATTTTGTAAACCCCAGGGTTAGAGGCTCGTCCCGGTGGATGGTCCCTCCGTAAAAAAATACGAATCATGAAAGGTACTTTAGAAGCCGTATGAAGACCAGATGGCAAACTATTACGAAATGACTCGGAACTGAAAGGAACATTTAAATATCTTTAACCCTCTAAGGCTAGAGGTCTTTTCCGAGACAGAGTAAAATCGTCTGGCGTTAGCCAGAACAAAATCAGTAAAGTAACACTGGGCGCCAGAGGGTTAAAATCCTCATTAGAGGCGTTATAGTCATAAAAAAAAATCCTAGCAACGCCAAGTGTTTTTTCCATAATAATATGGTGTTAACATAATTTAGTAAATGATTCTTTAAAATATAAGCAACCTCAGCACCCAAATACGAGTGGTTGCAAATCCTAAACGCTCTTAAAAACATACCAATAAGGATACCTTGCTTTGTAAAGGAACTATGGGACGGCCAGTGAACATAAGAGTCGGAATGAGTGGCTTTTCTGAAAACAATGCTCTCAGGTTTATTATCATTATTAGATCTTATAACACGAATATCCCAAAAAGGAATTTTTTAATTCTGTTCAACCTCTCCAGCAAACTTTATAGAGGGTAAAATATTATTTAATCTTTCGAGAATGACATCAGGACAGGATTCTGCAGGAAGGAGAACGAACGCGTCATCAACATAACGATACCGTTAAACAGATGAATCAAAATACTAGGAAAAAACTTCCTTTCAAGTATCTCCATAAATATATTACTAAGGGTTGCTGAAAGGGGTCACCCTATACTAAGACCTTCCTTTTGTCGAAATTATAAATTGTTAAAAGTGAAAAACTGATCTTATGAAAAGGGGAGTGGGCAAATCAAGTTGAATGCGGCTTTCAATGAGAATCTCTTCGAGGTCTTCTAAAGTTGTCTCTTAAGGAACCTTACTAAAAAGAGATACTACATCAAAATTAATCATCTGTTTACCCTCAGGATCGATATTACTAATTTTATCAATAAAGTCGGTTGAAGTATGAGAAATTTTACCTATTAAAAAGTGAGATTTTTGGAGAGCCACTTGGCAAGTTTTTATTCGTGCCCGAATGAAGAAGGAAGTACCTTCGAAAGGCTTTGTAGTTGCCTTTTAATTAATTTTAATTCTTTAAAATTTTCTTTTGGGGGATTTTTACTTATATATATATATATATATATATATATATAATATATATATATAATAATATATATATATATATATATATATACACACACTGTGTATATATATATATATACACACTGTGTATATATATAATATATATATATATATATATATATATATAATATATATATATATACACACACTGTGTATATATATATATACACACTGTGTATAATATATATATATATATATATATATATATATATACATGCATACACTCTATTTACACAGTATAATACAATACAAAATTGTTAAATAAGGGCTTGTTAAAAATATTTTCATATTTTTAAAAGATCTAATTTTTTCTTTTTCTGAGAACGCTCAGATGTGAAAAAATGGGTGGCTCACTGTCATAAATTGCTCCACCGAAAAGACCCGTTTAGACGACAAAAAGTTGGGTTAAGATTAAAGTAGTGTCAAGGTAAATATCTGTTGGGTTCAGCTTTATAGTGAAGTGTGTGTATATATGCGTGAATAATATTTATGATGAAAATAACCACGAAGGAAAAAGGAAACAGAATGGTACTCAAGCGCTCCCGTCTAATGACATCTTCAGGAACACTGAGGATGTTCCTGTGGATGTTATTAGACGAAAGCGCTTGAGCACCATTCTGTGTTTCCTTTTTCTTTCGTGGTTATTTTCATCATATATATATATATATAAAAATATATAAAATGTCCCTATTTTTATTTGACCGTTATTTTATAATAGATGTGTATTTTATTATTGGGTTTTTTTATTCCACGTATGCACATTATGCACATATACGCGTATACCTATACATTGCTACTCTTTCATTACTTAATAACTAGTAAATATTGTATATTAAAACCATTCTTTTACTATTTTATACTTAAAACAATAACTACGACAAGCATCAGACTATAGGTTAGTAAGGCCATCGAAGACCTTACTAGGCTATAGTCTTTAAGGAAAGCTAAGTTTTTAGTCTTCAGTAGGATTGAACACCTCCACACACTGCTTGTGAAGCTCGCAATTTTTTGAGGAAGCATTTTCACGGGCGAATACTCTCCCTTCATGAGCCATTGGAATGGCCTCCATACTCACGTCACCACACCTGACGTTTTTGTGTGGGTTTACTTAAAAGACAGGATCTATTTTACCAAGATTAACACACTTGAAGACCTAAAGACCAAAATCATTAAATACTTTTAATTTCTAAATCTATTAGTTTTTATATTAAGCAGCATTTATTTTGTACTCAATATACAATAAATCATTTAATTTAAAATTATGTAACATTTTGTAAACTTTGAACTGAATTAATAGTCCAGGTTCACAATTATTTATGTAGTTGTAAATTGTAAACGTACTGTATTAATTTTATCAATAAAGGTTGTTCAGTATTCAATATTTACTATTATTATTGCTATTATTATTATTTTTTGTTGTCACTATTTTGTTGTTACTATTTTGTGTAATATTTTCCACTGAATATACAATAAATCATTTTATTTAAAATCATGTAACATTTTGTAAACTTTATTTTGTATTTATTATTATTTTGCTATTATTTTTGCTATTATTATTATTATTTTTTGTTGTCTCTAATATTATTACTTGCTACTTTCACTATTTTTATGCAATAAATAAAATAAATGCCATTAATTTTGCCTAAAATGCCTCCATGCTTTCAAGGGCATATTCAGATGAGAGTACTGTGAATATATTAATGTTTATATACAAATACAAATATCTAAAAATTGTAAAATTCTGTCACTTGTATTCTTTTTTTTAATAAAGTTTCTGAAATTAATTGAATCAACAACATCCCAACTGAGGTATTTCCCAAAATTATGTCGAACGTTTGTGTAAGGTTGAATATTGGATAAGAAAAAACGGCGAACATTGAACATGTTGTTTAATTAAGGTTAATAACCTCCTATGTCTTACCTACCTATTGCGTTTGTTTTTGTGACTAGATATTTTTTAAGCTTAGAATATTTATTTTGAAATATAGACATTTTAGGGGGACACCTGAGATACTGATATATTGTACATAAATATAACTTATATATATATATATATATATATACACGTTTGGTTCATTATAATATACTTACGTACAGTGTACCCCAAGGGTCACCTGATCCGGAGCAGAGATAGGGTAAGTGGGCAGCTGAACCCCAACCGATGCCAGTGGTTGGGAGCGAAACAGAGCCTCACCGCTCAGAGTTCGCCATTGTAACATCTGAGCTTCCTGACGCTCTCGAAATATACATACATGTTTAAGAAAAATTGCAACTTTTTTTAGGAATAAAATTTGCATAACAAATTTTCTCTAAAGGTTTTTCAAAATTAGGTTTCTCCTGACTTTTGAAAATAAGATTAATCTCTATTCATAATTTTTTTTTGAGTGGAGTGTCAAAAACTAAGTTCAGGAAGCACGCTTTCTAATGCTATGATTGAGTGCGCCTTTTCAAAAGAGCCAGAAATTTCGCCTTTAAGAGATATTGCTAAGTGTCACCAGGCTCTAAATTTTCAGGTACACTGTATAAATTGGGACGTCTTTCCAGCCGCCATTATATGGTGTAGATACGGTGTTGAAAAAGTTAAAAAATGGCTATAATAACGTAGCTACATTCTTTCACAATGAAGTATTACGCTAGCTAAAGAGAATGAATAAAAGGGAAGAGAGAGAGAGAGAGAGAGAGAGAGAGTTACAGAGTTACAGAGTTACAAAACTAACAAAGACCCTAGGGTCCACTCTAGGCTAGCCTAAGAAAGAGGTAGAAATAATAGAAAAAGCAAATGATAATAAAAATATGTAAAACTAATATTAAGCTTGCACTAATAGACGTGTAAGTCTTCCACACAGGAATAGTAGTAGTAGCAAAATATATAACAAACAAGGTTCTCCCTCTGCCAGCCAGTGATGACAAAGTTGTTGTTAAATAAGATTTATTGGAAAGTAGGAAAAAGCATAACGAAAATAATAGCTTCAAAGTACACTTATCTCATGTACCCAATTACGCATTAGAAGATAGTGGAAAACAAAGATATCATGAAACACTAAACTAGTTAATCTAATCTACACCATCCATTTTTTAAAGATTTTTTAAATTTATTTATTACGTATATATAAGAAGTCATCATTTCATCGCTGCATCAATTTTTGATGAATGTCAAAGTTATGGTAATGAGAGACTTACTTTTATAAATTAATTAGTTACATTGCCATCTTTCGTTTTGAAATTACTTACTGTAGATAAGGCAGCACTGATCCAGAGGCGCTTCCACTCAGTCGGACTTCCAGCCGATCAGCACACCCCAACTTAAGAATTTCCACGAAAGTGTACGTACATTATGTACCGTAAGATGGGGTAACTGGGTCAGACTAAGTTTAAGGTAAATTTCGTTATTATTTTTTTCCATACATTTTAGGTACCCAAACATAGGTAGATACTCACAATTTATGGAAAAAATGCATACTGTTATATAACGAAATTTACCTTAAACTTAGTAGGGCTCAGTTACCCCATCTTACGGTATATGATTTTCCCCTTTTTCCAAGAATTATTTATCTTAACTTAATCTTAGATAAAGAAACACTAATCCAGACGGACCTTCAGCTGGCCATCACCCCCAGTTCAAAAATTCTCTCACAGTGTATATACGCTTAATTTTTTTTTTTACGAAGTTTTGTTATACACTCTTTGAAACTATAGTTCTACTCTAGCTAAATAGTTTCCCTGAAATTGAATATGTCTATTCGGGGATGTTGGTTCCCGAGAATTCCTATCATTCCCCATCATCTAAGAACTCCCAGAGCTTTGAAACCAGACCATACCAGCGGCTCCCGCTACATTTATTGGCAAAAGGAAAATGACGGAAAGAAAAGGAAGGAGTAAAAAAAAAAGAAGTGGAGGGGAGAGGAGCGGCTTCCCAGAATAATTTAATATAGATGTTTGGAGGTTTTGACTCCCGAGAATTCCGATGTATTAGAAGCGTGTAAGTGAAAATTAAAAACTAAAAAGAAGGCTATCATTTAAGAATGCCTAGTCCTCTGATACCATCTCTGACCAGCGCATCCTACTACACTTATGATCAAAAGGGAACATCACCATCCCCAACTCCACCTCATCCAACTCCCCTTATGACCCTTCTTTGTAGGCTTATTCGGAGGTTTTGGCCCTCTTAATTACTCTTTGGAAGTTTGACTCCTCAGAATTCCCATCAAGCTTATCATCTCTACCAATGGGGTATCATGTGAAAACTCCCAGTGCTCTGCAACCAGACTCAATGAGTACCTCCTACTACATTTACTACAAAAGGAAAATCGGGTTACTCCCTATACTAAGCAAAAACACAATCCTAATTTTACCCACCCTTTAATACAAAATGATGCTACCGAAATACCTATCCAACATATTCTTAAATATAGTTATCGAAGTGCTCGCCACGACCCCCGCAGGAAGGCTATTCCACTTCTCGACTAACTTATAGGTGAAAAACCCCTCGCAACGTTTGTCTCAAATCTTTTGCCTCTTATTTTAAAACCATTGTTTGTCATAAAATTCATATTGCTAGGTGAAAAAATGTACGACTTTTACGTTGTCAAAACGATTAACATTTTAAACACTAAATTAATTCGCCTTTCAAACGCAGAGTTTCAAACGTATACAAATTCAGCTCTTTGAGTCTGTCTTCTTATGGGTTACCACGTAATATTGGAATAAGCCTCTAAATGAGGCTTAACAAGTGACTTATAATACAAGGCTTCCCTATAATTTCACACACAAACCAAATTATTCAATGGCAACTAGAGGAAATGCTTTCTCCTACAAAGGAGCAGATATATGGGACTATAACTGTCAGACAAACACCATCATTAATTTCGCTTCACATATCACTAAAGCAACAATTTATTAACTCCAATTAATGTACAACATCCTAGTTGCATATATATGTATACGGTATATACAGGGTGGGCGGAAAGTAGCTCCCTATTTTGGATTGGTAAAAAAATACGTATATTATTCATTTATTTCAGAAAAAATAATATGAAAAGGTAGGCATACATGGTAGGTTTTCTCTAAAATTCAATGTGGGCTCCAACTCTTTCCACCAGCTTCTGGAGCCGCCCAGGAATGGCGTCCACTGACTTTAGCAGGAACTCCGGCGGGATGGAGGACATGACTTCCCGAATTCGGTCCTCCAGTTCTTCCAATGTCCTCGGTTTGGTGCGGTAGACTTCTTCCTTTACCCACCCCCAAAGAAAGAAGTCGCACGGTGTCAAGTCGGGGCTCCTGGCTGGCCATTGATGTGGACCACGACGACCCATCCAACGCCCAGGGAAGTGGGCATCCAGCCACTCACGGACAACAAGAGCGAAGTGCGGAGGGGCGCCATCTTGCATAAATATCAGATCCTCGATGTTCTCCCATGTGCTGACAACCGGCCAGACCTCGTTTCGCAACATAGCAAGGTACCGCTCAGCATTCATGGTGTTGCGCAGAAAGAACGGGCCCACAACCTGATCTGAGGTCATACCACACCACACCGTTACACTGAACCGATTTTGCCGTTTTTCAGCGGTAACCGTGCGACTTCTTTCTTTGGGGGTGGGTAAAGGAAGAAGTCTACCGCACCAAACCGAGGACATTGGAAGAAACTGGAGGACCGAATTCGGGAAGTCATGTCCTCCATCCCGCCGGAGTTCCTGCTAAAGTCAGTGGACGCCATTCCTGGGCGGCTCCAGAAGCTGGTGGAAAGAGTTGGAGCCCACATTGAATTTTAGAGAAAACCTACCATGTATGCCTACCTTCTCATATTATTTTTCTGAAATAAATGAATAATATACGTATTTTTTTACCAATCCAAAATAGGGAGCTACTTTCCGCCCACCCTGTATATATATATATATATATATATATATATTATATATATATATATATTATATATATATATATAATTCAGTGGCGTGCAGTCAGGGTAAGCGGGCATGCGCCGCCTACCCAGTTAAAAGTTAAATTACAAAAAGTCAGTATATTACTAGAGTAATCGAAAACTAAAAAAAGTTATGATGCTTGTATATATATATAATATATATATATATTATATATATATATATATATATATATATATATATATATATATATGAGAATTATCCGCGCAAGATGAGAGCGAAAGAACGAAACAAATGAAAAAATGAGGTACCCACCCGGGAATCGAACCCGGGATCTTCCGATTGCCGGTCAGATATGATAACCACTACACCACAGGCCTCAATGGTTATCATATCTGACCGGCAATCGGAAGATCCCGGGTTCGATTCCCGGTGGGTACCTCATTTTTTAATTTGTTTCGTTCTTTCGCTTTCATCTTGCGCGGTTATTCTCCTATACAAAGCGTCGTTCTTTACGTTAATTATACTGCGTGTTTGCAGTTATAATGTATATATATATATATATATATATATATTTGCAGCTACCGCTTACCCTGTGGACACACCCACCGCACGCCACTGAATTATATATATATATATATATATATATTATATATATATGAAAATTATTTCACGAAGGTAACACGTGAAAATATTTATGATGAATAAAACCACGAAGGAAAGGAAACACAAATGGTGCTCAAGCGCTTTCGTCTAATGACATCCTCATTAGACGAAAGCGCTTGAGCACCATTTTGTGTTTCCTTTCCTTCGTGGTTTTATTCATCATATATATATATATATATATATATATATATACATGTTCCCTACTTTAAATTGTTTTTTTTATTGTGGACACTGACCCATTGGGGTTAGTCGGGGGTGAACAAGCTTCCTTGGAAATGAAATTGAAAGATATATATGAAATATATATATATAATGAAGAACGTTTATGAGACAACAATAAGACAAAGGTTATATCGTTCAATCTTCACTTAATCAAATAAAATCAATTAATATTTATTTGAAATAAATCGTTCACAAATACAGGGTGTTTAAAAAGAAACGCAACCCAAAATAGGAAAGAAATATTGTACAGCAAGGAAGTGTTTACGTGTCCAAGAATCTCCCGAAACACCAAGAAAAATATCTTTTACGTCGTTAAAACAAAAAATAAAAAAATAAAAGCAAACATTCTACATTTTTGAGTTTCTTCAAATGCTGAAAATATGCACTGAGATTAATAGAAATGAGAATGTTAATCTGAGGTGGTTGATTGATGGACTCTTTGTTTTATATAAAATTAATGTATAATATATACCGCATTCATATAAAATTCAATATAGATTTACAGGAAAACATACGACATAAACGAGCAAGCGAAATATTAGTTCAGTCCGTAAATTAAATGCTAATGGGCAAATTCCTTATAAATTTTTATGCAATCTTTAAATTCATTTGTTTAATGTTGACGAACAAAGTGAATTTATTTTTGTTTTAAAGTATGGGCAGAAAATATATATATACAGTGCCCGCGAAAAGTATCCGATCACTCAAGAAAATACAATATTTTCCCTTGATATTCAGAGACACGTAATTCACTTTCTATTTGTTCTAGCGACATCTGGTAACTTTGAGGTTGCTCGCTGATATGAGAGCTATCCAACGCATTCTCAAATTAGTGTTCTGGTAGCCTTCGTTGCGGGTGGCTGTGTCTCAAATTTGTCAGATTTCACTGTTTGTGTAAATTTCTTGATATTTTATTTTTTTTTACAGAAAGTGGTGTAAATAAAATTTATATATAATGTGTGCTAAAAAACAACTTAAGAGTGATTGTCGAGGTGCTATTGTTGCTTTGCATGCATGTGGGAAATCACAGAGACAGATAGCTAAGGAATTAAACATATCCCAAAGTACCGTTAATTTATGGGTTTCACGGGCTAAGAACAATGGTGGCCTAACCACGCCAGTCCCTAAAAAACGACCTGGCAGACCGAGAAAAACAAATTCGCGAACAGACAAACTTATGAAACGTTTAGTATTGAAAAACCCAACAATAACTGCGAAAGAAATAAAATTTAATATGAATAATTTGTTATCTGGTGTTTCTGAACGAACTATCCAGGAGCGGCTCCAAAAAGAACTCGGATTACCATCTCGCCATGCTGCTAAGAAACCGTTCATTAATGAAAAAATGCGTAAAAAACGTGTCGCATTTTGTAAAAAATACATTCATTGGACTGTTGATGACTGGAAGAAGGTTTTATTTAGCGATGAGTCGACATTTTTGACATTCAGAAGTTGTCCAAAAAAGGTTCGCCGGCCTATTGGCTCAAATAGGATGGACCCTAAATACACCCTAAAGACAATGAAACACCCTCCAAGTGTGATGGTTTGGGGTTGTTTCGGTTACTATGGGCGTGGAAACTTATATTTTCTTCCGAAGAACACAACTATGAATGGTGCACGGTATTTAGCAATGCTACAGGATAAACTTCCAATGGCAATGGCAATCCAAAGGACAAAAACATACATGCATGATGGTGCACCATGTCACAGGGCCAAAATAGTGACAAAATGGAATACTGACAATAAATTTGATATTGTGGATTGGCCTGGTAATAGTCCAGATCTCAATCCGATAGAAAATCTGTGGCTAATAATAAAAAATAAGGTTGAATGCCACGACACTGGCTCAGTCGAAAAATTACAAGAGGCCATCAAAAAGGTATGGTGCAAGGAAATATCAGTGGAAGTTTGTCAAAACTTGATTAAATCCATGCCAAAACGTCTAGAACAAGTCATCCAAACCAAAGGACAGATGACAAAATACTAATATAAGGTTAGTATACATTTAAACATTGTTTTTTATGTAAAAATACAAATTTCAAAGGTGATCGGATACTTTTCGCGGGCACTGTATATATATATATATATAATATATATATATATATATATAATATATATATATATATATATAATATGTTTTTGTAAATGTTACTAAACAAAAAATCGCACTCTCAAAAAAAAAAAAAAAAAAAAAAAAACAGTATATGCAAAATTCATAGTCTTAAGTGAAATACAATCACACGTTATAAATTGTTTTGAAAATTTCCATTATATTACTCCGTATATACAGGGTGTTTCAGGAGGAAAGGTCAATACTTCGGGAGGTGATAGTATCGGTCATTGTGAGAAATAAAGTTCATATGAACATGTGTCTAATTCTGAATGGTTACGGAGATAGAGCCGTTTGAATCTGATGCGCGCGCAGCTCTTCCTCCCCCCGCGGTGGTCCCATTCAATGGCCACCAAGGTCTCCAGATCTCTCTCCGTTAGATTATTGTTTGTGGGGGTGGGTGAAAAGTCAAGTTTACAAAAGAAAGGTGGATACACGAGACGAATTGCTCGCGCGCATTTTGGATGCTGCTGCTGCCCGCATAAAGGAACGTCAAGATCAACTCAGACGAACAACACGCGATCTTCGCACACAAGTTGCAAAGTGCATTGAGGTTGACGGTGGGATTTTCGAAAACGTATTGTAAACTGTAAAAAATTTGTCATTTCTGTATCTGATACCATTCAAAATGCCAATGTTTAAACATTAAATGTTAGAAACAGTAATTGGTTTCTCTTTCTTGATTACCATTAACAATGCTTTTGTATTTGTAGATTCAAACAGCTCTATCTCCGTAACCATTCAGAATTAGACACCTGTATAATATGTTTCATTTATCTGTATTTCTATCACTTTAAGACTCATTTTCATTTATAATACTAGAAATTTAATTAATTATTATTGGTATTTCATCATGTATTGTTTACCATTTCTTTCTTTCTGTTATTTCTAAGATTATCTCAATTTCCATTTGTAATAACAAAAATTATTAAATGTAACTTAATTTTATTTTCCATTATTCATACTTATTTTCTTATTTTCTGTGTAAAAATTGAGATGAATCTCAGTGATTATGTCCGTAAAGCTCCCATGCTTCCCAGTTCAGATAACAATGTTCTTCTCAGGCTAATTGCCATTAAAATACAAAATTAAACATTAATATCAACATTCACTAAGCCTACTGATATGGGTGATGTGATATACCCTATGTAATGTATTCTTTCTGAATAAAGACCATTTATTTGTTATGTCATAGCAAAATAACATCTTTAGATTTGTATTCAAAATTATGAGAAATAAAATCCAATACTTTATTAGCTTTACTGTTGGCGAATGAACACTGCATAGAATTTTTTGTAATAATAACACCTTTCCCCACATAGTTCCCAAAATATAATTAAATTTACTATTATGATCACCTATAAATTTTATTTGCCACTTATTTGACCACTCTACTAAATTATATAAGATTGATCTGCAAACTCTAGCTACTAAACTATTTGCTTTATCCGCAGTTTTAGTATCGTCGACAAACTTAGAAATTTTACTCAGTAAGTTGATATCAGGACCGTAATAACATATATTATAAAAGTTACGGGTCCCAAAATTAACTCCTGCGGAACACCGCTTGTTACATTCGTCCACCGTGACTCTTCTCCGTTAATACTACCCTTTGTTTTTTCCATAAAACCAATTATCAGTCCAGTGAAGAACTTGACCCCTTATTCTGAGGTTTAAGTGTTTCTAACAGTCATTTATGCGGAACTTTGTCGAACGCCTGTTAAAAATCTAAATATATTATATCTACCGCCCTAATATAATCATAAATACCGATGACGTCATGAAAATATTCTAATAAATTTGTTAAACACGACTTATTTCTACGAAACCCATACTGAATTTGTTTAATAACATTACTTTCTAGATGTTCAACTAGACAATCTCGATTAATTCATTCTAAAAGCTTTCCTATAATAGAAGTTAAACTGATGGGCTTATAACTTCCCGCATTTTGCTTATCCCCTTTCTTGAATATTGGAATTACATTAGCTAATTTAAAATCCAAAGGAACAACCCCCTGCGAGAGAGAATTATTAAAAATGATGAAGTAAAGAATCTAGTACAGTATTCCATTTTTTATCTCTTTTTAAATATTTGTATTCAAAATTGTCTGGACTTGGCGATTTATTAATTTTTAATTTGTCTATATAGTGCGCAACATCTTCAGTGTGAACATGTATGTCAGTAAGCAATGGAACCCCATTTACTGTATGTCACTGTAAAAATTTAAGATTTCTGACGTTTAAGTTGAAAAAGCCTAGTCTAGCTCTTTGAGACCCCTCGTCCATCTCAATACGTCATGCAGGCAAGTCCTTTGTTTTTATTTATAAATATAATTCATTAGGTAATTTCTTTTGAATAATGCAGTGTATTCGTAGTTTGAATATGTTTCATTTATAATGACATCTTGTTAGAGGCAGGGGCGGCTCGTGACTAAAAATTCTAGGGGTGCTGTCTCTAAGAATGGGTTGAAATAATTACTGAAATAAAAGGATGAGCATTGAGCAATGAATAAAAGTTTCAAAAGTTATTGAAAAAGTTATTCAGTGAGCTCATCCTTATATTGTTCTTGATTATTGCAATTGTAAATAAAAAATTTAGGGGTACTGCAGTTCCGTAGTGCCTACCGACGAGCCGCCACTGGTTAGAGGGCTTTATTCATGTGTACTTTCCTAAATAATAATTTTTTTCTCATGTCCATTCACATGGACAAATCGAATTACGAGTTGCAATTTCTTGTGTCGCCAAATAAGGATGATCACGTGGCTAAAGGGGAAATACAAAATACTATAAATTTGATTCTATACCTAGCTTCTAAATGGGATCGTCACATGTTTATGTGATAATGCAAAATGCTATAAAGTTGATAACTTATTTATTTTTTATTTATTATTTCTAGAGTGTTCTGAAGATGTGGAACGCATGTTATCAGAGCTTGAAGACTTGTCTAGTGATGACGAAGATTTATTGCTAGATAGAGATGACAGTAAGTGATGGTTATTTACGCACACATACACATATCCATATAGGCCTATATTATACATAAGCACAAGCCTAGTACATAGCACATTTAGCAATTGATTGAAACGATGTAACAGAGGGGTTATTTTGTGAATAGCGGATGAGATAAGACATATGGTCCATTGCACATGCTGCTTCAAAATTAGAATATGTATATATATATATATATAATATATATATATGTGTGTGTGTGTGTGTGTGTGTATATATCACAAGAAGACACCACTCAATACAATATGCCCAGCATATAGCACTGGCGCAGTGGATAATGTGCTAAACTTGAGATCGAGGTTGAGGGTTCGAGCCCAGTCACTAGTGGTTGGTAGGTCACTCGAAAGATTGAATTAGAATATATATATATATATATATATATATATAGATTATTATATATATATATATATATATATATATATAATCAAATCACTTGAGCCCTTCATAAGATGGCTGAGAGTAATTTTATGTATGTATTTTTTACTAATTTCTATTTCTATTAGTTTGAACTAAACAGTTTATATCTTTTTTATAGATGATGAAAGTGACCATCTCAATGAATCTGGAGACGAAGGAGAAGACGACGAAATTCCACAAGATTTACAATTACCCAGCAGTGATCCACCCTTCAGGAACATCACTTTGCAAAAAGACATCAAATGGAGAAGGAGGGCATTTCATGCGCCCCAGTTGCCTGAATAAAGACCAAAAGGAAATGAGGAAGTCGAAGAGAAGTCTCCATTGGCATACTTTAGGGGTGTGGTGGCGGTGGTCGAGGTGGTGGTGGTGGTGGCGGTGGCGGTGATGGAGGAGCGGGAGGCTAAAAGGTTTGGGCGCAAAGGCGAGCCAGTATACGTTGGGCCAATCCAAGTTTCTGCTGGTCGATTGGACAAATTTGTCCTTTCCAGCCGAGTAGTACGGCGCAGGCCCGGGGCTCACCGCTTACCATCCCGCGTTCCTTCGTTGCCTCCTGTCGTCGTCCGTCCACCCATGCGTAGGCGGCGCATCGGCTGACTAGTGGGCAGCGTTTTGGTCAGGCGGAGGGTACTAGAGCGTACATGCTAGTACCCGAAAGATGGTGATCTATGCCTGGCCAGGATGAAGCCAGAGGAAACTCTGGTGGAGGTCCGTAGCGATTCTGACGTGCAAATCGATCGTCGGAGCTGGGTATAGGGGCAAAACACCAATCGAACCATCTCATTTATGTAAGAAAATCTTTGAGAAATGTGAAGAGAGGAAGGACTTCAAACATTGTTGAAGAGACTGAAGCTGATATAGCTCCCAGAAAAAAGTCTAGGAACTTAGTGCTACTACGACCAGAAATCCAGCTAGATATGGTTGATCACATGCCAAATTATGATAACCAGAAAGAAGCAACAAGATGTAAAGGCCCTCTTTGTAAAGGCAAAACACACGTTCATTGTACAAAATTCAATATTCATTTGTGTTTTGTGAAAGACCGCAACTGTTTCAAATTATATCATCGCACTCGTACATGAAAATTTCATAATTACTTGCATTAGCCTATTTTTCTAAATGTTATAAAAGTTTTTTTCAGTTGCTTAGAAGAGGATATTTTTTCATTTAATAAATAATTTCATAAGCATGGTGCTTTCTTTTGAACATAAGTATTTTTCACCAAAAAAAGAAAAAAAGCAATTAAAGAAAATATTAACCATGGAAGCCCAGTGTCCATCTGAATGAACATTAAAAATTTTCACCTGCATCGTGCCAACTCGAGTTTTTATATAAATATTGCTTCAATTAAGATTGATATCAATCATTTTTTACAGAAATTAATTTTTTTTAACTTCAAAAATTAATTCAGGTCTGAAAGGGCTAGACTTTTTCTCCAAAATAAGAATAGTATTTTAAAGGCAAATTTTTATAATTTCTTTTCGTTTCTCCAATAAAAGAATGTTACTTTTGAAATTAGCGGATAAAACTACACTAGAAAAATGTATTTTTATTTAAAATGTTTACAGTTCATAAAACTGGAAAGACCCTAAAAGATGTATCTTCAACTGTAAAAACTGATGTAAAAATGTTATTTGAAATTATAGCTACCTCTATATAGTTATTTACTAAATTACCACCAGTGTCTACTAGTGGCTCAATATTGTCTCTCAAAGGATTTTTATCATTAACATAATCGTAAAACTTCTGAGGATTTCCTTCACATTCACGAGCTGCTTGAGAGAGAGAGAGAGAGGAGAGAGAGAGAGAGAGAGAGAGAGAGAGAGATATGCTAATATCTTTTAATAAGAGAAATGTTTGGTGTCTATGAAAATGAAACGCTCACTAATTTTATTAAGAAATTTTTTATTTTGTAAACATGAAGATACTTGTTTAGTATGCGTTTACTGTTTAGTAGAGTCTGCATGTTGGTTAAGTTAAAAAAAAATTAAAAATAATTACAGAGAAAAATACTTGCATGGTTACAACAACGATATACATGGTCAACTTTGTGCCAGACAGTGCAAATGGTTAATCCAACCATGTTATGACCGCATATAACCAGAAAAATATGTATAGCCGGCGAACTAATCGCATAGATTGACTAAATTGGATACGTTGGCAAATAGCAAACAATGATCTCGTTGATGTAACCAATTATTTATTCTTGTCGATGTATCTTGAGACAACTTATTTGTTAAAAAATCCTTAAAGGTAACATACTTCCCAGTATCTTTCATACTGTACTCAATACGAGATTATTTGAGCAGCGTCAGTGAAAACTGTGCCAGGTAACATGAACGTAAAAAAATATTGAAAAGAAAGAATCTGAACATGGTTATGAATCAAGCTTGAAATCAAATATCTATCGAAACTGTATTTTATATATATATGTATATATATATATACACACACCTTGTAATCTCGCAGCAGTTCCGTGCTTTGGTCTCTGTTCACACGAAGGTCAAGCTGCTGGCCCCACCTCTAGGCCTGGCTTGGTGGAGGAGCGAGTTGCTCTCTTGCAATCTCCATCGCACATAACCAGGCACACCCGGCTCATCTGGTACTGTCCTAAGCCAGGCATCTAGTCTTCTTTTGAAGTTTTCAACTTTAATCCCTGTGACATTCCTGAGGTCCTTTGGAAGGTGGTTAAAAAGTCTTGTCCCCCTGACAACCAAGCCATTTTCTTTCATTGTTGAGTATATCCCTTGTCGGGCCTTTAGTTTGGGAACACTACACATTCTACCTTTCCTATTTTCCACTGTTGTTTGGTAATTGGGTTTAGTTTGAGGTTAGGTACCAATTTCTTGATCATTTTCCCTATGTAAATTATGGTGCACCTCTCTCTTCTTCTTTCCAGGGAATACAGATTTAGTTTACGTAGTCTTTCCCAGTAGCTGAGTTCTTTGCAGCCATTAGTCTTAGCTGTGAAATTTCTTTGAATTTCTTCTAGTTTATTAATTTCTTCCTTTTTATATGGGGACGTCAAGACTGAGCAGTATTCAGGTTTTGGTAAGATTAGTGTTTTCATCAGAGGAATCATTATTTTCTTGTCCCTTCTTTGAAAGATTCTCAGTACTTGTCCCATGACTCTTATTGCTTTGTTTATCGTTATATGATTTTGTGTCTCAAATTTCGCGTCGTCGGTCATTATAACCCTTAAATCTATCGCTATCTTGCTCCTCTGAATTTCCTGTCTCTCAGGGGTATAATATGCTGTCTGTTTTAGCTCCTTATTTATTCCATATTTCAAAAGCTGAAATTTCTCGGTGTTAAATTTCATGTCGTTGTCTTCTGACTATTTGTAAATTCTGTTCGTGTCCCTCTGTAGGGCCTCCACCCCTTTTGAATCACTGATTTTTCTGCTGAACTTTGTATCTTCTGCTAGGATGTTATTATACTGTTGTTAGTTACTTTATTGTCTATGTAATTCTGTCACCATATTAGTTGATGCCCCCGCAAGGGGGTTCTAAGCTCGTGCTCTTGAGTGCTCTTTGTGCTCGTTTGTACGTGCTTGTTCCTGGAGGTTTCACGTGCGCCCTCCCGGCCCTAGCACCCAAGGATGATGGGGCTCGACCCTGCAGTCCTTGTCATCCTTGGTCTTTTCCCACTTCGACTGTCCCCTCCACCCTTTCTTTTTCCTCTGTCTTTCCTCTCACTTTTTCTTTGTTTTTCCGCTGAGATATGCCCTTTAAATAGAGGCGAATCGGTTCTTCCCGAACTAAAAAAAAAAAAAAAAAAAATATTAGTTGATACCTCGATTATGTTGTAGTCTGAAATAATAGTTGAGGTTATTTTCATATCACCAGTGAAGTTGGTGTTGTTCGTGAATACCAGATCCAGGCAGTTATTTTTTCTGGTGTTTTCTTTTGTCTCTTATGTTAACATAAATTCGTTTGTTAGAAACATCAACACTTTTGCTTATTCCTGGTCTTCTCTTGTGCCACCTTGTCCTGGTATATATATATATATATATATATATATATATATATATATATGATGAAAATATTCAAGAAGGAAAAAGAAAACACGAACTAGTGCTCAAGCGCTTTCGTCTAATGACATCCTCAAGATGAGCACTATTTCGGGTTTTCTTTTTCCTTTGTGGTTATTTTCATCATAAATATTATTCACGTGTTACTTTCCATATATATATATATATATATATATATATATATATATGTATACCGTATATTTCTTCCCACCTTTTTGCATTTTGCAAATGGGAAATTAAAATCTCCGTAGAGTATTATATTGGGGGATGGAGAGTTTAAGAACTTTATTAGGTCTTGATATCAGCAATGACATCCGAGAATTTTTTTGAAATGTTCGGAAGTCTGTAGATGACTATGAGTACCACGTTTAGCTTTTCTAATTTTACTGAAAAGTTCCACGAAGCTGTTTGATTTATTTATTATCGTCTCTCCCACATGACTCTCACGTACATATACAGTATAGCACAGTCACCTTTAAGTCTTGTTCTATGAGCTCGTAATAAGTTGTAACCATCAATATGTATTTCTTTCTTATCCATACAATACTTGCATATATAGGCTACAGTATATTTGAAAATAATTTCAGAGAGTTAACATAATTAGGGAAAGCGAAATCGAGGGACAATTAAAAATAGATTGGCGAACGGTGGTATGGAACTGCATATATAAAATGCAGTTTCGGGCACATCAGACAATTATATAATGAGATACGGAAGTGCAAGCGTGAAAGGAAATACAAGTGGAGAATCACAAAGTATGGTTGGTGGATAGATAATGGGACGATAAGGTTTCAGAAATAGACAATAGGCAAAATTAAAACAGTCGAAAGAAAATAAAAATCAAACCGTTGAAAGCTAACTGGAGTGAGAATTAATATTAAAAAGAATAATAACTGTATTAATTTTAATAATGTTAATAATAATGATAATGGTGTTAATGATAGTTAGGATAGTAATAATGTTTATGATAGTAGCGGTAATAACGGGAATGGTGGTGGAAAAAGCTCAATGATACTTGCAGAAATGAAGACGGAGGGACTAAACTGGATTATAAACAGGCAAATTGAAGAAACAATAAAATCGTGACTGTGAAACAAGGAAGGTATTAAAAGTTTTTCCGAATTTTATTCTAGGTTTGGTTTTAGTAGAAGTTATAGTACCGTAAGGCGTAGTTTGTTTAAATTCTATTCAGTTTCAGTTTACAAATACAATTTTTTCCGTGTTGAGTCTACAGATATACTATATATAAAATATTATTCTAAACAAAGTACAGGTTTGCGATTGCGGATACATGAGTTTTGGTCCAGTTTGTGTAGAGCACTTAAAATAGTGCGAGTATGAGTGTGATTGACGCAGGTAAACTTGTACTACCGTAAGGAGGAAACACAAAGTTTTGGTGCATCTTGATTTAGAAGAATCATGTACCAGGACTGCTATATATAATTATACAGTATACACACCTTTCCTTTGAACCTTTCAAATGTTCCGCGCGATGATTCCTCATTTCACGAAGGTCAAGCTTGTCGCTCCTCCTCTCGAGTTGGCCTCGTGAAGTAGTGAGTTGGTTTCTTGTACTCTCCACCTCACATAGCCAAGTACGCCCGGCTCATCGGGGATTGTTCTGAGCCAGGCGTCTAATCTTCTTTTGAAGATGTCCACTGTAACCCCACTCGTGTTCCTTAGGTCTTTGGGCAGCTGATTAAACAGTTTTGGTCCTCTCACAACAAAAATATTTTCTTTCAGGGTTAAGGATGTTCCCTGTCTAGCCTTTAATTTAGGAACACGACACAGTCTTCCTTTTCTACTTTTCACTGTTGTTTGGGGAGTTACAGGGCTCAGAGTAAGATTAGGGACTAGTTTCTCCAATATTTTCCAAGTGTAAATAATGGTGTATCTCTCTCTCCTTCTTTCCAGTGAATATAGGTTTAATTCGCCTAACCTTTCCCAGTAACTTAGTTCTTTGCACTCATTGATCTTGGCTGTGAAGCTTCTCTGAATCTCTTTTAGTTGTCTAATGTCTTTTTTATATGGGGATGTTAGGAACGAGCAGTATTCCAATTTGAGTATGATCAGTATTTTCAGTAGAGGAATAATTATATTCCTATCCTTTCGTTTAAAGGTTCTCAGTATCTGCCCAGTTAATATCTTTCCTCTGTTTACTGATATCTTATTTTGTGTTTCAAACTTCGCATCATCAGTCATTACAACTCCTAAATCTTTTGCTTTAGAATTTCTCTTAATTTCCTCTCCATTTGGGGTATAATATTCCATGGATTTTGGTCCTCTCTTTTTCCATTCCGTAACAGCTGAAATTTCTCAGTGTTAAACTTCTTAGTGTCGTCTTCCGTCCACTTGTAGATTCTGTTCATGTCTGTTTGTACAGATCCGATATCTTCTGGGTTTCTTATTTTTTCTGCTGATCATTGTGTCGTCGGCAAAGAATGTTACTGTGCCGTCTCTGGTAACGTCCTCATCTATGTCAGTTAGCATGATTATGAAGAATAGTGGAGCTAATACTGTTCCTTGTGGTACTGAGCTGAGGACCTCTTATTCTGATGAAGATGCTCCTTGTACTGTAACGACTTGCCGCCGCTCACTAAGGAAATTATATATCCATTTTCCTACTTTTCCTGTTATTCCATATACTTCGGTTTATGTATTATGATTCCATGGTCACACTTGTCGAACGCTTTGTCAAAGTCTGTTTTCATTACTTTCTAGTGCATCAATAATGTTGTAGTGTTCCATTAGTTGTGATAGGCATAATCTGCCTGACCGAAACCCATGTTGGTTATCATTGAATTTTTTCTGAGTTTCCAAAAAATCATAGATTTTCTGTTTAACTATTCTTTCAAATATTTTAGTGAGATGAGATGTAAGCGACACTGGCCTATAATTTTTGGCCTCGGATCGATCACCTCCTTTATATATTGGGACTATGTTCGCGCTCTTCAGGATGCCTGGTTTTTCTCCTGTGCCTAGTGATCGTCTCTATATCCAATATAGGGGCTCAGCGATTGCATTCTTGCAGTTTTTGATCAGTGTGGCATTCCATTTATCCGGTCCTACCGCTGATTGTGCTTTTAGTTTCCCTATAGCTTTCCCCTTGTAGTTCTTCTTCAAAGAACGCGTTTCTATCGCATATCAGTTTGTCAGTTTTTGGGATACTGAAAGATGAGTCGTACTGAGCTCTTAATATTTCAGATATTTCTGTTAGATCATCAGATAAAGCACTGGCTTCGTTTTTCAAAGGTCCGATAGTCGCATGGTCTTTCGACTTCCTTTTTGCAAAATTATAGAAGTATATTGAGTTAACTTTTATCGCCTCAATAGCGTCGCCTTCTTTTTCTGTATGCTTCTCAATTAGTTCCTGTATGACGCAATCGATACTCTGTAGTTTATCTTTTAATATTTTTCTGATGTTGTTATCTTTACAATCACTTAATTTTGCAGTCACTCTTTTTCTCTTTCGGAACAATTCCCTCTTTTGTCCCTCGAACCTGCTTCGCTTTCCCCTTTGTTGTATTTTTGGGACATGTCTTTCTAGAATTTCTAGCGTCTTCTCCTCTAAGGTCGTTAGCATCTCTTCCGTTGTATATATATATATATATATATATATATATATATATACTACTCTGAAAAATGCATTCTCAAAAAAGGCAAAACTTTTATCTGTGTACATAATAACAAACCTTAAAAGAGGTATGGCATTAAAATTTCAAAGTTTAATATGTATACTGTTTCTGTTGTATATATATATATATATATATATATATATATATATATATATAGGGTGATTCGAAAAAATGTCAATACTTGTATGGGGTTTTATTTTTTATTTCCAATTTATATGTAAACATTTTTTTGTGATGCTAACAGTGCTTCATACAGTCTGTACTTGCTGTCCACGGATATCTATGCATGTATGAAAGCGGTCAAACGTTGCTTCCAGAGCCCTAAAGCACATCTCTGGTAGTACTGATTGGATGACATCTGTAATTCTTTCCCATATAATTGTTACCATTTTTTTAATCACCCTATATATATATATATAGACATTATAACTGCAAACACGCAGTATAATTAACGTAAAGAACGACGCTTTGTGTAGGAGAATTTACCGCGCAAGATGAGAGCGAAAGAACGAAACAAATGAAAAAATGAGGTAACCACCCGGGAATCGAACCCGGGATCTTCCGATTGCCGGTCAGATATGATAACCATTACACCACGGGCCTCACTCAAACAAATGCCGTAATTCCTCTACATACTCGCATTTGTTTGAGTGAGGCCCGTGGTGTAATGGTTATCATATCTGACCGGCAATCGGAAGATCCCGGGTTCGATTCCGGGTGGTTACCTCATTTTTCATTTGTTTCGTTCTTTCGCTCTCATCTTGCGCGGATAATTCTCCTATACAAAGCGTCGTTCTTTACGTTAATTATACTGCGTGTTTGCAGTTATAATGTATATAATGTTAAGGCATGCGGGTGGTGCCCCTTTGGGGCATTGGTTTCTGCGCGTATGTAGAGGAATTACGGCATTTGTTTGAGTGAGGCCCGTGGTGTAATGGTTATCATATCTGACCGGCAATCGGAAGATCCCGGGTTCGATTCCCGGGTGGTTACCTCATTTTTTCATTTGTTTCGTTCTTTCGCTCTCATCTTGCGCGGATAATTCTCCTATACAAAGCGTCGTTCTTTACTTTGATATATATATATATATATATATTTTCTTTTTTAATCACCCTGTATGTATATATTCTTTATAAGATCTACTGCTAAATATTTCTTTTTTAACTTTTTAACTTTTTTTAATTATATATATTAATTAATTAATAATAATAATTAGATAAAGTGAGCCTTTGCCAACTTATCATATTCAATTACTCATTTCATTACCTGTATCAAAATCTCAATATATATATATATATATATATATATATAATATATATATATGTTTCAGTTAGTTCATGGAATTTCTATCATGGTATAAATGTTTTGTTTTAGGGTAGGTTAGATTAGGGCAGATAAATAGACAACACGTCACAAATTTCTACCATCATGTAAATTACGCGAAATTACTGAAAATGTCAGGGATTCCATGAAATCACTAGTTTCATAAGCTTACTGTAATATATATGTAAATACATTATAATATACTTCTGAGGACTCAGAACCCGGGGACTCTGACTCAGAATAGTGGGCGCTGACCATAAGGCTGCAATAAGATAAAGGTTAATATATCCTGGCGGATGATGAATATAAATCACGTTGCGTTAACTTTTCTATTGTAACCTAATGGTCAGTGCTGATGACTGTAAGTCTGAGGTTGCGAGTTCAAATCTTCGTGGTGAATATTTTGCATATGAAACACTGCGCGTGTGTCTGTCTGTCTGTCTCTCTCTCTCTCTCTCTCTCTCTCTCTCTCTCTCTCTCTCTCTCTCTCTATATATATATATATATATATATATATATATATATATATATATGAATGAATGATGCAAACCCACAGGGAAAAAGAAAAATGATTCCAAGGTCTTTCGTGTATTCAGAAGTACACCTCGTCAGGGAATGACAAGGTGTACTTCTGAATACACAAAGGCCTTAGAATCATTTTTCTCTTTCCCTGTGGGTTTGCATCATATATATATATATATATATATATAGAGTGAGAGAGAGAGAGAGAGAGAGAGACAGACGCGCAGAAAAATTATCGTAGTTTCGGATGAAAGTTCGACTAGACTAACATAATTTACGCCAGTAAACAAGATTCCTTTGAGGAACATCGCCAACATACTGTCGACCCTTGCCCTACAGTCTCATATGAGGCAAGTGCACATGTGCGTCTTTTTGTTGTTTCCCGACGTCAGACGTGCCTGGATGAAAAGGGAGAACATTTTAAAAACTTGAGGTAGTTTATGCTGTAATTCGTGTTTCTTTCTTTCTTGTAGCACGATAAGCACCAATAATACCCTCACTATGTTTGTACTATCTCCAACTAAAATGTGTATACACTTTTTGGGATCACACTGTATTTTAAAGAAGTTTGAAAGGGGTAGAGTCAATATTAATTTCAATAATTACCTTTCCTCTAGACTGCAAAATACTTCTAATTTTTGGTAAACTTCTTATAAAAAAATATTAAAATTTTTAATCACTTACTTTACTCGTAAATTTTAAAGATATACGATGATTAACTTTATTAAAATAAATATCTCTATATCTTTTGAGAACTTAATTCACCGGTAACTCTTAAAATTAAAAGAGAGAGAGAGAGAGAGAGAGAGAGAGAGAGAGAGAGAGAGAGAGAGAGAGAGAGAGAGAGGAAAGAAAGAAGGAGCGCAATTCTACTCAAAGTCTAATCACGTATAGCAAGCAGTCTGGTTAATCAACCCGAATAAATTCTTCTGTTTTAATCAAATTAGAATGGGTACAAAAGGAAAAAGAAATCCAGAGTATTCGCTTAATCTCCTGAATAAATCGGAGAGCATGTGAGGATTAAGGCAGGATTGAATTTTTAATTATTTAATCACTGACGGCAAGTTTTGAGAACAAACAAACCCTCAGTTGTAAGAGACTCCCTTCAATCATGTTAACACGAGCTATATATACACAATACATATATATTATTCCTATACATAAAGGACGAGATAGGTGTCAAGCAAAGAACTACAGAGCAGTGTAACTAACATTTCATCTCACCAAAATATCTAAAAGAATAGTTAGAGAGAAAAAATCTACGAATTTTTTTAAGCATTTGAAAGATTCATTGGAAACTAGCATAGATTCCGATCTGTCGCTGCTAATAGAGCATTATAACCACAGACATAAGTGAGATAGACCTGTTACTGAAACCTAAACTGTAAACGTTCAGACCCTGCCTTCAAGACTGTCATGAATCCACAAACCTTTCAGACACGCTAAGTTTTATCAACTGTCCGAGAAAAGTAAATGTGTCGACACAGTGACGTTATTCCCAATTCTGCTTTAAAAGGGAAGATGTTAAGGCTGAACAGTGATCAAGTTTTGATCATATTAGTGTTTTCAGCAAGGAAAACATCACATCAGTATGTTGAGAATGACGTCACTGTATCGACACATTTGCGTTTTCTCAGACAATTGGTAGCAGTTAGCGTGTCGGAAAAATTAGAAACTTGGGTGGTATAAAGTCTTCACAAACGGTCACAAACGGTAACTATATACAAAGCTTAGAAGGCAACAACATGAAATTTAACACCAAAAATTTTCGGCTTTACTTAAGGTACGGAAAATACACGAGACACTAAAGTTTAGAAACTACTATGTCCCAGACGAAAAGACAATTCAGAGAAATTCAAAAGCGAAAGGTTTAGGAGTTATGATGAGTGATGATGCGAAACCGTAGACACAAAATAAGATAACAATAAACAAAGCAAAAAGGATAAATGGACAGATACTGAGAACCCTTGAAAAAATGGACAAGAATGAAATGATTCTTTTGTTGAAAATACTGATCATACCAAAACTGGAATACTAATCAGTCTTAACGTCCTCATATAAAAAGGAAACCGGCAGCAGGAAGAAATTAAAAGAAATTTCATATTGGCTGTAAGTAACTAAACTACTGGGAAAGATTACGTAAATTGGAAAGAAGAAGAAAGAGGTACACCTTAATTTACACATGAAAAATAATAGAGAAACTAGCTCCAAATCTGAAAAGGAACCCTATAACCATCTAAACAACAAAGGAAATTGGCGAAAGCAGAATGTGTAGCGTTTCCAAACTAAATGCTAGACAAGGAACATCCTCAACCTGAGGGAAAATAACTTTGTCGTCAGAGGGCCGAGATCTTTAACTTGTTGCCCAAAGAACTTCAGAACACGAGTGGTGTTTGTGTGGAAGTCATTAAAAGAAAGCACGGCATCTAACTCACGATAATCCCAGATGTGCCGGGTGTACCTGGCTTGAGAAGGAGAGTTCGAGAAAGCAATTCTCTTTTTCACCAATCCAATTCTTGAAGTTGGGGTCACGAGCCTGACCTTCGTGTAGTGAGAGATCGGTGAGCGAAACTACTACTGCAATCACTACAAGGTGTATATATATATACGCGGTTCAGTCAAGGAAGCGTGTTGCCTTACCAATATATATATATGGGTAAGGCAACACGCTTCCTTGACTGAACCGCGTATATACAGTATATATGTACGGGTAAGGCAGTAAGCTTCCTTGACCTTAGTTGGAATGAAAGACTTGGAAGAAAATGATTAAATAAAGAAGCTGGCAGAAATCGTGTATGCATCGATTTTGCTTTATTTAGACCACACGCTCAAGAAACATCACTGACCATCCTTTCAACATTATATCGCCTTGTTAATTAATGGAATATGATGTCGAGTATGATAAGTTTTCCGTCTTGTTCTTTTCCTGTTATCAAAACTTGTCGTGTATAGCTTATCCTGGATTTAGATCTGGATTTTAGACATGAAAGTGAATTATGTTGAATGCCATTTTAATATATTCCATGTTTCTAAATCCTTTCTACATTGAAGACAAAATAATTTTCTGCTCTGAATTCAGGAGGAGCTTTTCCACTTTCGTCCTCGAGAAACCTCGCATGTCATGTTGCTTTAGGGGATTAGGAAAAAAATTTTTGCGACCTGGATCAAAATTTCCATATTGTATACATTTCTATCGTCCTTGTCTAAGTTATTTTTTTTCTACATTTGTTCGTGAATCACGTAGGAATCACGTAAGAGTCACATAGGTTAAGTTCGAAAAGTGTTCAGAGTTTTTTCATCCAGTTCCGTTACCTTGCATTTTTTTTTTTTTTTCATATACATTATCTAGCAGTTCTTATGTTTCTATAACTGTTATTATATAACCTCGTAGCAGTTCCGTGCGTTGGTCTGTCTCTTAACACGAAGATCAAGCTGGTGGCCTCGCCTCTAAAAAAACAATTTTCATGAGACTTCCTTTAAAGTAAAGGTTTCCAATTAATTTCTTTTGTTTTTCGTGTATAATTTTCCATTTTACGTCTTTTGAATTTAAATTCAATTCTTCAAACAAACTTTCTTTTCCTTTTGAGTGAAATCTTTGTTTCTTTCTTCGCAATTTCGTATGTATCTCTTTTGAATTATGGCCTTAAATTTCTGTTTCGTAAATCTAAGCTCATTATCGTGTCTTCCTTATTTGTCAAAATCAAGTCCTGTACGTTTTCCCTTCGTTTTGCCGTAATTTGGGAAACTATTAAAAAAGTTTATATACGAGTATTTCCATAAGTGAACTAAAAGAAGGGATAGTATTATATAATATATATATATATATATATATATATATATATAATATATATATACATAAGCAAACAACCACAAGAAAAGGAAACACAAAGTCCGAGCGCTTTCGTGATATATTCACATTATCAAGGAAGAACAGAAAATGTTCTTCCTTGATAATGTGAATATATCACGAAAGCGCTCGGACTTTGTGTTTCCTTTTCCTTGTGGTTGTTTGCTTATTAATAAGGTCACGTGTTATTTTGTGATTCTAGTGCATATATATACATGTTAAATGTTAAACCATTCTGAGTTTGTGTATATATACATATATATATATATATATATATATACTTGTAGCTTGTATTTAGGACTCGTTTTTCGAAAAACAAATCTGAATAAGGAAATATATTACTGTTGTGCCCAACAAAGAGGATTGAACGACTCCTAATGTTATTATTATTATTATTATTACTATTATTATTATTATTATTATTACTAAAAATCTTGTAACAGCACTGCTATCTATAGTAATGGAAAATATCATGGTAACTCTAATTCATTTCTGTGGAACGAAGAGAATATGTGAATAATACAATCAAATGCAAGGCAAAATATATTTATTTTAGTAGAAAATCATACATACTTTGTACTGAAAATATCATGGTAACTCTAATTCATTTCTGTGGAACGAAGAGGATATGTGAAAAATACAATCAAATGCAAGGCAAAATATATTTATTTTAGTAGAAAATCATACATACTTTGTACTGAAAATATCATGGTAACTCTAATTCATTTCTGTGGAACGAAGAGGATATGTGAAAAATACAATCAAATGCAAGGCAAAATATATCTATTTTAGTAGAAAATCATACATACTTTGTACTGTCGTGGAATAAACTGCTAAATGAAACTAAAGCGCTTGGCTTGATACACTTCCAATTTCTTATATAAAGAAATTAAATAAATACTAGTATCAGTGAATTAATTCTTATGATGTAAAATATGCTTCAAATTTTGTTATTAAACTTAGGCTCCCATTCACTATTTAAGGTAATTTTGGAAACTATCTTCAGATGATGTTAACGTTTTCTCTCTCTCTCTCTCTCTCTCTCTCTCTCTCTCTCTCTCTCTCTCTCTCTCTCATTTATTTACCATCCTATCTATTTATTTATTTATCCATCCATCTACCTAACTATTTATCAATCTATCTATCTTCAGGTCTTTCCTCTTCTCTCTTTTTTTTCTTTCTCTCTTTACTCCCTTAACAAATGGTTTTAACTTTTCTTCAATACATTATTTACAAAATCATTAGTTATTTGACAGTGTATATATATATATATATATTATACACACACACACACGAGTATATATGTATATATATATATATATATATATATATATATATATATATATATATAATATATATATATATATATATGCTGCAACCCACAAGGAAAAAGAAAAACGATTTTTTTCCACCGTTCCTCATGCGTGGAGAAGTACACTTTTGGATGATATTTACAACAACTTACGTAGAAGATGCAGAACTCAGAATAGGAAATTAAACAATAGACTGGAGGATTTAATTCGTAATAGTTACTGGACTAAAAAAAGTGATTTTAGTAATATTGTTAACTTGTCGTCCCAAGAACTAGACTTCAATATGAAATGTGCGTTAGGTTTTGGGTTAGGTTTCTCAGTCCCAAAAAAGCCCAGCAGTTTACTGATTGCTAAGTCTTTTGTTAATTTTGAAAAACATAGTAATATTTCCAAAAGTGAGGTGACTTTAGCCAAAGGTTGTGTGTATAGTGCTTTTAATACGAAGTTTGAATTGAATTATCCTTTGAGGTTTGAAAAAGCCCTAAAAACACTGAAAAATAATGATTCATTACATATTACTAAAGCGGACAAATCCAATTCGATCGTCATCATGGACAAAAACAGTTATGTTGAAAAGATGAATACGTTATTAAGTGATCGTGACACGTACAAACCTCTAAATAGAGACCCATTGGAGGATGTTAATAAAATGTTTAACAGAAAATTAAGAGAAATTTAAAAAATAACTATAATGGGCTTTCACAGCAGTTTCTTAGTATCAATTCGTCACTACCATATCTGTACGGCTTAGTAAAAACACACAAAGTTAATAATCCCATGAGGCCTATTGTTAGCTCAGTGGGCTCCGTAACCTATAAGCTATCAAAATGGTTAGTTAGTTTATTAACACCGTTAGTTGGCTCTATTTCTGAGTCACATATTGTAAATAGCATGGATCTTATTGACAAACTGAAGTTCCCTAATGACCCTAATTTCAAATTGGTAAGCTTCGATGTATGCTCGCTATTCACAAAAGTCCCTGTTGATGACCTACTTGATTTTTTAAAAGATAAGATTTCTGAATATTCTTTCCCTGTTCAACACAACACTCTTATTGAGTTAATTAAGCTGTGTGTCAAAGATTGTAAATTTCAGTTTCAAAATAAGTTTTATGTTATGTCGTTTGGATTGGCTATGGGAAATCCCCTTTCACCTGTACTAGCTAATTTATATATGGAATTTTTTGAAAGTAGAATTTTGCCTACGATTGTTAATTTTAACCTGGTTTGGTACAGGTATATAGATGATATTTTATGCCTTTGGCCTAATAATTTGGATGTGGACTTATTTCTTGGTAGGCTCAACAATTTAGTCCCATCTATTAAGTTTACAGTTGAAAAAGAAAATGATGGAAGCCTATCTTTTCTTGATCTAAAAATTTGGAGATGCTCTAATCAGTTCAAATATGAAGTCTACCGTAAGCCTACTAATAATAACTCTTACGTGCATTTTTATTCTGACCATCATCCTTCGATTAAATCCTCTATTTTCTCTGCTATGTTTCTTCGAGCATTGAGAGTTGTCAGTCCTGAATTTTTAGATTCTGAGTTATGCAATATCATGAATATTGGTACTAAATTATGTTATCCTATTTCATTTTTAGATAACTGTCTTAAGAAAGCCAAGAATAGGTATTATAATAATGTAATTGTAAAGGAATTTCAGCGTAAAAATATCCTTAGCCTACCTTACCATGTTAATTTTCAATACCTTCCAACTATACTTAAAGCAATTGGCATTAATGTAATCTTTAAGTATAATAATACTGTTAAATCACGCCTAATAAAGAATAGCCATGATAATGTTGTTGGTTGTGTGTATTCGATCGGATGTACACAATGTAACTCAGTATATATAGGCCAAACCGGTAAAACGTTAGATATTAGGGTAAAACAGCATAAATATGCTTGTAGAACAGCTAATATTTCCAATGCTTTATTTAACCATATGTATAGATGTAACCATAGCATCAAGTGGGATAGTTCTAAAGCGCCTGTTAAAAACAGATATAATAGAACGAAATATTCTAGAATGTGCATTTATTCATTTTAAAAACAATTTCAATAACAGTGCGGGGACGTATAAAATTGACGATATCATGTTAAAATTTCTTTTGCCTCTCATTAACCCTTGTTAAGTATGTGCTAATTGTTTTGTTTTTCCTGTACATTGTATATATTTATGGGCATCTCGCCTTTTATCTTCATTCCCTGACGAGGTGTAGCTTTGAATACACGAAAGGCCTTGGAATCGTTTTTCTTTTTCCTTGTGGGTTTGCAGCATTTATTCATTTCACGTGTTTGATTGTGAAATTCATCCCATATATATATGAAAATGAAAAGGTTTATTGGCAGACTATAGTCCATATGACAAATATTATTAATACAATGACAGTTCATATACTAAGGATAGAAATATATACAAGTGATTAGAAATAATACTGTAATGTCGAAATTAAGTGGAGCTACAGACAGACGTTTTCGTACCAAGAAGTCCATAGCTTAGAGGATAAATGGCAGGACTCATGGATAACTTGGATGATCGGGTTGGTTGATTTTTTAATTCTTTGCATTAGACTGTGTTGAGCACGTCTTGTTACCTCCGGGAAGGTCGGGACATTGCGGGTAGCAAACATTTGCGAAGCTGAGCATCTCGGAGGTAATTTATGTAAGAGTCTAAAAGACCTGTTGTACAGCAAATTTAGAGTTCTCCCAGAACCTTTTTTATAATTCACCCACAGTTGAAGTCCGTATATATTACTGCAGAAAGTACGAAAGAGTGTCTTTAGCTTCACTTGTACAGAATCGAAAGTTCCTTATGGTCATATTCGCTTTAGCACAGGCTTCGAGATTGTTTTCTTATATCCGAGTCATCACTCAAGGAGCTGGTAATAGTTTGACCCAAATACTTAAACTCTTGTACTTCCTCAATTACTTCATTCATTTTGTTATAATGTTATAATGTTTCAGACCAACAAAGACCCTAGGATCCACTCATGGCTGGTCTACCTAACTGTGTTCGTAATCGTGTATTGTGCATGTCCTCCGTGGTGGCGGAGGGGACCTACAATTTTACGTGGGTTCCGAGCCACAAGAACATAAGAAATTTATGTAAAAACTGCCGGTAAACTGGCAACGACCAATTTTTACGAAACTAAATAATTATCAATTTAAAACTAATTAATTATCGATTTAAAACTAAAGATAGAATCTCTGGATCCAGAGGATCAAGTCATAATAGACTACTATCCACAAATATGTTACACTCTATATCTATTTATAACGGACATGCAAATATATCAGATCCGAAGAATCCAGTCAATTTCATTACGGTATCCATCAAGTCACGGTCCATATCGATTGCGGACCAAGTCAAAATTTACAATCATATACATTACAATATATACACTTACGAGAAAAAGTGTAGGTGTGGCTGTAAAGACTGTACAGTAATCTAGAAATGTGTGTGCACCCATTTTGGGTCTCCCATTTAAAGGTGTTTGTGGGGCAAGTGAAGATCATGAGTTTTTCAATACCTCACAGTACTATGGGGGGCACCGCTCGGCAGAGGAATCTCTTTAAATGGGGTGTGTAAGGACAGAGAGTATCCCCTCACCCAAGACGCTGCCTCCCTATATCCCACAACATCATGTTTCTGCGAATACGAATACACTTCGCAGACTTTTAGTAGCCGATCCAGACCTTTAACAGAGGGACTTATTAACACCATATCATCGGCATAAACTAAGTTATTTATCCTTGTGTTATCTATACAACATCCCACTGTTGCCTCATTAAATGAAGCAATTAATCCGTCGATATACACATTAAACAGCATAAGAGAGAGCAAGGAGCCTTGTCTCACCCCGCAAAAGGAGCCAAAACACTCGGATAGTACATTGCCCCACTTAACAGTGAGAGATTGGTGGGAATACCAAAATTTCAATACATTTAATATGTACATGGGAACCTTCCTGTCTTCTAGTTTTGCAAAAGTCACTATCTATTTCGGTGACATTAGATGTTTTTTTTTAAAATGCTATGCTGGCATAAAGATATGTACTTCTGGTGCAAATTTGTGTATTTAAAAAAGTTAATTGGTTTATTTTGAATTTTGTGTAATTTATAAATTTATCTTGACATGCTTGAACAATTCCTCGAACCTCAACTTCTTACAGATGGCATTCTTGACACAGTAGTTTTTCAGCAGGATGGAGCACCGTGCCATTATGCAATAATTGTACGTGATTATCTTGACAGATGCTTCCCCGGTCGCTGGATTGGTCGTGGAGGAACACAACCATGGGCAGCACGTTCACCCGATTTAACAACATTAGATTTTTGCGCCTGGGGTTTCACTAAGTCTAAGGTGTACACTGGTAGAAGAATTAGTGATGTAGCCGAACTTCGAAATCGTATTACCGATGCAGTTCAGAAAATAACACCTCAAATGCTGGAAAGTGTGTTCCGGGAAACAACTTATCGCTTTGAGCTCTGTAGAGACACTGATGGTCGCCATGTGGAGACAGATAAATAAATAGCACTAATTCTTTGTGGCACTTACTTTGAAATAAATATATTTTTCATGTCTTAAACCAGTTTTTCGTAATTCCCATTATTTTTCAAAATAGATAGTGACTTTTGAGACACCCTGTATATATATATATATATAACACTTACTTTGTCATATTATTAAAATGCTTTCTTAAGATGCATCTGATGTTTGTGCTCATTTTTATGAATTTCAAACTGATCAAAAATGTTCTAGATTGCGCAGGCGCAATCTCAGCATATGAAAGTGTTGCTACTATTACTACTGCTACTACTGCTCCTACAACTACTACTACTACTACTAATATTTTATTAGCTTTTATAAATATTATGTCGTAAGACCGCTTCCCGTCGATCAGTGAAGTTAAGCGACACTTGATCTGGGTAGTAGTTGTATTAGAGATGTTGGGTGCGGGGTTCCAAATGCATGATTTTTTGAAATGGAGTTGTGGCATCGAGTGACTGATATTTCCTCACCACATTGGTTAAATAAAACAAAGTCATATATTCCAGTACAAACACATTGAGACCTGTTTGGATGTTTTTGTGCAAGCAGTCACATATTTTCTTTCCTGGGATTTACCTAACGCCTACTTGGAATTTATATCCTAACTAATTTATATTTTCATTCATGTAAAAAAATTTACTATATTTTATATTATTAATAAATCTCCAATTTTGCAATCCCAACAGAGACTGGCCTCTGAGTCCAGATTCTGTAACGACCCGTTGTTCAGATTTCACGTAAAGCTGGAGGTCTTCTCCATCATATGACCTTAGATGCTGCGAAGAAGGCCAACCAACTCTATCATTACTTCCCTTTATAAATAGTATAAAACAAAATTCTTTATAAATTTCTTTTGTGAATATTGGAGATAATTGCATTAATTATATTTCCCTTCATGCTAATTATGCTTTCATTGATTAGGCAACATACATATACAGGGCGTCCCAAAAAAATGTATACACACTTTAACAGCTGATAGCTCAATTGATGTTTCTTTCTTTCCAAGTTAAACCCATTAGAATTAATAATGGCAGTCAGACTAAGCTTTGAACAAAGGAAATTCATTTTAAAATGCTACTGGAAGTGTGAAAACGCAGTTGAAGTGCAAAGACAGTTTAGGAGGGAGTTTCAAACAGATCCACCAACGCGACTTACCATCACTCGAATTAGAGATAAGTTTGAAGCCGATGGAACTGTTCAGAATGTCCACAAGAAGCGTTCCGGAAGACCACGGACATCGACAAGCCCCACAAAGCAAGAAAGAGTACTGGAAACGTATCACCAAAGTCCAAGAAAATCTGTGCGGCAAGCGAGTCGTGAGGTAGGAATTTCAGAATCGTCTGTCCAACGCATTTTGAAGCGCTGTCAATGGAAAAGTTACATTCCAAGATTAGTCCATGCTATTAATGAAGATGATCCGGACCGAAGAGTGGAGTATTGCGAGTGGTACTTGGCACGATGTGGATGTGGATTGGACGAAGGGGTTTCGTAGAATACCCTCCGCGTTCACCAGACCTCACACCACTAGACTTTTTTTTATGGGGATACTTAAAAGACAAAGTCTACGCTATAAAACCTGCAACAGTCGCTGAATTGAGAGCAGCCATTGAACGAGAATGCACACAAATACCAAACGAAATGTTTCGTGATGTTTGCGATTCCATTGCTTCGCGTTATCAGCAGTGCCTGGACCAGAACGGACGTCAGTTTGAAAACAGGCGTTGACAAAACAATTAAATAATGTCTGTAGATTCTATTACATTTTGAAAATGAAATGTATTTTAATAAACACTGCCTTTATAATTATTTAAAGTGTGTATACATTTTTTTGGGACGCCCTGTATATATATATATGTATATATATATATATATATATACGTGAACCAAAAGTAGGTGGACAGTAGGTTGAATAGGGTTTGTGTTATATTATATTATAACTATGGTGTTCATTATAACTATGGTGTTTGTGTTATATTATATTAAATATTATAACTAAATTTATTTAAATTTAATCTTTTTTCTTTTCAGATAGTTCAGAGAACCCATAATGGCAAATAATCTAAATACTGATGCCAGAAAATGGGTGTTAAAAGAGTATTGGAAATCTCAAAATACTGAAACTGTTAGAACAAAATGGGTTGAAACATTTGGTACTCAAGCCCCAAAGAGACAAACCATTTACCGCATTCGTGACAAATTTGATGCCACTGGCTCAATTCTTAATGCCCCAAGAAATGGTCGACCCAAAATAGTTTGCACAGAGGACAATAAGCAACTTGTTGCCGAAGCATTTGTTCACAGTCCCAAAAAGTCCACCAGAAGAGCCTCAGCAGAACTGGACATTTCACAAACCTCTATTATACGAATTCTGAAATTTATTGGGTTGAAAGCTTATCGTCCACGGCTAATTCATGGCTTATTGGAGGATGACCCAGACAGGCGGCTGCAATTTAGTGAGATCATGCTGAACGAAATTGAAGGAAATCCAATAATTTTAGATAACATTGTGTGGACCGATGAGGCTTCTTTCAAATTATCAGGTCATGTTAACCGACATAATTGTGTTTACTGGTATAGTGAGAACATGCATTTAACATTAGAGCAGCAACTAAACCAGCCTGGTGTCACTGTTTGGGGTGGTATTTCAAGTTCTGGTGTTTTAGGACCAACTTTTGTTGATGGAACAGTCACAGGTGATAAGTATCTCGAAATTCTAATGAATGAAGTTGTTCCACACTTACAACAGCCTAATTCACATGACCTCTATTTCCAACAAGATGGGGCCCCTCCACATTATTCAAGAGCAGTCCGTGAGTATCTTGATGAAACATTTCCCGAGAAATGGATCGGCCGAAGAGGTCCAATTGAATGGCCTGCACGTTCACCTGACTTTACCCCAATGGATTTTTTCTTTTGGGGAGTACTCAAGGACAAAGTTTATAGTCGAAAACCACGAAGTGTTGGTGATTTGAAAAATTACATCAGAGATGCATTTCAAGAAATTAATGCACAAAGAAACTTGTGCAAAAATGTTTGTCGAAGTGTGAAAGGTAGACTTCAAAGCTGTGTAAATTGTGATGGACAGCAATTTGAGCACCTGCGTTGATAAAATTTTCAGTGCTTTTGTATTGTATTGGTATAAATTAATTTGTTTTTTTATTTTGTATTATAGTATACAAAAAAATTAAATATAATTGTATATGTATTCTCAAAATAAACGTTATCATTTACTGTCCACCTACTTTTGGTTCACCCGGTATGTGTGTTAAACACAGACCGTGTATGGAACAAGGAACTCTTCTTGGAAATTACATCCACTATAGTTCGAATAATTAATGATAAATGCGAATAACCCGGTGCCCACGTTGTGCTTTCTATCATGAAAAAGAAAAAAACTATAGTATGTCATTTATCATTACGTATTCGAACTATAGTGGATGTAATTTCCCAGAAGAGTTCCTTGTTCCATGCACGGTCTGTGTTTAACATATAAGTTTCTCAGGGGACCATTCTGAGTTTGTGTATATTAAACGAACGTGTTATGTGCCTTGAAAAGTGGCCGCTCAATGTCCCGGTTGAGGTTTAACTTTTGTTTTTTGGCTAAAAAGGTTCTGAATGTAGTAGGCTAGGTGTAAGCTGTAAACCCTAGATCCTGTCTTAAAGCTGGATCCTATCTGCTTTGCAGATAGCTGGTGAGGAAAGCTATATTTTGGGGCCTCTTTGTATTGCGAGTAACCCGGTGCCCACGTTGGGCTTTCCATCATGAAAAAGAAAAAACTATATTATTTGTCATTTATCATTACGTATTCGAATTATAGTGGATATAATTTCTCAGAAGAGTTCCTTGTTCCATGCACGGTCTGTGTTTAACATATAAGTTTCTCAGGGGACCATTCTGAGTTTGTGTGTATATATATATATATATACACACAAACTCATAATTTAAAGTTCAATGTGTGTATATATATATATATATACACACACAATTGAACTTTAAATTCTTTTATTGTGTCGATAATAAACATTAAGAGGTTTAGCTAGTAAAGCGGTTCTGCTTGTCGAAATCAATTCAATTATGTATAGATAACCCATGTATATATTTTGTCGATTTAAGCTTTATATATTCATTTATACACTGTATATTTTTGCAAACAAATTGGAGTGAATTGAATTTTTCAGTTCTTTCTAAAACAGAGATTCGCATTGTTTCAAATCATTTTATTTTTTCCTTTTGCTTGAAAAATTGGAATGGTAGGAACTTTTCTTTATAGTTTATCAAAATCAACAGCATATATTCAAATGCAGGACTTGCTATTACGTACAGGACACTTCATTGATAAAGAATGATTATGAGTATAAGTATAAGCAGAAGGAAAATAAGGAATTTTTTCATTTTAATAAAACACCCAACATTCATTTTCAAATTGAAATTGAAATTTTTTTTTCTGGTTCTTAATCCACGTTGAACGACTCATTTCGAATCCAGATCCGAATTCGTCCATATATATATATATATATATATATATATATATACACGAGGTCTGTTCAGAAAGTATCCGGAGAGGGTGTTTATTTTTAGAACAAGTGGAGTTGTGACTGCTAAACATGTTTCTGCATGTCGAGACAAGTTGACCTAGAGGGTTGCACTTTACTTTTTCGCGTCAGTCCACTGTGGTGAACCGATAAAGTTAAATGTGTTTTATTTCGCGGCTATTTCTTTCGATGTCGGAGAGTTATTATTTTTTTTTTTTACTGTGAAGGTGTTGTGCACTATGAATATACTCCACAGGGACAAGCAATCAACAAGGAATTTTACATTAAAGTTTTGAGATGTCTACGAGAAGCAGTTCGGAGGAAACGGCCGCAGAAGTGGGAGTCCGGAGACTGGATGTTTCATCACATTGAAGCGCCATCTCACTCGTCGCAATTTGTCCAGCAACTTTTTGCCAAAAATACTACCCCATAACTACAGCAGCCTCCAAATTCACTGGATTTGGTTCCATGCGACTTTGTTTGAGTTCAGAAGCTCAAACAAACCCTGAAAGGACACCGATTCGATGATGACGGAGCAGCTTTTGGCCATTCCGAAAAGTGCTTTCGAAAAATGTTTTAAAAAAATGGCAGGATCGTTGGGCAAAATCCGTAGCTTCAGGAGCGTACTTTGAGGGAGACTAAGCCCCAAACCCTGTTAAGTACCATATTCTGTCTATAATAGCATCAGTCCGGATACATTTTGAACAAACATCGTGTATATATATATATATATATATATATATATATATATATATATATATATATATATATATATATATATATATATATATATTATATATATATATTAGAGCCCTGCGAATCACAATTTTTTTTCAAATCGAATCTCGAATCAAATCATCCCAAACAATTCAAATGGAATCGAATCAACTGTACACATATAGATTAGAGTGTTTCTACACACAATTAGTAATAAGCATAAAATGAATTAAATCTTCTTGAGAACAAAGGACAAAGTAAATCCTTCTAAAAAAATGTATTAAGTATTTGATCATCAGGAGGAACAATGGTGTTAAAGTATGATAAAAGTGTTATTGCACAAGAGATTGGTCTCGGTATATAGATTGAATTATAATCTAAGTAAAAAGAAGTGTTTATTTACGAAAATGTTCTACATCACTGTTGTTGTTTACCGGACTTGATGGAGATTCAAAAATATCGAATCGGAGACCAAGCTAACGAATCAAATCGAATCCTCTCTCCCGATTCGAAATCAAACCGAATCTCGAAGCTTCGCAGGACCCTAATATATATAATATATATGTACAGGGTGAGTCAAAAGTAGCGCCCGATTTCTGTTTTTTCGGCTGTCAGATTCTTTCTGGGAAGTCATGTTGTTAATAATTGTCTTTCAGATTATTAATTTTCTTAGTTTATTTATTTTTGTTTTTGTTTTGCAGGTTATTGCTGGGAGTTTGGAAAGTTACTGAATTTGCACCAAATTGAACCATGAATTACCTTTCAATGAATCAACGCATTGCGGCCGTGAAACATTACTACAAATGTAATGAACAACCAACGATGGCGGCACGCCGTTTGGCACAGGAATTCGATATTAACCCACCCCAGGGAAGAAACATACGATTGATTGTCGAGAAATTTGAAGCAACAGGGTCGGTAGCCACTGCAAAGAAGTCCGGTCGTCCGAAAACGGTAACGAATGTAGCTAAGGCTGAAGAAGCCATCAGGAGACTGGAACAAAGTCCGCAAAAGTCAACTCGCCGTTTATCTGCAGAGTTGGAAGTGAGCCAATCAAGTGTTATCCGTATCCTTCACCAGAAAAAATGGAAACCTTACATTCCACGCTTACTGCATGCCCTTCATGATGGAGATGACGACCGCCGTCTTCAATTTTGCGAAGAGTTCTTAGCTAAACTTGACGAAGAGGACACAATGCTAGACAACATCTGGTGGTCAGATGAGGCATGTTTTAAGCTTAACGGCACAATTAACAGACACAATTGTGTCTACTGGGCTGCGGAGAACCCAAGAGTGACAGTTGAGAAGGAGGTAAATTTACCTGGCGTGACAGTTTGGGCAGCCATATCTCCATTAGGGATAATTGGACCCTTTTTCTTTGAGGGATCTATCACTGCAGAAATTTACCTGGATATGCTGCAAACCTTCTTTTGGCCCAGGGTACAAGATCAGGACTGTTAGTTCCAGCAAGATGGAGCTCCACCTCATTATGGACGTCATGTTCGTCAGTGGCTTGATGAAAACTTTCCCGGAAAGTGGATCGGCCGCCGCGGTCCGATCGAGTGGCCGGCACGCTCCCCAGACCTTACACCTCCAGATTTCTTTCTTTGGGGGCTCATGAAAGACCTTGTTTATCGTGAAAAGCCTCGTACCATTCAGGAATTGAAGGCTCAAATCACTGCAAAGTTTGAGGAAATTGATATCGAACTCTGCAGACGTGTGTGCCACTCTGTGCCTGCTCGGCTGCAATTGTGCATCGATCACGAGGGAGGGCACTTTGAAAATTGCAAGTAAAACAGCTTGGTACAGTTCCGTAATAATTTTACCCCGAATAAATGGTTAGATAAACATGTCATTCATTTATTTCTACCTTCTTGTACACTGTAATACAAATGGCAAACAAACAATCAACTGACAGAAATCGGGCGCTACTTTTGACTCACCCTGTATATATATATATATATATATATATATATATATATATATATATATATATATATATATATATATATATATATACAGTATATATGTGTGGAAAACTTTTTAATAAATAAAAGAGACGTACTGTATCCTTCAGAAAAGAGATTTTAAAATTGTAGATTTTTGCTTTAAAAAACCTTTCCGCTGAAAGGCTTTTACCAAGGTGACAGGACAATTGCGTCATGGTCAAGTGCGTCCCTGACAAGTGCGTCCCGATCATTGGCGTCCCTAGACAATTGCGTCCGGTTTTATTTCGTCCCGGACAATTGCGCACTTCCCCAACTACTATATGAAGTTTATTTATTAGAGAAGTGAATAGAAAGTTCATTGTGACTTCACCTACGCAGGGGTGGCCAACCTTTTACATTTCATTCGCCAATTTTTTCACGCATGAGTTCAGATGCGCCATACAAGTCTTGTACCCCCATTCAATTCTTGTATAAAATATGTTAATATATATATATTTAGCATTTTTACATGATATACTGATTTAATATAAAACAATGTAAACATTACTTACCTCAACGAGACTTTTGAGTCTGTTTTGATTTCACCAAGCTTTTAATGTTTGGAGTTAAATTAGTTACTGAGAGCAGCAGAGAATTCAATGCACCACTTCTAATCATCCAATGCGCCACTTTTGGCGCATGCGCCATAGGTTGGCCACCCCTGAGTCCTACGCAATTGTCCAGGGACGCCAATGACGAGGGACGAGTATGTTTGTTATTGTAATTTTGTATGGGATATAATGCCCGGTTAGATTAATTGAATGCTCAGTTAGGTCAACTGTATGCCCTTGACGATTGGTTAGGTTAAGTTGTGATATTTTCGTTAAAACTAACGAAACTAACTTTATCTTAAGTGGACGTAACCCATAAAATTTGACAATGATGTTGCTGATGATGGATAAAGTTTTAGAGAACAGTTTCGAACAGAACTTATGAACATATAACAAGTTTAATAGGTTAAAATGAAAAGTATATTTGAAATTCCGATACTAACTTTCTATTCACTTCTCTAATAAATAAACTTCACATAGTAGTTGGAGAAGTGCGCAATTGTTCGGGACGCAATTGTCCAGGGACGCCAACGACCGGGACGCATTTGTCCGGGACGCATTTGACCAGGACGCAATTGCCCTAGTACCTTTTACCAAATATCTCTCTACCGAAGATGACATCTTGGTTGTTCCATTTTATGTCCTTCTTCCAAATAAGGGGATTGAGATGGTAGGGAGGGGTAGGGTAATGCCACCAACCAGGAAATGTGATTTACCTTTACTTTAAAAGAGTAACTAGCTCGAGCCAAATACATTCCTTGCAGCTGGCTCGTCATGCACCCCACTTGCCATTTCTCAGACTGGCTTCGTACAGTCCATGGCTGGGTTGATAACAACTTCTTAGGGTGACAACGGGTGAGGTGTTTATCGAACATTTGACATCTCATCTAAGAGGAATTTTAAGGAAACAAGATAAGGGGACAGATACTGTATATTGAGTTAATTAAAGTTAGGTTAGGTTAGGTAAGTAATAATTTTCAGTTGAACTACTGAATACGAGTCTTAGTCTGAGGTGGAAATAAAATTCTTATCTGCAGAGATAGTGTACTATGAAAGCTATATTTCTCTTCTGCCAATAAAGTTCCCTATTTCTATTCCATTTCAATTCTACTTCCATTCGGTATCGTCATCATTATCATCATCATCATCATTACTACTATAATTTACGAAAATGTGTCTGTCTGACTCTCTGTCTGTATGTCTGTCTGTCTGTCCGCAGAAAAACCTTTACGATTTTGAACCAATTTCGAAAAGAATGCAGCCATGAAAATCTTGAGCTTCACATTGCCGCCCCTAATAATAATACTGATGAAGATTTTGTTGTTGTTGGTTAGCCGATCAGCCCACCCTGATCGAGCAAGCCAGCGGCACGCAGGTAACCGATCGCCCTCTCCGGAGTGGACCAGAGGTTCAGCGCACTAGTGATGATGTGTTGTGTTCGTTGTTGTGCTAGAGCGGTACAGTCTGTCATAATGTGTTCAATTGTTTGTGGTGTTTCCTGGCACAGGTGGCAGGTGTCGTCTGTGGAGTTGTCTAGGCTGTGTTTATATGTCTGTAAGTTGGGAGTGATGTCTACATCGGAATCGTGCTAAGTTAACTCGATCCGATCTGCTCAGGCTGGTCTCTGACCTGTCAATGAGTGGCGGCTTCACACCTAGGACCACATTCGGACAGAGTCGTGTCAGTTCTTTGTGGGTTAGGTGTGTGTGTATGTGTTTTCTGTACTGTGTGATGTCTGTGGGGCGTGGTATGGAATGGAGTATTTGGTTATAATGTCTCTCTGGTGTTACCTTAATGGTGCGAGGTGTTGGTGCATGATTGTACATGTAGTGGCAAGGATGTTGTGGGATAGTTTCGCTGCTGCCATGAATTTTGTTCCCCTCATGTCTAAATGTTCCTTAACTTTCAGTATTTTTGTTTCTGTGTGCAGGTGTTCTATTGGTGTTGTTTGAGTGCATCCTGTAATGATACGAAGTGCGTTGTTTTGTATTGTCTGTAAGGTGTTTATGTGTGTGTTTGAGATAATGGGTGCCCAGCAAGGGCTAGCATAGTCCATAACTGAGCGAATATATTGCTTGTATATGAGTGATGTTGTTTCCTGCTGGTGTCCAAAGTTTGTGCCTGTTAGTACCCTAAGCGTGTTAAGTCTTGCCGTACATTTGTTTTTAATGTCCTGAATGTGGTTTGCAAAAGATAATGATGTGTTGTATGTGACCCCAAGTATTTTGGTCCTGTGAGTGTGTGGAATGTTGATGTTGTTTAGTGTAAGCTGTGGAAATACCTGGTGTTCTTTTGTGTTGTTTGTAAGCAAGGTGATGGTTGATTTTGTGGCCGCTACTTTGAGTCTATTGTGTGTGAGCCAGTCTTGTATACTGTTTATGTATGTTTGTAGGTTATTTGTAGCGGTGTCGATGTTGTTGTGGGTGGATGTTAGAGTGATGTCATCTGCATATGATAAGGTAAGCTTGTTATCTATGGGTGTTGGAATGTCATGCCTGTATAAGTTGAAGAGTGTTGGTGAGAGAACAGAGCCTTGAGGGACCCCGTTCGGAAAAAGCTTGTTTTTGGATGACTTGCCATTAAATGTGTCATGTGAGTATCTTCCTGAAAGATAGTTGCTCAGCCACCTTTTGGTGTTATTGTGCATGTTTGTGTTGAGTATTTTGTTTATGAGAGGGAAGCGTGGGATAGCATCAAATGCTTTACTAATGTCTATTGTTGCTAATAGTGTACGTTGAGCTGATCGTCTGGAATTGATGCCATCCATGATGTGCTGCGTGAGGTAGGTTAGTGAGTAATGTCGTGGTTGAGTGGTGAAGTCTGAATCTATGTTGAGGAGGCGATAGTGGAATGTGTGGGTTGGTGATTTGTAAGATTAGTCTTTCTGTTACTTTGGAAGGAGTGCATAGTAAAGTAATGGGTCTATAGGAAGCTGGTTCTGTTGGATTTTTGTTTGGTTTGAGTAGCGTAATAATTTTACCTTGTTTCCATATGTCAGGAATAATACAGTGTTGGTACGAATATGTGCTGATATTTGTGAGAGCTAGTATTCCTTGTGGGCCCAAGTGTTTAAGGTGTATGTTAGATATGTTGTCTGGTCCAGTAGCCTTCGAATTCTTAATGTTTTTGATGATCTTGGTGGTCTTGTCTGTATTGAAGGGTGTAATGGTCGTGTCGAGTCTGTAGGTTTTCTTGTGTCTGGCTGTTTGTCTGTCTGCGTGTTTCTGGTTGTTGTCTCTGTTTAAGTGACTTATCTTTGCGTAGTGATTAACTAAAATGTTAGCTTGTTGTGTGTATGTTGGGATATTATTTTGGCTGCGACAGATAGCCGTGTGTGAGGTGTGAATGCCGCTGTTAGAGTGGGTAATGCTGTTTATAGTCTTGTATAGCCTGGATGTATCTGTGGAGTGGTTTAGTGTTGTTATCAATTCCCTGAATGTTTCTGTTTGTTTTTCTTTGGGTTTGTTGTTTATTTCTGTGTTGAGCTGTTGTATCTGCTGTTTTATGGCTTCTGTGTGTGGTGTTTGTGTGCTATATTTGAGGTTGTTACGTTGCCTTATGAGGTGGGCTATTTCTCTTGTGTAATTTGGGTTGTATTTCCTAATGTTGCCCTTGGGTATGCATTTGTTTGCATTATTGATGATCTGATTAAATGTCTTGAGTGTTGTATTGATGTTTATGATGGGTGTGCTGTTTAATGTGGTGAATTGTTCCTCAATCTGTATTTTATACTTTAAAAAGTATAATATATATCTATATACGGAGGTGTGTTCAAAAGTTCCCGAACTGGTTATGCGCGTCATGTATTGCATGTTGTAGTGTGACTCATTCTGTGTTCAAAGACGGTTACCGCTTGTTGATGTCTTATTTTGTTCTCTCGATATTTACTGTTTTGTGAAGTCATTTTGTGTGTTTTGTCGCATTTTGTGCATTTGAATAATGGCTACTATTGAAGAACAACGTGTGTGCATAAAATTTGCGTTAAGCTGGGCAAGACTGCTTCTGAAACCCATGCCATGCTGAACACAGCATTTAGCAATGACGCCTTAAGTTGGACAACCACTTTTGAGTGGCACAAGCGCTTTAAGGAAGGCCGAACGTCGACGAAGGACGATGCAAGGGTGGGACGACCTTCCACTTCAAGAACTGATAACACTGATGCTTGCGTTCGTGAAACGATTCGAGGGAACCGTAGACTGACAGTCAGGGAAGTCGCAGACGAAATGGACATTTCGATAGGATCATGCCACACGATACTCAGAAAGAATTTGGGGACAGAGGAGTACCTAAAGTATTTGGCACCCCGGGCGGATTCTTCCTTTGGCACCCCCCCATAAATAATTTTAAAATTTAAACACAGAAAAATATATTATGTTTGCAAGTACATTTTTACACAGTACAGTACTGTCATAAGCAAATTGGAAATAAGAAAAATGCAGGACATTAAAAATTCAATGAACAGGTAATACTGCATTTTATTTTATAAAAAAAACAGAGGAAATCCAGTCTCAACGCTCAGCCTATTCTTCAAAGGTAAATAGAGAGAATTCACAGTCTCTGCTTTCGAGCCTTAATTTCTGCAAATTGATCAATGACCTCATCAAAATTCACCTTCTTTGCATATTCATGTTCAATTGAAAGTAAAGCCAGATTTGTCAATGGTCGAGCGAAAGAAATTTTTTATCAATTTCAACTTGGAAAAACTTTTTTCACATGAAGCAATAGACACAGGCAGTCAAAAAGAATCTCAAACACAGTGACTAGCTTGGCAAAGATTCACAAAAATCCCATTTCACAATAAACTCCAGAAACTGCAATGCTGTCCATTTCTTTGCCTCTTCAACGCTGATTTTGGCAGCTTCCAAATGCCTCCGAAGTCGTCTAATTTCCACACTGATATCTTCATCAGAGAATTCATCGAAAATCTGAGTCAAATTTGGAATATACTTTCGAAGTTCTTCTTCTGTTGCAACAACCAAAGTGTTTGGCTGAATAACAGCGAAGATTGACAGAATTTGATCCATTGCCTTAGAACGAATCTCCAATTCTTGATGAAAGCGATCAAGACATTCAAACATAGCCCTTTTTACTTCCTCTGGCAATGTGAGACCAGCATTCTTTGCCATCTCTCCTGGCATCCTTTTTTCGGAGCTTTATTCTCCCTCTTCTCTCCATAGAAATGTCCATTTCCTCACACTTTGTAGTTGCATAATGAATGGCCCTCTCCACAATTTCATTGCGCTGATCTTCAAGAAACAGTTTTAGAGCTTAGAGCTTCACAATGCACTTTTCAAGGCTGATTCCAACTGTTTGCAAATACTTTTGTGTGAGATTAATTTCTTCCAGGACTTCACACCAGAAAGAAAGGTAACTCAAAGAAGAGAAATCACATACAGCAGACAGCAAAATCTGAGCTGATCCTCTTGTGTCCACGTTTTCTTTGGGATCGCGACGATGCATTTATTATAACATCACGACGATGCATTTACCGGGTATTATAACATCACGACGATGCATTTATAAACACTTTAACATCACTATGATACCACATTGTCAAAAATTACTGGACACTGGTATAAGTACCATGATATTGTTATAAACACCAGCACTTTATGCTTTATCATAATTATTTAATGAAACATACCTCATGTATGTGGAGTCACAGTGTCAAGTGAACAAGACTTTGAATGTCAGTTGCAGCCAGCTGGCTATGCTCAATAAACGTTCGCCTTTCGATGTAATTTTTATCAAATATTTAATTTTTCGTTTGTAAATTTTGTATTGCCAATAAAAATAAAAATTTATTTTATAGTGGAAATTAACATTAAGCTGTTGTAATAGTTTGAACATTTAAAATTTTTTTTTCTTACTTTGGCGAATTTTTCATTTGGTTTGAAAACTTGTACTGGTATTTCAACTCTCCCGATGGCATCCCCCTCCTGGCTGTCACCCGGGGCGGACCTGCCCCCTCGCATCCCCCTTAGTACACCACTGTTTTGGGATGCGTCGTGTGTTAGCCAAATTTGTGCCACGATTCTTGACTGCCAAGCAGAAAGAGCAACGTGCTGTTGTGTCTCAAGACCTCCTTCAACTTGCCAAGCTTGATGAAAATTTTCTCAGAAACATCATTAGGGGTGACGAGACGTGAGTGTACGGGTATGACATTGAAAGAAAACAGCAGTCATCGCAATGGAAGTGCGCGACATCCCCGAGACCGAAAGAAGCACGGCAAGTCCGATCGAATGTGAAGGCAATGCTGGTCGTTTTTTTCGATTTTTCGATTACAATTAAGCAACAGTTTTATTTGGAAATACTGAACCACGTTCGAGACGCAGTAAGGAGAAAACGGCCTGAAAGTTAGAACGCAGGAACGTGGATGCGTGGATTTTTCACCATGACAATACGCCCGCACACACAGCGTTGTCAATTCAGCAGTGCCTGGCGAAACACAACGTCGTAGTCGTCCCCAAGCCCCCGTATTCGCCAGATCTGTCCCCGGCAAACTTTTTTCTTTTCCCCAAACTTAAATTTGCATTGAAAGGTCGAAGATTTTAAAGTGTGGAAGAAATTACTCAAAATGCAACAAACGAACTGAAGGCGGTCAGGAATACGGCCCACCACGAATGCTTTCAAAAGTGGAAACGCCGTTGGGAGCGATGTATAACTGCACAAGGAGACTACTTTGAAGGGGACAACATCAATTAGATCGTAAGTGTTACCAGATAGATTTTGTGGGATCAGTCCGGGAAGTTTTTGAACACACCTCGTATGTACTGTAGAATATTTATTCTCTCATACTCCAAATATTAAATAATTTATAACATAAATGATAAAAAACGTCTCTTCAAGACTTGAGTTAACGAAGCTTACAAAGTAATAAAAATCGTAACCTGAAAATCATATTTAATTAAAATAGGAAGTTTATCTTTACGTGTTTAATTTTCATTCTTCGTCATTCAGTCTGTTCCAGACATTTAGAGCACCTCTGAAGTTGGGTCAGAAACACTTTACGAAATGACCTCGCTCAGTCCTTGGCCAATCCATGAAAACTCTTATAGAACATCAAGGATTATTTTAACGCTTCTCCTCAGATTAAAGGGGTGACAATTTGTCATTCTTAAAGATAAATTTTTAGGTTATAATTAATTAATTAATAATAATAAGATGTATTAATTTTACACCATCTGCATGTATACATTGTGTGTGTATATATGTGTCCAGATGACAATTTAGTTGTATTTTTTATCTGTGAAAATGATACAGTGATACTTGAATCTATTGTAACCTCTTAATAAGAAGTTACAACAGTTTATAATAGATTACAATAGGTTACAATATAAATGCAAAAAACTTCACTTTTTTCACGTGAAGGTCAAAATATGAAAATAAAAACCCACTCTAATAGACAGAGTTTATTTCCACAACAGTTTCGACGCCCACTGGCATCCTCCTCGGGTGGATACAGAAACACGAATGAACCAAAACAAGAGGGAAAAACAGTCCAGGGACCGACCGTTAAGAAATTCGCACCTAGGTTAGATCCCATTCTCCCGACACCGGAAGGGCATTTTCATTAAGTACATTCGCGCAAATTTAAAACTATCTTCCTGTTCTAAACATACAGATTCTATTATTTTTATTATTTTTTTACATAATTATTACATTTATTATTAAATTTATTACATTTAATATTGCATAATTATTTATTACAGAAATTATAAATTTATTATTACATTGTTGTTTATTATACAGAACTTATAAACCGAAAAACGAATGAAAAAAGCCGATTAGGAAACAATCCAGAGACCATTGAGAAATTCGCATCTAGGTTAGATACCGTTCTCCCGACACCGGAAGGGCATTTTATTACAGGGTCCGCTTATAAGTACATTCCCACAAATTAAAACTATCTTCTTGTTCTATACATACAGATTCTAATATTTTGACATAATTACTGCATTTATTATTGCATTTACATTTTTTTTTTTTAACATTTATTATTATTACCTTTACCCTAATTATTAAATTTATAATATTACCTTTATTATTACATCTGTTGAATTTATATTTATTTCCACATTTATTACTTCCATTATTACATTTACTAAAAGCGAGTAGGGAAACAATCTAATCCAGAGACATTTAAGAAATTCACACTTAGGTTCGAACACGTTCCCACGACTCCGTAAGGGATTTTTTGACCAAGAATCTCATTAAAGAGTCTAACTTATAAGTACCTTCGCACAAATTAAAATGGGATCTAACCTAGGTGCGAATTTCTTAACGGTCGGTCCCTGGACTGTTTTTCCCTCTTGTTTTGGTTCATTCGTGTTTCTGTATCCACCCGAGGAGGATGCCAGTGGGCGTCGAAACTGTCGTGGAAATAAAATCTGTCTATTAGAGTTGGTTTTTATTTTCATAGGTTACATATATATATATATATATATATATATATATATATATATATATAATCATGCGGGTTGCTTCTACAGAGCTTCAATTTAATATTTAGGAGAAATCCAATGACAAGGAGAAATGTAAATGCCATGAAAAGTCTTCTTTAATGCGCAACGTTTCGAGCAATACGCTCATCTTCAGGCTGTATAATAACAATGTGAAATTAAAATCAATAATTGAATGAAAAACAAGACAAAGAAAATTTCTATAACCTATTCATAAAGGCAAATTTTAAAAGACTGAGAAAAGAGGGTTAAATTCTAAGTTATACAGATTTACATATAAAATTAAGAAGCTATTTTTAAATACATATAGTAAATGTGAAATTAATACACTGGAAAAATTAACAATAGTACACTGGAATAATGAAACTAACTAACCTTTCACTGCAATTTCCGAGGCTAAACTGATTTAAGCAGTTTACAGGAAACCCACTTTCACTGGTTTGGGCATGAATTTTTTTAGTTTTACTGATTTCAACTATAAGATGTCTTGTATTAAAACTCTCCTGTTCAGAGGATATAATTTGACCTCTAGTTTTACCTTACTTAATGATGAATTTAATAATCTAAGATCATACTTTACCAATAATAGTTTTCCTGTTCAATATGTAGACAAACTAATTAGATCCTTCTTAAATAATGTTTATAGCCCTCAACTTCCTTGTATTACAGTGCCGAAGGATATAAAATATTTCTTGGTACCTGAAATGGGTCCTTTGAATAAGGAATTTAAGCTTAAATTTACAAAGTTGTTAAGGAAATTTTTTTATCATACTGATTTCCGCATCATATTTATTAATAAAACGTCTTTAGGTAGCTTTTTCTCAGCGAAGGATCGAACCCCTGACTCGTTGCGTAGCGGTGTTGTATATTTATTTACCTGCCCTAGGTGTCTCCTTGGGAATTACATTGGCAGCACTGTTCGCTCTCTCAGGGCTAGATTTTATTCGCATATGGGAATAAGTGGCCGAACAGGTAAAATTTTAAAAACTAAAGAAGTTTCTAGTATTCGGGAACACAGTATAAAATGTAAAACTGATGTCACTTTAGACAATTTTAAAATTCTTGGTTGTAATACTTGTCCCAACTCACTTAGAATTTTGGAATCGCTTTACATTAAAACATTGACGCCTACGCTAAATGTTGACTCATCAGCTGTCCCTTTAAACTTCTTATAATCCCTCCTCCTTCCCCAATTCCTTATAATCCCCCCTTCCCCAATCGCCCTCGCCACCTTTTGTTTTCTCGTATATTTATTTACCTGCCCTAGGTGTCTCCTTGGGAATTACATTGGCAGCACTGTTCGCTCTCTCAGGGCTAGATTTTATTCGCATATGGGAATAAGTGGCCGAACAGGTAAAATTTTAAAAACTAAAGAAGTTTCTAGTATTCGGGAACACAGTATAAAATGTAAAACTGATGTCACTTTAGACAATTTTAAAATTCTTGGTTGTAATACTTGTCCAACTCACTTAGAATTTTGGAATCGCTTTACATTAAAACATTGACGCCTACGCTAAATGTTGACTCATCAGCTGTCCCTTTAAACTTCTTATAATCCCTCCTCCTTCCCCAATTCCTTATAATCCCCCCTTCCCCAATCGCCCTCGCCACCTTTTGTTTTCTCGTTTTGCCTCTGCTTAAATCAGTTTAGCCTCGGAAATTGCAGTGAAAGGTTAGTTAGTTTCATTATTCCAGTGTACTATTGTTAATTTTTCCAGTGTACTAATTTCACATTTACTATATGTATTTAAAAATAGCTTCTTAATTTTATATGTAAATCTGTATAACTTAGAATTTAACCCTCTTTTCTCAGTCTTTTAAAATTTGCCTTTATGAATAGGTTATAGAAATTTTCTTTGTCTTGTTTTTCATTCAATTATTGATTTTAATTTCACATTGTTATTATACAGCCTGAAGATGAGCGTATTGCTCGAAACGTTGCGCATTAAAGAAGACTTTTCATGGCATTTACATTTCTCCTTGTCATTGGATTTCTCCTAAATATATATATATATATATATATATATATATATATATATATATATATATATATATATATATTAGGGTGGTCCAAAAACACAGAAGAACAAATTTCCTTTCTCCACAAGGGTATTTTTATTCCTTTATACATAACTGAAAGTCACAAAATATTTTCCCCAAGAAACAGTATTTAGGGGTTGTGGAATCCATAAATCAGGGTCTCACGGAGCATAAAACAGTTATGCACTTGAAAAACTATGACATTAGAGCCGCCTTTGATGGAGTAGGGAGCTTCTTTCGGTGGTTTGCCACCATTCGAAGAAGGAACTGTTTCTGCTCTTCGCTCTTCGTCAGCGTGTTGTATTTTTTGGATCAGGCTGATACCCCGTTCCGTAGTGTCGTTTACTACTTCCATCCGAGAGGACCGATCCCGAAGTTCGTTTAAAAAAAGGATCGTCCGTCCACTGTCGGGGGGTTTCTCCAGAAAGGAATGAGATTTCGCTTTTCATCCTTCCATCAAAACATCAAAGAAGGAACTGGTCCTTTTAGTCACAAGGTCCTCCAACTTCATGTCTTCCACTTCATCCTTGATCTCTAGACGTCGAGGAGGGCCGGGTAACCGCGGACGCTGTAGGTTCCGGAGCATCCTTTCCTTTGTCGCCGTGGTCACTCGTTCGTCGAAAAAGGCTAGGGCAACCAGGTGCTCGGAGAGAAACCAAAGATGCCTGGAAAAGGCCGCGGACGCTTTACTGGCCACAGTCTGATTTGGGTAAGTCTTGAGCAGAGACAGAAGTTCGATGTCGTTGTAGGGGGCTCGAATTCCAAGGGACGCTTCGTTCCACTGTCTGATGTAAACCAGACTCACAAACAGAGCGAAGTCGGTTATGTTCGTGGCTTCTCGTGGTGTCAGCTTGAATTGAGCTTGGAAAAGGAATATCTTCATCACATAAATTCCTTTCCCCATCCAACGAGCATGGTGTGTTGGGCCGGGAGCTCAAAATGACTCGTTCCCACTTCCTCCGCCAAGGAACAAGAGAGATAAGCGCAAGAATTCTTGATAATCGTCCCTTGGTTGCTGCGCTTCGAGTGCATGTGGCAAATAATCCAGCATCTCTTTCCGAAATCTGCTCAATACCGGATCCTGGAAGAGTTCGTCGGTTGCTGCAACACACGCATCTTGATTTATCGATGGCCATTGTTTCTGAAATCGCTTGAAGAGTCCGGATTCTGGACTCCAGATGGACCGAAGATACATGAGAAGACGTCGGACAGCATGATTTCCATGACATGGTGACGGCAAGCAATCCAGACCAGTTCGGTTCCTAGAGCTTCTTCGATTCTGATGCAAGCTCCTTTGTGAAGCCCTGTGTTGCTGGCTGTCGTATCAAATACGAGTCCTTTGATTTGAGACCCGAGATTCCATTTCTCAATTGCTTCAACACAAGCATTCGCCTGAGACTCCCCAGTACCTTTGTCCATCTTCGGAATTCCCAAAAGCTTCTCGTGGCCGTTTCCAGTGACAAGGACAGCAATTCTATCAACGCTTGCCTTGGATCCGTCGATATCTGGCAATAGTTTGCCATCCCAGTGTAAAAGAAGAGGTCCCTCCAAAGAAGATTCCTGGTCTTCTGCTGCTGCCGTTTCCTGTCTTCCTTGTCTTCTAGACCGCCTGATTGAACTTCGGGAGAGTGTGAGCTCTGAAAGATTATGTCCAAGCGCCTCAGCAACGGCTCCAGCCACAAACACAGCTCAGCGATCTGGAAGATTGACGCGATCCAAGGCGCCGACGACTTCGGGCGAGTTGAAGATATTCTTAAATCTCTTTGGCGTTGGGGAAGCAGCAGCTGCCGCAGATGTTGACGCAGAAGGTCTATATTCGTCTTCGCTTTCAGATTCCCGAGAAGATGTGGAAGAAAGTTCTGCTGTTGCCCCCGTCCTGGATTTGGTTTCCCTTCCTTCGTATCTCGCTTTTGCCATCCTTTCTTTTTCTTCTCGTTGTCTCTTTCTGCTTTCTTTTGCAGGCGTCTTTTGGTCAGCCCCACTCATGCTACAGGAAAAGACGTCTTCTCTTTGCTTCCGAAGGAATTCCCGGTCTTCCTCGTTCTTGATTACCGACATTGCATCTTTTGTAGATATATCAAACAGCTCTTCCAGATCACCTTTGAACACTTCCTCGTTCATTCTGTCACTTTCTCGTTGTCGAGTTCAGTGCTTCTTGAGGGCTAGATACTTCTCGTACAGCTTTGACAGTTTCCGGACACACGAATCTATCCGTTGGAAAGAAATTCTGGCGCGCTGCCATAGAGCGACAACTGCTTCACAGGCCAACTTGTAACTCGTGGGCATGGTTCTTCCTTCGTCCAGGTGGTTGTACTGGACCAGTCGGAGCACGTCCAGTACACGGGGTAGTCTTGCTGTCGATAACTGAGAGATCGGCCTCCCAAGGAGCCAGTTTTCAGGCGCAGATCTCCTACTAGACGACGTCATAATCACTTCTAAAAAGAATAAAACGAAATGTTTAGTATAGGGCAACCCCTAAATATCCACCAATCAAGCTCAAATTCCACACACAAGTAAGTCGACCCTAGTGGGCAAAAACAAGGCATGTGGAGAAACGATTCGACCAACATAGTTTTTTACTATAATATTTTGGACCACCCTAATATATATATACATATATACACACACATTTCGGTTGATTATTTTTTTAAAGATATACTATTTTAAATAGAACATGCTTTCCACGAGGGGTCTAATTTCTTATGTGTAGAGAAGGTACAGTAAAACTTTCAGGCTTTTATTTCAGTTAATAATAAAAAAAAAATTCCATATGTCAAATGTTTAAAAATCACCAGATTCCCCTTAGACGGAACCTTCCCTGGACGGAAATCTCCAATAAACGGAAAATTAATTTCGATCTCAGAATTTTTTTGGAGAAACATTTCCCACTATATCCATTAACTAATGATAACTAACATACCCGCCCGTCTTACAGACGGGTTGTTTTTAGGTAAATATGCCAATGCGCAGAATTATAATTCATTACATTTTTAACTGAGGGGATAAGATAGGTTTTGTCCCCCACAACTTTTGAACTGAGGGGATAAGATAGGTTTTGTACCCCACAACTTTTGAACTGCGGAGATAGGCGGCCTCCCAATTACTGGGGTTTCAATTATTTCGTCAATAAAACTCTAGAAAAGAATACATATACCTAGCGTTGTAATTACTGGACCCGATGGCCCCAGCACCGCAATAAAACTATAGAAAAGAACGCAGCCGTGAAAATCTTAAGCTTTAAATTTAATACAATCAATTGGGGGTGCCTGCAGGGCCCCCAATTAATGGAGGTTCAATTATTTGGCCAATAAAACTATAGAAAAGAATGCAGCCATGAAAATCTTAAGCTTCAAATTTAATACAATCAGCCCACCCCAAGCAAGTGCTGGGCATAACAGCTATAGAAATGGTTTTACAAAACTAAAATTACCTCCAGAAAAAGCAAAATTACTAAAAACAACTTAATTACCTACCATATAAGCCGAGCAGCGCGGGCTAAAACAGCTAGTCTATCTATGATATAAGTAAAAAACTTTGCGTGGTTTTGAGCGCAGTTCAGCGGAGTAACAAATCTCTTTTTCACTTAGTTTCCTGTAACGATTGGCTGACTCGCGTAAAGAGGGTGGAGCTAATGTCTCTCGATCAGTCGCCCGTTAGAGTCGTATCTATCAGTAGATCATGAAGTGATCACAAGCGGAGCCGAAGGCGCGGCTTTTAATTAATTAATAATAATAGCCATTAATTAATAATATTTCCGCGAGTCTATCACGTATGAATAGTATGGTTCAGCTAGTCGCTTGGAAGATGTAAGGGGTGTTTTTTCCGTTTTCGGAGAGCCGGAAATTTCTCTTAGACGTAAGTGTTCTGCACCACTTATTCCGTCTAACAAAGAATTCAGTGTGTGTGTGTATGTGTGTGTGTGTGTGCGTGTGTGTATTTGTGTGTGAGTAAATGAAGAGAAGATTTAATATTGGAATTACCTTAGTTTTAATTTCCATACCATTAACCATCAAACGCAGTGTTGGAATAGGCAAATAAATGTCAAGTTCAAGATTGGAGTTATTGAAAATACGACAAAGAACTTTTATGAAAGTAATAACACGAATTCTAATATTATTGGAAGGATTATTTGGGAACTAAACTAAAAAATATTAAAAAGTTAACCTGATCTTAACTTTGAAGGACGTCGTTGCTCATTTGTAATTTGACTTTCGAAATAAGGCAGAAAATAGCTTTTACTTATTAATAATTAACATATCAGGTAGTGTCAATTCCGTTAGTAATGCAAAAGATGTAATTATTATTATTAGAGTATATACAGTAAGATTGTGAAACTAGTGATTTCATTCAGGAACTTCAGGTTAGGTTAGATTAGTTTAGTTTAGTAACTTCCTGACGACCTTGACTGAAACAGTAATTACGTGAAATTACTTAAAATTTTAGGGATTTCATGAAATCACTGGTTTCACAATCTTACTGTAACATATATATATATATATATATATATATGCGCCTTGGTGGTGTAGTGGTTAGCGTCGCTGACTACGAATCCATCGGCCCCAGGTTCGAGACCCGCTGACGGCAGCCGGCGCGCCGCAAAACCCAGCTGTTCATCCTTCCACACAATAAAGAAAGTGGTTGGTAGATATATGGGTACCCTGGGTGGCCTAGTGGTTAAGACGCTGGGCTGCTGGTGGGGCGTGGTTCGGATTCCACGTTAAAATGTAGGTCTAAGGTGGAGTGAAAAGTTTGACCTTCGTCAGAATGAACAATTCGGGCGGAAGCTAACCGAAGGTTTTATATATATATATATACACATACACAATAACGTGTTATCTTTTATCTCCGTTCTTTTACACTTAAAAAATACAAAACATACGCTTGCTTTCCGTTGTTTGAAAGGACAATAGAGAGAGCTATGGAACCTATTTTATTCTTTTTGGAAAGTGGACAACCTAAGTTAGATGACCTCGACGAAATAATAGCACTATTTTCTGAACAATAATTGCAATAATTTTCCTTCGACGTTAGTTCTTGCCAGAAAATCTTTTTAAAGCAAAGAAAATATTTTTTAAAGACTTGGCCTTATTCATTTCTCCATTTCTCATAAATATATATATATATATATATATATATATATATATATATATATATATATATATATATGTAAAGAACGACGCTTGTGTAGAAGAGCGTTCCGCACAAGATGGAGAGAGAACGAGCAAATGAAAAATTAGGTATCTCCCAGAAATCGAACCCGGGATTATCCAATTGCCGGTCGGATATGTTAACCACTACACCAAGGACCCCGATTAGTCAGTACTCGTAATTCTCCTACATATGAGCGGAATGAAATGCCCTGAGGGGGCACTTTAGCATGCCGTACATATATACATTTTAACTGCAAACAACACAGAGTATAATTAATGTAAAGAACGACGCTTGTGTAGAAGAGCGTTCCGCACAAGATGAGGAGGGAGAACAAGCAAATGAAAAATTAGGTACCTCCAAGGAATCGAACCCGGGATCATCCAATTGCCGGTCGAATATGTTAACCACTACACCACTACACCTTGTTCTCCCTCCTCATCTTGGGCGGAACGCTCTTCTACACAAGCGTCGTTCTTTACATTAATTATACTGTGTTGTTTGCAGTTAAAATGCATATATGTACGGCATGCGAAGGTGTCCCCCCAGGGCATTTGATTCCGCTCATACGTAGAAGAATTACGAGTACTGACTAATCGGGGTCCTTGGTGTAGTGGTTAACATATCCGACCGGCAATTGGATGATCCAGGGTTCGATTCCTGGGAGGTACCTAATTTTTCATTTGCTTCTTCTCCCTCCTCATCTTGTACGGAACGCTCTTCTACACAAGCATCGTTCTTTACATTAATTATACTGTGTGTTGTTTGCAGTTAAAATGTGTATATATATATATATATACATATATATATATATATATATATCAGTGGCGTACGGTGGTTAACAAAACAGGGTGTGCTGAATATTATAAGAAGGTACCGAAAGCCTAAAACTTAAGTTATATTAATAAATGGCACGCTTTTAAATGACAGTAATATATATATATATATATATATATATATATATATATATATATATTATATATATATACAGGGTGTCCCATAAGTCTGGAACCATAGGGAAAAATGATAAAAACGGCAGTACAAACGGCTTTTATTCACAGAACGTGTTCAGTGTGTCGACCATTATTATTGATACACGAATGCAGACGAGATATCCAGTCAGCAAACACACGGCGAATGGTATCAGGAGTGATGGTGTTACATCCGTCGATGATGCGCTCCCGCAAATGTGCAACACTCTGAATTTTCTCCGCGTAGACCAACGCCTTCAAGTGACCCCAGACATAAAAATCCAACGGGGAGGGTGAGATCGGGGCTCCTCGCCGGCCACTCCACAGGCCCTCGACGTTCTATCCAATGACCAGGGAATTGTCGGTGCAGCCACTCTCTTACCCAGATGCTGTAATGGGCAGGAGCACCATCCTGCTGGAACCATGTTGAGAAATCCCCATCTGTGTTCAAGACACTGGGGAATGCTTCCTCGTTGAGCATACGCAAGTAGGCGTTTTCTGTGAGTGTCATCAAAAAAAAGAAGGGGCCTATGATACGGTCTTTCCAAATGCCACACCATACCATGACACGAGCGACACCTTGTTCCTTTGAAGCAGTAAACCAGTGAGGGTTGTCTTGCGACCAGTAGCGGGTGTTCTGTCGGTTCACCTCACCATTTGCGTAAAAAACAGCCTCATCACTGAACAGAATGGTGGAAGGGAAATTGGCATTTTGAGCACATTGTTCCGTAGCCCATTCACAAAATTCCATCCATCGGTCTGGATCATCTTCGCTTAATTTCTGCAGGATTTGAAGTTTGTAAGGATGCCATTTGTGTGCTTGAAGAATGCGGTAGATGCTGCTTTTCGACACTCCTGTCGCAGCGGACAACCACCGAAGAGACTTTTGGGGACTGTTTGTGAAATGAGCGAGGATAGTAACGGCTGTGTCATCGTCGGTGGATGTCCTCGGAGGTCCACTGCGTGGTTTATCTCATATGGATCCCGTTTCCCTGAACTTTGTTTGCTACAAGTTTGCCAACACAGCTGTGTGTTATCGGCGCGCGGTCCGGATGCAATCTGTTAAATTCCTTAGCGACCTCCCTCTGACTCCGATTTCCTACGAGCAGAATTACCTGGATGCGTTCTTCCTTACTCAAAGACATCATGGGCACTTGCATAAATGGAAAAACATTAATTACTTATTTTACCCTATGGTTACCTCATTTTTTCATTTGTTCGTTCTCCATCCTCATCTTGCGCGGAATGTTCTTCTATACAAGCGTCGTTCTTTACGTTAATAATTATTTTACAGCTTTTGTGGGTGTGCGCCGCACACCGAGCACACCCTGAATATACGCTCCTGATATATATATATAGTGTGTGTGTGTGTGTGTGTGTGTGTGTGTTCTGTTCTATTCTCACACTCTAAAAACTAAAGCAGTGGTCTCCAAAGTAGGGTGCGCCTGCCGATCTAGGGGGTGCGCGAAGAAAATTTGATGATTCTGATTTATCATTGTTTTTTCGTAGAAAGGTTTTGAATTTCAAGAAGATGACCGAGAAAGAAAATACTCGCTAACACAGTCATTCCTAGGAATTTGCGAGATAGTATCCGCGATATCGCTTACTTGCGATTAAAATTTAGCAAACTAAATATCACAATTCGAGATCGCCGCATTATTTTGTAAAATAACAGTTGATTGACATCAGGGAAGATACAAGTTTACGAACCGAATTTGTATACTATTAACTTACTGTAAATAATGAAATTATATATATATATATATATATATATATATATATATATGAAAATTATTTCACGAAAGTAACACGTGAAAAATATTTATGATGAATAAAACCACGAAGGAAAGGAAACACAAAATGGTGCTCAAGCGCTTTCGTCTAATGACATCCTCAGGAACACTGAAGTACATAAAAAGGTTAAGCCTATAGGCAGCAGTGTGTTAAAACCCGGGCAGAGTTCCAGTATAAATTTGTATTTTTATAATCCATTTGATCTTGTGCTAAAAATCGATATTTTTCCTTACAAATCTGTACGCCTCACTGGTAATCCTTTAAGGTTTTTAATTTTTAATTTTTACTTCTCTGTTTATTGTATATATATGTATGTATGTATGTATGTATGTATTTGTATATATAGATATGTATGTATATATATATATATATGTATATGTGTGTGTGTATGTATGTTATTTATTTTTTCTTTTTTTCTTTCTGTAACCTATATATAGGCTTAACCTTTTTATGTACTTCAGTGTTCCTGAGGATGTCATTAGACGAAAGCGCTTGAGCACCATTTTGTGTTTCCTTTCCTTCGTGGTTTTATTCATCATATATATATATATATATATATATATATATATATATATATTATATTCTTCATGTTCATTAGGGGTGCGTGTTATTTATTTTTGCTGATTAAAGGGTGCGTGATCAAAAAAATTTGGAGACCATTGAACTAAAGACCAAACATATACTGATTATAAAGTATTTGAAGGGCATATTTAGTAGGCCGACGACGGTATAATAAGAGTAAAGCAAGATTTTTTGTTAATTTACAGTAGTGTAATTCTTGAGTTTTTCTTTTAGATTTAGAGGGCACAGCTTGTCAAGAAAACTGCTTCATCTGCTATCTATCTACTTTCGACCTTGTTTCATTGTACTCTTGAAATACTTTGCAGTATATTTTGCAGAGTATAGTTTGTCCCTTTTTTTAACTCTCGGTTCTAAAGTACACAGAGATGACAGTTTTTAGAGTGCATATTCTGGGGTGTTTACTCAAAATCTAACACAATGTATTCAATTAAGATTACACTCTAAGTGGCACTGGACATTTGGTTTTATATATATGAAATATCTACTCGACATCTCATTATGAATTCAGTTTTCTGAAATAAATAGTAGCTATTTTAAAGTGTTTAATAGATATTTCAAATATCTAAAAATGGTGCTTAAAAGTTCCAAATATATAAAGGCGTAGAAATTAAACATTTCATATACATAAGATAGTTTTCTCCTCTCTGACCCTAGACACATGATCATTGTGATTAAAAATACTTTGAAATTGTGAAGCAGTTTATTTAGTGTTGGTATTTATAGGCTATCTCGTAAAGAGGTAAAACCAGTTATTATATTTGTGCATTTATTCATTTATTCCATGTAAGGTTAGGTGCATTTTATTTGGCTCGGGCTTGGCTAGTAGTCTTTCAAGATTAAGAACCAGCCCTGTGACCTTCATTTTAGCCTTAGACTTAGTAGTCTAGGATCTGGCCCAGAGTTCGTATAAATTCCTGGGTGCAGAGATTTTGACGACTGATCTAGACTAATTTTGGGGCAGAGAATCCGAATTTTTCTATGTCATCGCACCAAATTGGTGCGAAAGTAGTCAAAATGGCAAAAAATTGGCAAAAATGGCAAAATTTTATCAGTTTTTCATATTTTTGTCATATTCTTGAGTTGAAAAATTTTTTAAGTGCAATTTTTTGTTTGAGAATCTGTTTTTGTAACATACTGCTGCCTGAACCAAGAAAACTTACAAAAATGTCAAACAATAACAGCAAAAATAAAAAATTAAGTAAATATTGTCAAAAAATCGCAAAAATGAATTTTTTTGCTATTTTGGTGCATAAACTAGCTCTAACCAGTCATATCAAACTAAATAGTCAAGAAATTAGATATTAATAGCTCTGCAAGAATTTATTAAAACAAAGTATGCACAAATGTCTAAATTTCGGGTAAATCGCTAAAAATGGTTGTAAAATACTTGAAAAAATAGCCAAAATATAAAAAAATAGTACTAATTTTATGTTATTCTTAGGCTTGCTTGTTGTAAAATGCTTGAACTTCTTATAGAATCGATCTTTTTGATTTCTTTAGAGTAACTAAGTCATATTTATTGTGTTTCAGGTTTAGTATTGGTAGTAGCTACAAATTGAGGATCCCCGTATTCATTATGTGATTCAACAGATGATAGATCATGGTAAGTAATAATCGAATTGAATATTTAAAACATAAATATAAAGACCAATGTGTTACAAATGAATTTTTATATGTATAGAATAGAACCAGTTTATTATAATTGCAACTGCAAGAAGTCTTAGTATATTTTATTTTTTCAGGATGTATGTCAACTTGTGTCAGAAAAGAAGCATAGCTCTAACCTTGGTAAATGTATCTTGTGCCAGAAGAACAAAAGCCCAAGTGAAGAGAAATATTTGAGCAGCGGAGAACATGGAATAAATAATTTGCTTCAGTTGGCTTCTGCGTACCCAAATGATGACAGAAGCAAGCGTTTGAAAGCTCTTACTGAGAGTCACACTCCTTATATCCAGTATCACAGCACTTCGTGCTATGCAACATATAAAAAGTTCGTTGAACGTAGCCAGAAATCTAAAAATGCTGAATCTGAACCCTCCGATTCCTCCTTAGGGGAAGCATTAACTCCCCCAGAAAATAGTTCAAGCAAAAGGATTAAAACACAGCATATCAAGGATATGAAAGTGTGTATTTTGTGGTTCAGCTCGAGTCAAATTGAAAGGTGGAAACATTGACCATGATTTGTTTCGGATATGTACTCCAGGTCGTGCCCAAAAGTTATTGAGTTATGCTTACTTGTTCCAAGACGATGTTTTTACCAGAGTAGCAATGTTGAACGAATACAAAGATGTATTCGCTGCAGATGTATTCTATCATAATAATTGTATAAAGAAGCATTTTGCAGCCTATGATCGCAGAATAGAGACGATTTTGGAAAACAGACAGCAAGAAAATGAAGTTATGGGTTCTACTGACATGGTTCAAGAAGCGTTTAATGATGTAGTCTCAAAAATAGACTTCAGAAGCTGTGGATACAGTGTCACCTACTTGAGACAAGAGATCAATAAAAAGCTGAACCAGGATGAATCTATCAGTAACTATTTGGTTAAGAGCCTGCTTATAGACAAATTTAAGGACACCATTTATTTTACATATCCTAGCAACAAACGAAAATCCCAGATGGTTTATTCTGTCCAGATTGAGAATGCAAGAATTGTTGAAACTTTGCGGAAATCATCTGTCAAAAACGTTGCTAAGGACCTAAGGAAAGAGTTAAAAACTTACAGTTTTGGTTTACGCTCTAGCTATTGTGATCCAAACGATCTTGATCTAGCCTTAAAACGCTTCCAAAATGAACGTCCTCCAATATGGATGGAATTTCTTCAGCATTTGTTTTCCACCTGGAATGTATCAGATAGCAACAATCAGTTGATGCTGAAGTGTGACACTATCTTCCAGATGTTGTCTTACATCCTTCATAATGGTTTGGAGCCCACCCCATTGCATGTCGGATTTACTCAAACTATACATAACCTGTCACAGTCTAAAGATCTTATTGAAATTGCAAACAAACGGAGCATTTGTGTAGGATATCAAGAAGTTCGCAAAATAAATTTCGCACTAGCAAAACGTACAATATCTTTATGTGGTTCACATAGAGTTCCAGTTCCTCCAGTATTTGATCAAAACCATCCAATTCAAGCAGCAATGGATAATTTTGACACCTTGGAAAATACCTTGTCTGGAATTGGTTCGACGCACGATACGGTGCTAGTTTTATTCCAAAATGCTCCATTAAGCTCTGCACCAACACAACAGCATACTAATAAGATCAGTGAAGCTCCAGAGTCAACCGTCCGGTTTGGCAAGTTACAAAGCGTTCTTCCTTGCCAAGAAATTATCTCGATTGGACCAAGACATGAGCGAGGTACAATAAGTCAAGATTTCCAAGTCTCTGAATACAAGGCAAACGATCATTTACTAGAGACTGTTAATCTCGACCATTTCCTGTGATTTGTGATGCGATACAAACATAGAACAACCACAATACAAGGCTCTTCAACTAACTCAAATACTGATAATGATGACTTTGTTCCAAGCTTTGTTGCTGTCAAAAGCCCTTTTGTAGGAGATAGCTTGAAGCCTACAATTATTGCGTTCACTCCCATACTGCCATACAAAGCAACTGAATTTGATACCATTTTTACAACAATGATTAACTTTCAGGACGTGCTTAAGCAGCAGAATAAGCCATACGGTGCACTGTGGTGTGATGAAGGATAACACTCTTTCTCAATCACATAAGCGACCTTGAGTTTTTGTCATTTTTGCCAAACTCTGCTACTTTTGCAAGATTTTCAGTCAACTTCATCATCAGAAATAATATATGATCTTATCTCACAGTCTTTTACAACATGCAAACCTACGAGTTTTATAAAATTAGCACTATTTTTTATATTTTGTCTATTTTTCAAATATTCTACAACCATTTTTAATCATTGTAACCCAAAATTTAGACATTTGTACATGTTTTTATGTTAGGAAATTTTAGTAGAGCTATTAATATCTAATTTCTTGACGATTTAATTCGATAAGATTGGTTGGAGCTAGTTTATGCACCAAAATAGACAAAAATTTCATTTTTGCGATTTTTTGACAATATTTACTTAATTTTTTACTATTTTTGCTGTTATTTTTTGACATTTTTGTCAATTTTCTTGGTTCAGGCAACATTATGTTACAAACACAGATTCTCAAACAAACAATTGCCCTTAAAAAAATTTCAACTCAAGAATATGACAAAAATATGAAAAATTGATAAAATTTTGCCATTTTGGCCAATTTTTTGCCATTTTGACCACTTTCGCACCAATTTGGTGCGATGGCATAGAAATATTCGGATTCTACGCCCCAAAATTAGTCTAGATCAGTCGTCAAAACCTCTGCACCCAGAAATTTATACGAACTCTAGGCCAGATCCTGTACTATAGGCCTCTTGGTATACAGTTGGGCTACCCTAGGTTTTATCTTTAAGTTAGACAGCCTATACTTGAGAAAAGACACTGATAAGTTGAAAAGGGTTCGGGCTTGAGCAAACAGAATGAATCCAGAACTGAGAAGTAAAATATATGAGAAAAAATTAGCTGAACTAGATATGTATCACTTGATAAACATTAACTTATTGGAGAACTAATTCGAGTATTTAAAACTGATAAATGGTTTTGATAATGTAAATTGCAGGAAGTTATTTGATAGTGATAGTGACTCAGTTACAAAAAGAAATGGGTATAAATTGAAAGTCAAAAGTCTTTAAAAGTAATGTTGTGAAGCAATTCTTTTCATGTAAATTTAAACTTAAATTTAAACTTCATCTCCTTAAACTTTCATGCACTAGACCAGGGGTCACCAACCTGGGCGGTAGCGCCCAGTAGTGGGCTCACATTAAAGGTAATTAAACATTTATTTCATTATTTATTTTATCGATTATGTTGATTTATTCTTTTTGATCTAAGGTGGGCGATAAGCTTTTTTAATTTTCAAAAAATCGTAAAAGTGGGCGGTGAACAAAAAAAAGGTTGGTGACCCCTGCACTAGACATTTTATTTTCAGACAATTCATCTAATATTTCATTAAACACTTCGAATTAGTCTTTTGGCCCACCTGAACATCAGGGCCCCCAGCCTTCGTTAGTTAGCCTTATAAAGCTAACTAACGAAAATATCACAACTTAACCAAACCAATCGTTAGGTCAAATGTACGCCCTTGACGAATGGTTAGATTAAGTCATATTTTCGTTAGTTAGCCTTATATGGCTAACTAACGAAGGCTGGGGGTGGGAGCCCTGATGTTCAGGTGATCCAGTCTTTTTAATTGTTTACAAATTGGAACAATTTAGACATTTCAAATGACTTACTGAAGTGTCTAACCAAATGTTTACTAACGTCAACTGTCCAGTGCATTGGACATTTCAAAATTCTAAAATTGGGACAATGAAACGTTTAACGAGACGTCTACTTCTATTTAGAGTGTTAAATAACCTCAATAAACGTGGTTAAACATGCTTAAACTTTTAACATTAAAAAATTGTGATAGTTTAACAGCCAAATAAGAAAAACCCTTCCCCTAATTTGGTGAAAGCCTTCCTATCAAAATTATTTTATAGTATTTTATTTCTCTTGAAATAAGAAATAAACTTTTACCTTACCTTACCCTCATTTTAGAGCAACTGATGTGTGAATACATTTGAATACATTTACAGTAAAGTATTTTCTTAATGTATGCCTACACATAACTCAGGTTCACTCTAATTTGAAGAAAGTCTTAGTATACTTCTTTTAATTCATTAGTCTTCAGACCGTGCATGGTTCCTTGGTTACATGGTCTTCTCTTCTAATCAACTGAATTGCTTATCCTTCTTCTTCTTCTCCAGTGTGTTATTCAATTAGAGTTTTATATGTTATGTATAATAGCTTCCCGTTTATCAGTTATATTACCTTCTGTACTCGGCTTTTACTGCATTTGTTCAGTCTTTTATCACTATTATTTCTTTTCCCACTTCGATAAACAACGCTCGATTTTCAAGTTTAAGTTTATTTTTGTTTTTTTCTGGTTTCTTTTATTGTTGGTTGTTGGAAAAAAAAAAATATATATATATTAGTAACCTTAGTTTTTGCCTCCGCCCGAATTATTCATACTGACGAAAGTCAGGCTTGTTACTCCACATTAGACCTACAGTTTGACGTGGAATCTGAGCACTTAACCACTAGACTACCCATTTATCTGCCAATCAATTTCTTGTATGGAAGGATGAACAACTGGATCAGCTGAGAGGCGCCTGCCATCACCGGGAATCGAACTCTGGGCCGGAGGATTCGTAGTCCGAGATACATTAAATTCCGAGATACATTATTCCGAGATACATTAAATTCCTACCGACATTCATTCTGTCACGTATTGTCTCTTGCGTTAACATAAACTCAGCTGTAAAGATCAGCCACATCTTCGTTTATCTTTGATCTTCTGCTGTTCCACTTTTGCTTTCCGGTCCTTATACTCACTTTCAAAAGAGAGAATAATGACGTTTCTTCAAGATATTCCAGCAAGTATTTGAAAGCTTAAAACTATTTTCATTCGTACGGTTTATTCACATCCCAATATTTGTTAGCTGTGATAGTGTGGTATTCTGCGCTATTATTAACACTACGAGACCCTTGAGAATATTCTTCAAGTTTAAATAAAATTGTCTGACGTTAGCCACGAAGAATAAAATAATAATAATCAGTTATGTAATCAATAAAAATTTCATGTTATATATATATATATATATATATATATATATATATACATTTCAACTGCAAAGAACACGCAGTATAATTAACGTAAAGAACGACGCTTGTATAGGAGAACATCCCGCGCAAGATGAGGAGGGTGAACGAACAAATGAAAAAATGAGGTAGCCACCCGGGAATCGAACCCAGGATCTTCCGATTGCCAGTCAGATATGATAACCACTACACCATAGTCCTCACTCGATCAGAAGTCGTAATTCTCCTACATACGCGCAGAAACCAATGCCCCGAGGGGGGCACCTCCCGCATGCCGCACCTATATATACACATTTCAACTGCAAAGAACCCGCAGTATAATTAACGTAAAGAACGACGCTTGTTCTCCCTCCTCATCTTGCGCGGAATGTTCTCCTATACAAGCGTCGTTCTTTACGTTAATTATACTGCGTGTTCTTTGCAGTTGAAATGTATATATAGGTGCGGCATGCGGGAGGTGCCCCCCTCAGGGCATTGGTTTCTGCGCGTATGTAGGAGAATTACGACTTCTGATCGAGTGAGGACCATGGTGTAGTGGTTATCATATCTGACCGGCAATCGGAAGATCCCGGGTTCGATTCCCGGGTGGTTACCTCATTTTTTCATTTGTTCGTTCTCCCTCCTCATCTTGCGCGGAATGTTGTCCTATACAAGCGTCGTTCTTTACGATATATATATATATATATGTTTTGTTCCCAACAGAGGTTCTACATGAACCACATTTAATTATTCCCGATATATACAAGGTGTCCCATAAGTCCGGTCTCATAGGAAAATTTCTATCTATAAATAAAAAACTTTGGCGGTTTTAAGCGGAGTTCAGCGGAGTAACAAACATCTCTTTTGCTCAGTCGCCTGTTATGATTGGCTGACTTGCGTAAAGTGGGTGGAGCTAATGTCTCTCGCTTAGTCGCCCGTTAGGGTCGGATGTATCAAGATAAGCGGCGTTAAAAGTTACGAAGTGATCACAAGCCGAAGGCGCGGCTTGTATTTTAAATTAAATTTACAAAAGTAATACTTTAGAACTAAGACAAATGTTCAAATTGATGTCTTGTTTTGGGACCTTTTTTTGGGGGTTGCAGGTAGATTAACACGCAATGGCTTATATGGATGTGAGTTACACTCCTCGGGAAAAGGACGAAATTGTTCTTTTCCATTCTTCTGGTCTTAATTAAAGAGAGACACCTGAAAAATCTCACCGTCGCCATCCCAATAAACCACGACCTGGTCAGCGTTCTTTTGGTCGAATGCTTTCAAGATTCGGGAGTGTTCAGGACAAACCAAGAGCAGGTCGCCCGAGAACTTCAACTAATGCTAATAGCAGTATTGATGTACTTTCCAGGATCGCAGTAAGTCCACAACGATCAGTGAGAAAAGTTGCATATGAAAGTGGACATTCAAAGGCATCTGTGCACCGAACAATGAAACGTCACAAATTTCATCCGTACAAGAAACATTTTGTACAAGAACTCAGAGGTGGGGAGTCGGAGTCGGGAGTCGGGAGTCGGGGCTTTTTTGAAGAGTCGGGAGTCGGAGTCGGGAGTCGGTAAAAACGACCGACTCCCGACTCTTTGATTCAATTTCTATATGCCAACAATTTACCAGAATACTACTCTGCCCTAAATAAATATCTTCCTGAACTAATTCTAGATTCACATTTCCACATTTGATTTATTGTTCTGGTAAATCTTAGCAAATGAATTTCATATTTCTATTTTAGGATACTAGGTACCATATAAAAATTAGCAATATATTAATTATTAATTTAATTAGCCCCTATTAGTAATGAGTCGTGGGCCTAGTAGAAAATCAGCAGTCTTTCAATATTTTAAGCTAAATGAGGATGAAAGTATTTTTTTGTCAAGTAGAAAAGGATGGTAAAGAGTGTAATGCAAAAATTAGTGCTTACACTGGGAAACATGCTAATGCTCCAACTAGAGCCTCAAACTTGAAACGCCATCTACGAAACAAACATCCCAATATTTATAAGGTTGTAGATCAGCATGATAAGGAAAGAGTCGGGAGTCGGGAGTCGGGAGTCGGAGTCGGTTTTTAAAAATACCGACTCAGGAGTCGGGAGTCGGGAGTCGGTTGTTTTTGGCCAACTCCCCATCCCTGCAAGAACTACATGAGGATGATACAGATCGATGACTTCAATTTTGTGAATGGTTTAAGTCAAAAAGAAACCTAGCGGATGATATCATGTTTAGCGATGAGGCGTGTTTCCCCATGGACGGATACGTAACCCGAGACAACACCGTGTACTGGACGCAGTATAATCCTTATGTCGCTGTTGATGCTTATCACCAAACTAACCCAAAAGTAATGGTGTGGTGTGGCATTCATGGAAATCTTGTTTTGGAACCAGTATTTCTGGAAGGAGGACTTAATACCGAACGATATCTCCAGTTGTTGCATAATGTGTTGGAACCGTATTTGGACGAAATGCCACTCGCAGTGCGACGTCGATTTTACTTTCAGCAGGAAGGAGCATCACCTCATTTTGGCTGTGAGGTGCGACGTTGGTTGGATGAAGTTCTCCCTGGGCGGTTGATTGGGCGCAGGGGACCAATCGAGTGGCCACCAAGATCCCCGGACCTCACACCCCCTAAATTTTTTTCTCTGGAGTCACCTTAAGTCTTGTATTCATTGACTGTCCACTTAGCATTGAAGACCTTAAAGAAAATATCCGTGCCGTTTGTGCACAAATCACACCAGAGACTTTGGCACGTGTGCGTTTAAGTTTGGAATATCGTATCAACATATGCGAACAACAAGGACATCATTTTGAACATTTGTTTTCGTTCTAATGTATTACCTTTGTAAATTTAATTTAAAATAAATTTTCCTATGAGACCCGACTTATGGGTCACCCTGTATATATATATATTATATATATATATATATATATATATATATATTAGAACCTCAAATATAGGCACACTTATGTATTCGCAACAACGCCTAATCACCCTGTTGTGTGTCGTATTTAGGCTTTTTCTTTACCTTCAACACATTGTGTTGTGATCATGATGGCTCCAAGCCGTGTTTTATCAAGCGGCGAAATCTTCCAAGCAGAAGAAATGTGAATGGAAAAAGTTGCAAGGCTTAAGAACTTCTCTTGTGGATAGTGTTACATAATATTATTCTTATTGTTTTTAACATAATTGTTTATGTAATAGGGGCACTCAATATATTTTGCCTCACCCTTTTTTCTTAGCTAAATAATAGGCCATGGGGCTGAAATGTCTTTTGAGCGGTAAGTTTGAACTTTCTGCGCTTCACATAACCGGATTTTTCCAGTTTCAACCTCACCTCCCTATATAAAACCGCTTTTAAACATCCTTCTATAAAACCGATAGTTAACGCAGTTTCGAAAATGGCGTCTGACACTGATGTGCGTCGTAAACAGAGAGCTGTTATCGAGTTCTTAACCGTAGAGAAGGAAACAGTTGGAAATATTAAAAAACGTCTACAAAACGTTTACGGAGATGCTGTTGTTGATCGAAGCACAGCTGGACGCTGGTCTAAACGTGTGAGATCATCGGAGAGAGGGAGAGCCAGCCCCGATGAAGAGCGACGCAGCGGTCGCCAAGCATCGACTGTGACATCTCACACTGTGCAACGTGCTAACAGTATCATTCGATCAAATCGGCGCGCGACATACAAGGAGCTATCACTGAAGCTAGGAATTAGT